>CM052202.1:1596523-1988391 GCA_028455805.1 Lasioglossum figueresi | reverse complement strand
ACAAAAGCCACGACCGGATCATTTAGCGAGCAAGAAACAGGAAATCGTAATTGCCAGCCGGCTGGTTATTAGAACCCGCGATCTAAGGCATTAACTTATTCGCGAACGCTATTCGCCATTTGCATAGCCGCTGTCTGGGTCGAGAGCCGACGATAGAACTGTTACACTCTGACCCCGGTAATTAAATCTATCGCCGAGTGAAAGTATTTGTGCGCTGAAACAGCTTCGAGTTGAACCATGCGAACTTTGGCAATTTTCTAAGACAAAACTGGCGGACCTGTCTACTTGAAATTTTTTGGATGTGTTTACTGATCTTTCGAGAGTATGTGTGGATTTTTTTTAGAACCAGTGCTCTTTGTTTTCGACGATCGCGTCGAACTATACGATCATTGGGAATTTTTTCAAAATAAAACCGGTGATCCTATCTACTTGAAATGTTGTGGAGACGATTACAGATCTTTGGCGAGTGTAGGCAGATTTTTATAGAACCGTGACAATTCGTTCGCGATGATCGAATCTACGGCCAAGTGAAAGTCTGGACACCGACAAAAACGCGTAACCTTTTAGGATTTCTTGAAACGAACTCGGCAGACCTGTCAATTCCAAACTTCGTGTATATAATTTCTCAATCTCTATATAGCTTGAGTACATTTCATTTTTGCGAAAATAGTTCTCTGGCTAGCAAAGTCGAGCAGAGATTATACATGCGGTATAGTCAACCGACGAGCGACGTGACGTTTCATAATTGATGAAAATTCAAGGGAAGACGGTCGAGTTGGGGACACCGCGAAGTTTCTTTCTATAAACAGAGCCATCCGATTATAGTTGCATGCATTCCGCCTGCTATTAACAGGTAAAGCAAATTTCCTTTCCTGTCGTTTTCGCAGAGGAATATTTGATTTCGCTCGAAAACTCTTGGAAACCCTAATTTCCAACTGTCAGTTTCGTGACAGGTTCTCTCATTAGTTCCTCTCTCAGGTTAATACGAGCGGAACAATTAGAGATACACGTATGCATATATGTGAGGAGAAGGGGCGAGTTGAGACGTAGTTTAAAGCGAGCGTTCAGCTGTTCGCCACTCACCGACGCTGTCCTATAATAAACTAATCGTCGACTCCGACGAAATGTCGGCAGCAGTAGCTCGTGTTCTATTTTTCCGTTGGATCGATCTGCAACACCTGCTTGCCGCTCGGATGAAATGATAGAGTGCGATTTGTTGCTCGATCTAACACGATCTACCGAAAGCGCGGCCTCGAGAATTAATTCGCAGTCCCGCGCGGCAGAAGGTATCTGAAACATCTTGCATTGCGACGAGTTGGCAAGGATCCGCAATTTATAATGTTACCGGTAACATCTCACCGTGTGTACCAATTTGTCATGAAAATTGAAGTGCGAAGTCCAATGCAAAAATTAACTCTCCTATTGCGTTGGGTAGATCGGAAAGTCTAACGTGTCTGCACGAAATATCATCGAAAGTAAATTTTTTAAAATTACTAATTAGAGCTGCGAACGGTCCAAAGCATCGTCAATTATACAGTTATAAAAATCGTCCGTTGGCCGAAGCTGAATGCGTTCTTTCCGATAGTGTTTCGTGTGAATAGGAATAAGTAGCGATTTTTGTGCGATCGCGTGATATTTTCTCGCGTCGAATGCGAGAGCTTAGGGCGCGAAAATTAAGAGAGACAGAGAGAGCGAGGAGACGGAAACCGGCTGATATGGCAGGTGCTCGATGCGCTGATATAATTATCCAGGATCGAGCACGCGAGCTGAGAACGATTTCTCACGCGGAGTCCGATCTTCTCTAGCACTCGAGGAGGAACGGAAACCCGCGGCCGGGAGCGCAAGAAACAGGAAATCGTAATTGCCCGGTACGTTATTATGGCACGTGACGCCTCGATATTGAGACGTTTGCGATACGATCGCGCGCGAAACGCGATCGGCCGACGATTACGCTGCGAAACGGCGTCATTCGGTTCCTGTTAATTAGCATCCCGGCCCCGTTAAAAGCTATCCCCGGATCCGACCGAACGAATCCACACCGATGGTCGCGTCGCGCGAACACCCCTGCGCTTCTAGATCAGCCAAGTTTAAGGGGCTTTCGAAACACAACGCGTTAACGCGCTGGTTCAGCTTGCTCTCGATGCGGACCCACCGTCGCTTCCAACTTAGTTTCGAGACAATTTTCAATTACAATTGAGCAAACGGCGCACGATACCGTAAGTCAAGATATTTTTTTTTAACCCGCCGTTAGTTAGGTGGTGTCTCACAGACCCCAGAGATTTTAGATCGATCGTAACATTGTAACAACGCGTGACAGCGAGTCGGGCCTGAGTGTATTTAAAAATTTTATTTCGTGGATCTGCGTTTTTACTCGGAAAAATTACAGGCCTCTTAAGCAATACCTAATCTTATATTCATGAAAAACGTATTTATTTCTATAACACAATATATTATTTCGGTGGGTCTGTGAGACCCCACCTTACCAACGCCGGGTTAAGTCTGAAATGAGATTCATTTCCGAAGCACTAGAATGTATTGTTTTACACATATAAATTCCTTATCGCTCGAAGAGGTTTCAATTTCAATGAATTTGATTCCACCCTAAAATAATCTAGTGACCTTTGAGTCGGCCAGTATTTAGTGCTCCGTTAAATTTACACCAGTCCCTGCTCTTTTCCTAAAATTCACTTGTCGGTGCCTCGAGCTCAGCGAAGCTACCTCGGTGGACAAGGATGGAGGATAAATGCAATGTAAAGAAGCGGGACAGAAGAGATGTCTTGCTCTCGAGAATTTAACTGCTGACTCCAGAACTGATGTAAATTTAACCGAGAAATCCTGTACAAGAACTTGCCGGTTTGAAAAAAGAAATACGTGGGCTATCGCCAACCGATTTATCTCGGCAATACGAAGCGAAACCGGGTGAATGTCGCGATATGAACTTCTAGATTCAAGTAGGAAGTAGTAGCAAGTAC
Organism: Lasioglossum figueresi; assembly: GCA_028455805.1. Lineage (NCBI taxonomy): Eukaryota > Metazoa > Arthropoda > Insecta > Hymenoptera > Halictidae > Lasioglossum > Lasioglossum figueresi. Next base: position 1,985,419 of record CM052202.1, on the reverse strand, counting down.
AAACGCGAGACCGCCATGAAGGCTAGCGAAACCTGTTCGCTCCGGGTGGAAACGTTTCAGGTTCGAACACCGGTAACACGAGCAGCGCACTCCTTAATCCCATTCCTGGAGAAACGAGCGAGCTCGCGTCGCGCGTTCCAATCGATGGCTCGCCGTCGAATGAACATTTTCCGCGATGTCTCGAGCCAATTTCGGGAGTTTACGCACCCGTTCGAACCCATACACGCCGGATTTCCGGACAGGTACGTGGGCGGTCCGCGTTCTCGCTCTCGCTGACATGTTCGCGCGCTCGCGCACCTGTGCGCGCATACCCGTTTTACGAGGACAATAAAAACTAAATAGTATCTCGCGCCAGGTTTTACCGATCCGGGCGACCCGGAATCGCAATTTTACAGCGTGATAAAAAAGAAGGGAAAAGGCAAGAAGAAAGACAAAGTAGTATACGTCGGACGGAGGTAGGGGGTAGACACGAAAACCCGACAGACAGAGACAGCGCGGCCGCGTATGAATAACCGAGTGGATGTTTTCAGACGAACGTTTTCCCAGAAATAAACGCGCACGGGTATTTTCTATAATGGCCCGTCGGGGATGGATAGCGGTTTTGGACTTTTTACAGGCACGCTCCTCCAGCCCCCGAAGCTTTCCCGCGGTATGAGCCTGTTGGTGGGATGCCAAGTTGCATTGCGGACCGGTATTCTATTTTTTATGGAGCAGATGCGCGTCGACGCTCGCTTCTTCGCGGTAAGACTGCATCCTGGGACCAGATTCCGCGATCGTAAAGATCGATCCAGGATACTTTCGATCTCGCTTCCATCTATAAAAATCGGAAACACTATTTCTGGTAGGTTCTCATCGCCTTTCAAGGCTTGTCCCGATGTACTTGCTGTAATTGAAACAAACATTAACTTCCTGGCAATTCGGTTTTTCTAAAATCCATACCTGCTTCGCGTTGCAAAAATTTGCAAATATTATTACATGTTCGGTTGCATTCGGTATAAATTTTTTATTTACTCGTACGTTGTCCAGTTAGTTTTCAAATCGTTCAACTTCGTTCTTATTTTTGTGAGGCAACTTACGAGATCGGTTAGACGACGACGCAGTAAGATGACGATTTTTATACTTTCAACGCGAAACATTCTGGAACACTTAATTTTGCAAACATCGGATAAGTAAGCGCGCAAGCGAATTCTGCAAAGATGAAAGTGAATTTTTGTCCTTCTTCGGTCGCGCGGTGTGGCAAGGTGAAACGAAAGGGACTGACAGCCGGCTGTCCGGTAGATCGTTGCTCTTCTAAGCGGCGAGTGATCCATTTACGAAACAATCTTGGTAGCTGGATGATTGCGATATAATGCGAGGTCTGTCAAGCGAGCGCAAGAACGCGCGAACCCGGGACGAAAACGGTAATTCCCCCTTCGGCGATTCCTCGTTTAGAGCCGAGCCGAGCTAGATAATGAGAATTTATAAGCTTCCGAGCGCGGAACGCCTGGAACAGAATCACCGCGTATGTACGTACGTACGTACATACGCGCGAGGAACGCGTAGAAATCGATCGTAGAGCCGACCGAGATCACTGTAATCTCCGGATCATTGAAAACTCGAAAGCTGATCGCATACTATTGCCGCGGTTTCGCGCCGCGCGTAATTGCTCCGCGGCTTCGGAACTGGCCGGCCCCATGACGTAACAGCTTTTTAATGACATAACGACGTCGAGCTGTTGGCCCGTTAACGCTTCTAATGGTCGGCCGTGAATTAGGGACGGATTAAAAGCTGTTACGTTTATGGCATAAATCGAGACCGGCTTTCCGTATACGAGCGATAGCGAGAGTGTAGGAGAACTACGGATCGAGCCAGACCATTTTCCGAGAAATTGACCCTGAGGTATTAGGCGACTCACGGCTTGCGCGTTGACGAAACAACTGTATACGCGATAAATATAAACGATCTGACAAATATGTAAATCGTAGCCAAAGTAATTTTTGAAGCGAAAGTACCCAGAAAATTTCCGAGAGATCACAATCTAAACAACCTGTTCGCAAAGAGTATACGAAGGAAATACATTAACAAATAAGTGAACGGGGAAGCGATATAGATCGTCTGGGAGGTAATTGATCCGAGGGAAAGAACGGACTGGGCCTTGCCAGAAAAATTTCAAAAATCCCAAACTAAACAACTTGTCCGTGTAGGAACGTGGGCGGGTGTTACGCTCGATTGACACGTCGGATGATAGAAACGCAATTTCGCGGGAGGTGATCGCGGGAGGTGATCGCGGTCGAACGATCGGAGTTCGATGGGCAGCCCGGGCGGCAATCAACGGGCAACCACAGACGAAATTATATCAGGAGATGAAAGTATCGGGGATGGAAGTTCTGTGGAAGAAGTCGATTGGCCACTGTGCGTGGCCTCTTATTTAACTGCTTTTGTCTCGGGCGATCGCGCTATCGGCCGCAGAACGCATTCGACTTGTTTATTACAGCAATCAGTGCCGGATCGGCCGGTTGCAATCTGGGAAATTTTCAATCCCCCACCTCCTCCTCCTCGTGCAATATTGTGGCTGGTGCGTTGCAGAACGAAACCTTGAAACCGAGTTAACTTGCACGATTTCTTTCGCGGAATAGACGGGCCGAGGGAACGCTTTGCTTGTCCGCGTTCACAGCTGAAAATTGTATGAAAAGCAGAAACGCTGACGTACAAAAATCAGTTCAATTTTATCGCCGGGCTTTACATTTCAAATACGAACGTACCCGCGGCGAAATCGTGTTTAAACTCCTGACGTGACTCGGGTTTCGTGTCTCGTTGGACGTTGAATGATCCATGCGCACGCCCCGCTGCACTGTAGACACATCCCGACGCAGAGACGTGTTCCCGTCAGAGGAAAAACCATGAATCTTCAATGGAAAGCCGAAAATTCTACAGACGACGACGCAGCCGCCACACCGGTGAACGTTATCGTTTTACCAACCACCGACAACTCGTCGCTGCGCGATTTGTTCTTTGCCAAACGAATTAAGGTACCCCTGCGCTATTGGATACCTAAAATCAATGGGTACCTTTCATTGGATCGCTTCTACACGGTTCGACGAATAGACGAGTATTAATACCTTTTACTAATTGCGAACACATTCGGCAGTACTTTGAAAATTGTTGTAGCTATGCAGCGATGGTCGTGCAGAGATTTGGTAGTTTCCAGAATGAATAATAAACAGTAGAAGTATAAGAAATAAGTGCGGGAAAGCTTCCGATTGCCCCTAAAATCGACCATCTTTTAGCATCGTACAGGGCAATACCGACTCGATTTTTCCGAATGGTCATTTTTATGAATTTCCCGGGGACGCTTAATACTTCTCTTGACCCTTTCCGAGCTGATCCAGAGGGAACAGCGTTTTCCTTTCATCTTTTATTTCCGTATAAATAAGCGGTCGTTAAATAAACGACGCCGGGTAGCACGTATACGGTCGATGAAAGATCACGATACGAGCAAGGATAAATTCGCCCCGACGCGACGGGCGCAGATTCTATTCTTTCCGAAATGGCTACCGATCCCGGCGTCCGTCCCGCTGTAATTCAATTCTGAAGGGTATCAAACACACAACCCTTTCATTAGGCGGAGCCCTTCATCAGCGTAAGAGTCGTAGGCCGGACCGGGTAGGCAGAGAGACAACGAAGTTACCTCGCAGAAGTACTTAAAGCGAAAATTCCACAGATCGATAAGAACCTCGTGGAAATCGGACTTTACCTTCGCCGTCAAAGCTCGACGAGTCAGAAATTGTTGACCCTCGCGCGTGGCTTCTCAGCCTGAAAATACAACGATTTTCTGTTTCCAGATGCCGCCAGACCTCTCATTTCTTCGTGCTCGTACTTCAAATTATACTTCTTTTACCTGTGAAATTGTATTAGTTCCACGCTGATCTGTAAAAGTCCGACCCATTTAATTATTCGGTTCAATTACAAAGAACCATCGCCGTAGGCAACGAAAAATAATTATTAGGTTGGCGAATATGAGTTATCGTTCAATATTCCGCGCCGATATAATTCGACGAAAGGAAATCGAATTATTTGATTGAAACTAATAAAGAAATAATTGAATCAGAGCCTAGATAAATGAATTGACTGTGTCGCTGCACAAAATTCGGGGATTGAGCGTGGCGTACGAACGCGGGGATCGATGGATCGATGGATCGTATAACAGAGCCGGGTCCATGTTTTATTCTCGGATAATTAAATAGTAAATGCAACTCAATGACGGTATCGCGCAAAGGAAACGGTAGTTCGCCAGTGTGACACGGCGGGAATACGCGAGAGGGAACACCGGGAAAATATTTTTAATTAATACATTTAGTTCGCGGACACGGCGGCGGGCGAAATGTAAAGAGCTCTCTTGCTGTGCTTCGCGGTCCACATTCATCGGGAAACTATTTTATTCCCCGAGATTTCGTTTAGCCGTACGTAGAAGCGCGTCAGAAATGTATTCCGCGGCAGCGCTCTTGAATTTCTCGAATTGTCAAACTTTTACGAGCGCGCGGCGGTCCGATGTGCGCGCCGTTGCTCACTTTATCTCGTGAATTCGGGTCGGCGACCGGCGAGCGCACAGTTAAAAAGCCCGCAATTATCATACGAATGCACGCAATAATATGCAGAAGCATCGTTTTCCATCTCTTCGTGCGGCCGCTCCGCCCGGATACCGCACGAGCTCGAAAATCTGCAATTAAATTCGTCGTTCGTTCTAAACGAATAACACTCGTAAAAGGTGCGTTTCTATCGTTCATCGCCGACCGGAACGCGGAAAACTCTGCCTGCAAATTTTTGCAAATCTCCTACGCATCCAAGAAAATCGATCTGTGTTTAGATTTTGTACTCTTTGTATAATATTATGTACTCTTTCAGTGTTTTTGTCCCAATTTATAACAATAATGTTAATTTATCGTGCGCTGGAAAAATCCGTGAGTCGTAAAGCACGCGGCGTTTCCTGTGACACGCGTGCGGGTGTACGAGAAGCGGGGCCTTATGGGGCACCATGGGTCCCGACGGGACACAAGACGCACGAGCCACGAGGTCGCTCCACATTGTCCGGTTGCATAAAACGTGCTTGGCCGATCTGGCAAAAATCGAACGGATCGTCGTTGTGCGACGGCGCGGCGGAGAGAGGGTCCTCGGGCCCAGCGTGGCGAGCGAGAGGCCCCGGCCAGGGACGTTCCGTGAAATTTATCGGTCCTAGGAACACATCGCAAGACCTTGTAGCCCGTTCCATGCCGTCACAATATTCATCCTCCGCCGGTTAAATCATTCGATTTTTATCACCCCTACCACCGGGGCCTGCTCGTAAACGCGCGTTATGGCCTTCGCGGAGAAACAGAGAGGGGGCCCGGCGTGCATGGGACCCCGCGCAGGATCACGGAATCAAACATTTTCATGCGTGCGTCCTGTGTGCACGTGTTAATACGGTGATTTAGGGCTTAACGCGAAGATCCTTCGGCGCACAGGAAGTCGAAGGGCCTCGTGTGTGCGTGCGTGGGTCCAGAGTCCGATCCGGCCCGCTGCAACCCGCTTTGGCCCGATTCGGCCCGTTACCACCGGTGTGGTGGTGTCAGTGGATGGCGAATGGTGATCGTGCGGTACCAGACGCGTGGTAAGACACCGGGGTGACAAAGCATTAATTAAGTCGTACACGTTTATCGGATATTCCGGCGTCGGCTTATGGGGCACGAGCAGCCACGGCCGAGGCAGAAAATCGCCCGCTACAACGCAACCCTTAATGAAATATGTCGGTCGTGGAATGACAGTGGCTCGTAAAGGGCCGAGATTAAACTTTACGGACGAATAAAAAAGTTTATATGATCGAATGTATATCACCGCCAGATGGTTTATCAGCTTTTCCACGCGATTCCCGACGTACCGTAGCCGCTCCCGCGATTTTTACTGTCACTGTTTTTCAATGTGCATCTTCCAGACGCGATGGATTCTTCAATGGATGAACTCTTCTCAGATTATCCATCTTTTATTACTCCCGGAATAACGTTTCAATCGGAAACGTTTGGGTATGTTCCGTAAGGTATATTTTATTCGACCGTGACTCTATACATTTCTAGTGCACCGAAACAAAAGTGTATCGCGAAAGAACTTGTTGAGAAATGCGCCGTATGATTTTTGTATTATTTAAAAAATTGGCAACACCCTATCGCATACGCGGTTTTGTACGAATATCCACAAAAATGTATCACGCGATCTCGGAAAGGGAGGTTTCAGATATATCTAAAACAAAATTGATGTTTTCAATTCCATCGCCAACTAAGTGTCCCGCAATATTGATTTACCACCGAAAAAGGCACCATCCCACCACAGGTGGTCTTTCCGCATACGTATCCGTAAAAATGTATCATATGTTCGTTCCAACCAGAATATCAACACTGTTCTCAAAAGGGTGGGTTCCAAAAAGTGTAAAAAAAACCTAGTGTTTTGAAATCCATCGACAACTAAAGTGCTCGGTGATATGGATTGATCAGTGAAAACAGCAACATTCTGCCATAGTGCTCTGTTTCAATTCAAATAGATCTAGTCATGGTTGCCATGAGACGATCAAATGCGCCCACCATCGACCGTAGCTAAAGTTAAGCAACAGAGCCAATTTCAACCGTGATTCTCGCGTTTATGCGATCTTTCCGCGGCGGGATCGCCTTAATCTGTTTACAGATCGGCGCGTTTACGTAATTGAACCGTTGGCAAGGTTCGCGGGCGCGTTAATGGCGCGAAATGGAGGAAAAAAGGAGCGAGAGACCGCATCGAAGAGCTCGCCGTCAGAAGTAGATTTTGCGAGGCGGGGCCGAGACGATAATCTATGTTTATGAATATGGATGACGCTCTAATTAAAGACGCGGTTCGTGCAGCGATTTCAGGAAACAAGATCCAGTGTTGTTCGGTGTTGAGCCGAGGTGGAGGGAGGAGGGGGGGGGGGGGGACAATCTATCAGGTTCGGAATGCAATTTCCGCGAACCGACTCTCGGTGAAGTGTCGCCTCGTTCCGACGCACAGACAGACGTCGATGTAGCCCAACAAAGAGGGCCCGTGTATTAATTAACGTATGCCAATTAACGGGCGAACCCGTCGCGCCTTTGTGTCCTCATTTGCGTGATTGGCTATTTCCTTTCTGACTTCTCTCCTCGTTCCTTGTCCGCCACTCGACGCCCAACACCCCGAGAGCCCCGGCGTCGTGTGAACTCATTTTCTAAAGAGTTCTCGTGTACACGCGTCTGGCTACGGTACGCGAGTGGCTCGATAATAAGTTGCACGGGAGAATCGGTCGCGATTCATCGTGTCTGCCAGCGAATGGAATTAATTTTGTAAGGGCCGGGCGACAAGCGTCTGCGCCGTGATACCCCGCGCTTTAAACTGTGACAAAGCCCTTCTGCCGCCCCCGGGTGTCGCGTTTCCCAATGCCGCTAATCTGCGTAACAACGTGTCCCGTGTTTTTGTTCCCGAGCGCAAAATGGCTCCGCACTGTTTATGCGAACCGCGTTCTTGTTACACCGTGCATTGACTGCCGTCGAACGCTACGCGCCAGCTCCCAGATAATAACGTTTTGATTGCTGTATCGCTAGCTTGTAATTCGAGGAATCAACGACCACAATGGGCTTCGCAGAATTGTAGTTGCCCGCTCGGTGAAACCGAAACTGAAGAAAATTCGATAAACCGATCGCTGCGCGGATGATTTTAGTAATGTTCGTTTTTCTGGACATCGCTCTTCCCGGCGTAATTATTTCGCATCGTTAACGATACGGCGAGTTTTCCGCCGCTTATCCTGCAGACGCGATCCCAAGGCCTCAATTGGGTTTCGGCTGCCTCGAAGACGATTCGCGGCGGATTGAATCGTGACGGGGTTTTCGGAACGTGTGAGATTCGAACGTGCGAGAGTGTCTCGCTGGCACCGGTAAACCTCCCTCGACGGTGGCGTGCAAACGATACATTAACGTACCGGTACAATCCAGCGGCAAATGAGAGGCCCAGGCCCGGTCTCTCCGCGTCGAATGAGCGAGCGCCGCCGCGGCTGATGGACTCTAAACACGCCTTCGAAATTTTGCGATTCCGCGAACTTTTCGGTCGCCTGGGCACACTTTCGTGCCGATGTCTTCCGGTCGATCGGTCTCTGTGTTCCTTCTCGGCGTCGCACACCTACACCTTGCTCGAACATTAATTAGAGGAGGGGCTCGCTCGTATATCACACTTGTCAAAGGTTACGACTCGTGTCCTGCGTAAATTTGTAAAATGCAAGAAAACAACGACACACACGAATGTTTATATAGCGCCCGTATATTGCGATCGATACAGACAATTATTATTTTCTATAAAAATCCACAGTCTGCTAACGACACTTTTCTAACGCGATACCATCTCACATTGAAACTAACAAACTGAAAATAAAGGCTGTATCGCAGAAAAAAGCTAGATAGATAGATCGCAGAAAAAAAGTGTCTGTCCCATTAAAATACACGATCGAGGCACGCAGTACACATATCACGAGAGGGTAAAACGAATTGTAAAAAGATACGTTTACGAGGAGCTCGTCATGCGCCGTTACCAGTTTCTTTATTCGGTCGAAATTGCGCAAGTAGTTGCGTTCCAGGAATGTTCTCGTTTGTTTACCGTTTAATCGAGGCCGGCGATCGTACGGAACAATGAGATCGATCAACGGTGTCGATCAGGAGACAGGAGGGCCGCCGTAAAAGCTGTCCCAGAAGACCGCTGGCCTCCTTTAGACATTTCGTGTAAACCGAACGGTTAATTTTTGTTCTCGGCGCAAAGAGCGAGAGAGGAAGAGCGACGGAGTGCCGGAGAGCGAGAGAGAAGGGCAGAGAGAAACGGGCTCGCCTCGATTCTTAATCTATAGCAAAAATTACATGCAATTACCGCCGCCACCCAGCGCGCCGGCATCTGCGAGTCGAAGGTAGCGGTGCGGCGGCGGCGATCGCGTGATTTGCACGTCCATCCGCCTTCAGAATGTCGAAGCACACACGCCGCGCACGGTATCGTCAGCCAGAATATTGCGGCGTGTCACGTTTCCCCTTTCCACGTCACGGCACAGCGAAATAATAATACGCCTTTGAAGTACTTACATTCGAAATGATACATTGACTACGCTACAGCTTCATCCGACTTCCTCCGTCTAAGATACGACGCTTTCTTCTTCCATCACCGTCCACTTAATTAACGTTCTTAACCATTTATTCCGCAACCTCTATAAGCTGTAACAACAATTTTAAAAGTCTTGTTTCATTTCATCCCCCAGAATTCATCTAAACATCATCTTTCTCCACCACCTCTTTGCAACCAAAGAGTTTTCTCGCTGTGATTTTTTAATCCCTGAAAACGTCGTATACATACTGTTCGGACTTGAAGGAAGTGGGTTATTACGAAGGGTCGTTTCAGTTCCTTCGTCATCGATTCTTGCACCACGAGTTCCTCCGTGAATGCAATTCCCGCCGTGAATACAATAATTCATCCTTAACGCAGGGCTTTGCGTGAATTAAACAATTTTTTTTCTCTTGGAGAAAGATAAAAACAGAGAGAGGGAGAGAGAGAGAGAGAGAGCATTGGTGCTGCTGCAGGAATTAGCATAAACGTGGAACGTTTCGATCCGACGGTGCATAAATTTATTAAACCCGCAGGATTTTTGTAAATGCAAAAACACGCGAGACTTTCCAGGTCGATCCTACCTTTTCCGAAAACCGAGATACACTCTGTGATTTACCGTGGCGTTATCGGTGAAGCCACATGCAATCAGAAATTAAACAATTATGTACTTTATTAATGCACAAAAAAAAGAGATACCGAATACATTATTATACTGGCAGTGATCGTTAAAATGTGACCTTTCAGTCGGTAATTCTCCACGCTAATAAGTGCTTCCTCCAGAGCAGAACAACTGCATAATGCGAACAAGCGTCGAGCACAGTCCAGCGAATTTCTTCGTGGCGACGGCGAGTCATTAAATTGAAAAGTGAAAGTACCTACACAGATTTCAAATGCAAATGATTATTAAGTTAGAGTCGAAACGGCCACGCTTCTAATCGACCGGAGTCGGTTTAATTGACCCACATTCCCGGCGCGACACACAGCGCGCGACTTCGCGAGAGCGCTTTATTAGCGGCACATTAATTATCCGACGGGGAGGGAATATTTAAATATTTACATCGGGGCCCGGGCTCTATGTTCGTGTGCGCGCGGTGTGTGTGCCGACCGCCGAGACGGCTTTAAAAAATTGCCCACGACGCGATACGGTGTACCCACCACCCGCATGGACACCGTAAATCTTAAAAACGGTGCAATATCATGAAACGCTAATGAGGATACCATTGGGACATTTTATATTCATTTCGTGGAATTAGCCTTTCGGTTACTTGTTTCGGAAACTGGGGACGTGATGAATAGTCGGCCGCGATAATAAAATCTTTCGTGTCGAGTGCGCAGCGTAAATTTAAGTCCGCATTCACCGGCGGCCATGTTGCCGAAGGAAAAGTGTTCACGAGAACCTACAGGATACATACACAATTTCGCGGTGAGCTCGGGAACCGATGCCCTGTACCGGGTGGCTCGCAACGAACAGGCTATTCTTCATACACACTGTGCGAAGAGACGATTTTTTTTTCTGCGAAAGGCGTTTCACAGGTGTCGAATCGAATCGAATCGAATCGAAAATGAGGCCGTATAGAAACTATTATTTGCTGGTTGCGATTAGCCTGAATCGCGGCTATAATTCGCGGGATTAGCATAATAAGACGGTCAAAATGACGAGTCGGGATCCGCTCGGATTGTTTCCGGAGGACAACGGTCGAGCCTCGGAACTCACCTGCCGTTCTTCTCGTCCATTATTTCGCGGCGAGGAGCGTTGAAACAACGCGGGCCCCTGTCGGCGAAGGGGGTCCGGGCTCTGGGGGGATCAAAAGGGACGAAAACCGGACGAAAGGTGGGAAGGAAATACGAGGAACGACGGAATGAAATAACCGCGCAGTCCAGCGATGCAAACGTATTACGGTCTAGCTGGGGTTGCGCGTGACAGGACCACTGGCCGGATAGATTTATATTTACAATGGACTTATATTTACAGCGCCGCGTGTACAAGGGTAATCTCGCTACCAGGACGAAACACTCCGTCCATCTAAGTGGCGCGAGCTTTAACGCACTCGGTTGCATGCCATAACCAGATTAATCCCTCGGTCCTTTTGCCTAACCAATCAGCTGGGCCCCTTACATCTGTCACTCTCTTTTCTACCTTTTCCTTTCTCTCTCTTTCTCAATTGATCGCTGCTGATTTCTACACGAGCCGTAAAGGTCGTGGTACACACGCTTGTCCCCGGGGGACACGCGAGCCCCTGTGTCGCTCTCGATAGGAACAAATCCGTGGACAGGAAGCCATCAAACCGAGGTACGTGTTTGCGTGGAGAGAAGGCTGAACCGGGAGCCGCGGGGAACGCGACCATTGCGGTTTCGTCTAATGGATCGTTGAAAGCGAATCGACGGCCGAGTGGAAAAGGAATTAATCTGGGACCATTGTCCGAGAACCTCTGCACTCGAGCCTGTCCCTTCGACGATCCCGTGATTTTTCTTCGAGGGGCCTCTCTACCCTGACAGCTTGTGAAAATCGTTTTTCCATTTCTTTCGTCTTCTTCGCTTCTGACGCCGTAAAATCACGTTTCCGAAGCGATTACGGTAACAATGGAATTGCTCGTTATACACCCTGAAACGATATCCGAACGACTGAATATTTACATTGTACCAACTCCACCCTAGATATGCATTCTAACTTGATGAGATGCAATTTTAGTTTGTCTAGTTCGTCATTGAATTATTCGATTTCTGTCGGTTAAATCATATAGTTAACCAAAAGAAACAAATTTTCATCTACGCTGGACCTAATACAGAATTCCGATTTCTACGTCTACACTGCACCATGCATCGCGAAGCGTAGCATCCGTTGTATGGATTGCAACTTGAACGAGCATGTGTAGAGACCTCGGCGTTTCCTATGAACTTCCAGGGGCAAGAAAACGGCCAGGAGGAATTCCACCGGACGGAAAACGCAGGAAACACAGAGCTGCGTGTCCGCCTGCGGTCGGTAGTTTTACATATCCTTTTTCTAACCGACATCGTGGAGGAATTTAATCAGCTGTGGCGGTGGTTTGTGCCGGTGGATACGGGGGTCCGTCGACGTGGCCGGGCGCAGTTAGCCAAAGAAAGATAATTTTGTAAACCGGGTTAAGATGGCGTTTCGTACCGAGGCGAAACGTTTCGAAGCCTCGAGGAAAATATGCCACAAAGGTGCCACAAAGATGCCACGAAGCCGCGGTTTCGCCGCTGCGAGCGTACACGGATCGCTCGGATATTTTTGGTCTTGGAATTCCTGCATACAAGAAAGCCAGTGTCGGTCGCCGCGGAGAGGAAGCGTTCAACGATCAACGGAAAGAGAGGAGAGACAGAACGAGAGAGAGGGAGAAATCGACAAACGGAATTATTGACTGTGTTCGTTGACGCGAGTGCGCAGATTTTGAAGCCATTTGCGAATTTGCGAACTTTAAACGCAGTCTAAATGTTGGTGGCGTGGATTCAGGTCAGTATTCTCACTAATTTAATAATCTGTTTTTGCCGGTTTTAACTCTGGTAATTTAATCGAACGAAAGGATTTCGTAAATACGAACGTTATCAACATCTCTGAAGTTGTAATATTATTTCATTGTTTCGTTACGAACATTTAGCCGCTAAAGTAAACGTAGACATGTAGTAAATATAAATTTCTCTCTCCTTTACCTAATACAAGAGACGATCACCGATAAGAAATTTTAATTATTGAAGCTATAAAAGTAATCATTCGTCAAGCTATCGAATCGGAGTTACGAAAATAATTTCGTTGAAGATACAATTAAGACGACACCTTTAACGATTTCGGTGCACCGAAACCGCCAGCTTTTTTGGGGAATAAAAGTTTTATTGGCAGACAATAATTATCAACTACCTATTGCTCATGAATTATAAATGATCGTTAACAAGGAGCTGTTATAAAAATTTAGTACAAGGGTATACCGTTCTCCAGTTTCCGGAAAGCGGAACTGCAATTAACGGTAGGAGGTATTAAGAGATCAAATCGTAGCGGGATCGCGAATAAAAGAAAAGTAATTAGCGCGGACCCACTTCGATCTACCGGCGGTATGTGTGCGTTTAATACAACCGAGGAGGGACATGATCGCGATTACCCGCTCTTTGGACACTCGGGAGGGCCATTCGGACTGGGCCGGGAGAACACACGCGCATTATATACCTGTACGTATATGTATATACGTGTATATATATAAATATATATATATATATATATATGTATTTCTCTTTCGTTTCTTTTTTCTCCTTATTTTTATCGTATACGCGGCTCGTACAGGATTCCTGTGTATACGCCATAAGGGGAGGTGTGACGTCGGCCGCACCACGAAAATTTATCAGCCGATTCAATGCCGCGGCGTTACTCGCGCTAATTTATATACACTCGCCGAAACCACAAACCGCCAGTGGTACTCCTGCCTGGGTCCTCCCTTCGAAGGGCCCGGCCTGTCGGCCATAGTATTTAAACCTCTGCCTTTGGGACTGACGACGAACCGCTAGGCTGCTTCGGAAAGGAATTAAAAAATGTACAAGGCGTGAGACTTTTCCCGAAAACATTGCGTACCGACGAGATTCGCGACGAGAGTTTGCGTATCTAATTTTCTCCATATGCTCGATGCAAATTTTTATCGATTATTTTATTCTGATCAAAAAAGTATTACGGTTTAAACCATTTTTAAACTAAAGTGGTCAAGTGTCTGTAGCATCCCACGAATTTTCTTTGAACAAATTATAAAATATCTATTACCTGGGATTTTCTCCAAAAAAAATACTGTACATCGACGGGGAAAGTGTTTGAACCTCTTCGTATGCTATGTGCAATTTTTTACCGACTATTTTTCTGAAGAGGGCCAAAAATCAAGGGTTGATAGAATTTGCAGAACCGCGACACGATGTCTGCAACACATCATTTCCTCACATCGAAGCGTACACCGAAGCGTAAAAGATCTCTCCGCAATATTGTTTATGCTTTACTCCGGGTGAAATAATGAAAGTCACGTTTGATCGGGAGGTATGCTTAATCTTTTTCATAGGCGAATATCTCGGGATCCCGGAATGATCGCCGCGGGATGATGGGGAGGGGGGGGGGCAGAAGGGGGCAGAGAAGCGAGTTCTCCAGCCCCCGGGAATTAATGTACATTTCGTCGAAGACGCCCGGCCAGGGAAACGTATGCGGCCACGGGGGGATTAAATCATTTTCTAACCGCGCGACGGCTGCAATTTACAATGCTTTCAGTGGTTTTACGACTGTCCGCTTCCTCCTGCGATTGCTTTCTTCATTAACAATGTACGCGACGGGGTTCGTCTTTCCGCTATATTGAATTACGCCCGTTGACGGCGGACAGCGCGCGCCGCTCGCTCGGAACGAACGATGTCGGTGCGACTATTATGAAATATCTTCCCTTTCATGGAAGCAACAGATTCCATTCAATTTTGAAAAATTCGATTTACGCTGCATCGATTCCGAAGTATTCCGCCGAGACTGCCTCGTCGCCAGACGTGATTATAAAAATTAATATCTGAAAGCGTCGTGGGAAATTCTCTTTCGCCGACTATAAAATTCCTTGCAGCATAAATAAAACTGCACGGTATATATACAAATGTTAAATATACCCATCATTTCGAACATTATCGAATCGATGACTAGTAAAGAAATCATCTAAACGAATCGATAATAAAACAAAAGTAACTAAATTGCCTTGACGCGATAACATGGTCGTGCACAGCGCGACCGGGTTGCATGAAAATTCTTCTGCTTAAGACGTTCGGCAATAAATTCGGCAAGCTTATAATCCGCTCCAGAATCCTACCGTTCGTTAACCGTGTTCATTACAAGCTTAGCGCGGCATTCAAATGGAATTGATGGGAATCGTTCGATGTTAAACGAATGATCGCGAAAAACCGAGCAAAACGAAAGATAACGCCGGATTATAAGTTGACGATAAAAGGTGGCTGCGATGAAATACGTCGCGGCAAGGTGCCACGGTTTTTCAGCACCGGCGGTTAATGCACATTTCATCGAAGAAGCCCGCCCGGCAAATTAATACGCCGGGGAGAGGGTTAAATCATGCTTCACCCCGTGTCGCATCCGTGATTTACAAGCCGTTTAATGGTTTTACGACTGTCCACCTGGGTTTCGATTGCTTCCTTCATTAATAACCGCCGCTTTCGGTTCTGCGACCCATAAATCTTGTCCTTTGGCCCGAGAAAAATATGTCGTTCCATAGCAAAAATTTTACCAAACACAAGCTCCGCTTTGTTGCAACGAATATGCTCCGAATTTGTGCGATCAATCGATTGTTTCGTCTGCATTTCGTGAACTTCAGCTGACTGTCGATAATATACTACTGTAGTCACCGTTTGGAGTTCATCCGCGATCGCTTTCCACTAATTTATCCGCTTTTTTAATTTAATGTACAAAAAGAAAAGTAAACAGACGCCGCGCCCGACCAGCACCGGAATACGGAAAATTCAATACAGTATTAGCAATAGTTTTTAGTCTCTATACGTGAAAAGGAAAAGGTGGTTCAAAATGTGTAGCTGCACAACATATTTAATTTTCATCAAAATCGGAGAGGAGTACCTCTTTCTAAAAAATTACTTTAAAAAATAAGTGGTGGAACAGACCTCGTACAGCGGAATAAAGTAAAATTTGTTGAAAAGCACGTTATTTACTTGGTTAGGCAGGTCGCGCGACTCTTCCTCATTGCGAATGAATTCCGGATCGTGCAATTATAGTTCCGATGCGTCGTGTGTCCCATAACAACGGACTTTCCGGGGAAAAAACTGGGCGGTCCACCCCTCGGATCGATCGTCGAAGTAGCTCACGGGCGCATGGTTTTTTGCCTTGAAACGGTAATTGTTGACGAGAGTCGGTCCCCCAGGGGGCGGAAGCGGCGTTAAAAGCGAATACACACAGAGGTAAATTAATTTACGGCGTGCCGAGCGTCGCGACGCGTCGCGGCCTGTTCTTGCCATTCTCGCAATTAGTATCGAGGGCTGGCGTTCGTGTGTGTCGTTCCACTAATCCACGAATAATAAATGTGGCCCGAGGAGCTTTCGTCACGCTTACAGCTCGGTTCTCAACGGGAGAGGGGCGAAGAAACTAGCGTGAAATGAAAACACATCGTTGGGTTTCGAGTGATTCTTCTTTTTGGGGATAGGAACCATAACTGGCAACGGCTCTCGTCTCTTCGTGAGCGGCGAGGGGTCACGGGAATTGTTCTGGGTTCGGGGGAAATAAGCGAAAAAGAAGGGAGAACGCGTTTATATTAATCTTTGAAAATTCGGCTAGAGTGCGTTGCTTGCAAATTGCAAAATATCAAATAAATACGACGAGACAAAAAATACTTGTTTCTGGTACTTAAAAATTATTTTTAGATCTGTAAATTCTACCGCTAAATAGTTTACCACACTTGTTGACACATTACCGACCGGTGATTATTGCATAATTTTGAACAATCTATGGTACACGGCTAAACACTTTTTAATGGAACCTTCAATGGCAACAGCAATTTTCATTGTGAACTACCAAGTCACCCTCGATAACCTCATCTAATAGTTTCATTTAAGATTGCAACGTAGAAGAATATTTCTATATTTTCTTTTGGTACAGCACAATTATTGAAAATCCTATTAACAGGCTTCCGGTAGGTAAAGTGTTAAGCTGTTTATCGAACAACATCGCGAACATCGTCGAAGCAAAGATCGATCCGGATCGATTTTTCTTGATCAAGAGAGCCCGACGGACGGGTGAGTGTATTTACTAAAATTCATTAGACAACGTCGTCGCGTTCTTTTTTCGAGGAGGCTCCTTCGTGGCGGCGAGATTTATTCACCGGATCGACGATGAAAGAACGATAAATAGTTAGGAAGGAGAGCCTGCCAAGTTTCATCTATCGCGTATTGTGAAACCGTTTAATGAACGTAACGGATGCACACACGGGGCCGTGGCCGTAGTTAATTTTGATTCGGCGAGGTGCCGTGGAAAGACGAGGAATCCGGCCGCGGCGGCGGCGGCGGCGGCGGTCGAATGAAAAATTACCTGACGTCACGGTTTTCAAATTTCCGCCCGCGGTACATCAATAAAGACGCTGACGATTATTAAGCGGCCGCGCGCCCCCGTGCTTGTTACGGGGCATTGTTTCTTCCCCCCGGTATTGTGGCTCCGTCGATGGAGAAAGTGAAACACCGGCTGTGTTCGACTTAATGACACGACGGGCCTGTGTGGAGGAATGTCCGTGTGCGAGCTACACCTGAAAATCGTGCTTAGGTTCGGGCTAGCTGGTTACAGACACGTACCAACGATGCTTTTAAGTCAGTCGTGATTAATCTACAGAGGAAAGGCATCGATCCCCCTTTCTGCCCTCGGATTTCGACCCGCAAACGTTTCCTCGAATGCGTTCCATTGTCGGAAATTAAACAAAAGGACTTACCGAAGAATTAATCCCTAACCACCTCGTGAAATCGTTGAATTACGCGGAGTTGTCCTAATACGAAATTGATGTACCATCCCGATATGAAGCGCTACGATAGCAGAAAGTTCTATTCATATTTACATTTTCATAGTTATTTTATATTTTTCTCGGGTACCGAATGTTTTCGCGAATTTCTAAAATCTTCGGACAGCGAGGACTATAATTTTACAAGAAGATCAACGCCGGCAATCAGCGAAACGATCCCAACGTGCTCCTCGATCGCCCACCAGGCGAAAGAATGATCGGACTCGATCTCCGTTCGGGCAAAGAGAAAAACGTAATCGATCACATCGCGCAAAGAACAGGCCGTTATGGCAACGTTAGCCACGTTTAATATCTATCATTTTGTATATTGATCGTCGCTTTTCACGAGGACGGCAACGCGCTATCCTGCCGCGACGACAATGCATGTACCACGGTGCAACGCATGCACTGGGTGTCCTGCAAGCAGCGAGATCGGTCTTCGTTCTATTTTATTTCTACCGTTTCTAAATAAATAACAGGAAGAGAAGGCACTGAATTCATTGATACACGTAATATACCATAGCTATATATCTTCAACGTTGATTATATCGTCACTACTTAATCTCTCGTATGTTTTATTGCTAGAATCCACAACAGTGTGCCACAATACAAGGTGAAACAACACAGAAAGAGCAACAATTCGGACTACGAAGACAAGGAACATCTGTATACGGAAGACCGCGAAAGTTGTCGATCCCCAACAGTTTCTGGGTTAGGCCTGACGAAGATTAAGTCGACAAAACTCGTCGAAGAATTTCACGTCCCCAAAATTCATTTCACAACGCGATACAATGTTTCTTGTTTCGTGATCGCGGCGGGGGTTTCGTGTCGAGAGATTCATAGCTCGGTCATTAATTATGATCGGTAAGCATTCTATTAACGGTATTTCCATAATATTCTATCACTGTACCTGAAGTTCAAGGTTCGTTGCGATTTCACGGACACCCAGTAGAGGGGCCCTACTTTTCTCTCGCGCGCGCGAGGGAGAGCACGCTGTAGGGTTGGGGACAGAGAGTTTCGGGCCCGACTACAAATCTATAGATCGGTTGGTAGCCGGCGCAAGTAAGCATTCTAAAACATAATGTCAGTAATTAATTGTCTGCCAAGAAATGATGCGGCTATCTCACGCGACCGATACGAGAGAGGCCCTCTATGTGGTCATCTTTTTCTCTCTTTCTTTCTTTCTCTCTCTCTCTCTCTTGCTCTTTCTCTCTGTGTTCCTGCCGGTTTTTTCTTTTTCAACCGTGTCTCCCAACCTTCTTCGAGCCCTCTACCCATCTCTCCTTCCAGGACTGTCCGTCCTGTAGGTCCTTTTGTCCGGACCTCTCTCGCATCGGCCGGTCCCACCTTTCGATCTCGTTTGTTCGTTTCTTTCTTTCGATCGGCCCCGGACTAGTAATGCATTTAAACAATCTCTTTATCTCCGATTCGACACTCCGGGCGACACGGCCGCTCGTAATAATGAGAGGAAAACATTCCCAGCACCGTGCCGCGAGAACGTGTCAGGTGGATTTTTATCCCCGTGACCGCTGGCGAGCTTCGCTGTTTCACCCGCGTTTGGACACGCGCGACGAACGATTATTGCGATTAGGCTGCCCCGAGATATCCGCGTCAGCCGCCGACTAGAAAGTGGATAATTAAAATATCGGCTGCACGTGATTCGTGTCGCGAACTGCTCGATCGAACAATGAACGGAATCGTCCGATCGACACGTTCTTAGAATGCTGAATGTCTGCAAGCCTCTCGGGAGGAATAGAAGACGGGAAAACGTCAGGAGTAAGTAATTTTAAAAGGACACAGCTTGCAATCGAAAGGTAACAGTAAAACCTGTAGGCTGTTTAGGGGATTGATGAACGTCGGTGGACACCTGTCATCCTTGGATTTTCATTTACTGACCGAGAGATTTCATTCGGTTCGAGGATTTCTCGCTAGAGCCGATTATCGACACCAGGCCCTGGATCGAACACTCAACGGCCCGGTTTTAAAATTTTTTGATCGATCGGGGGTCCTCGCGGACGTCCTGGGCCCTTTCCGTTCTCCCGGTGGGTCTATGCATTCCATTCCGCGGCGGTACACGCTCCCCGGCCGGGGCCCGTACAATAACTTTACCCAGCCATTGTACAATTTGATAATCATTTTGCCGTTGAAGTCACCCGTTCATTAGCATATTTAATTATGAATATTTAAGATTTTTGGCCCAGCGGGACGCGGCGTCCTAACCGAGAGCCGTTCCCCCGGCGTATTAAAATAAAGCCTGCATGGTGCATGAGGCTCCGTCGTAAATTTTGTCGGACACACAAGGACTGGTTGTTGCTCCGATCTTGCAGCAAAAGACGAGTAAAAAGGTATCTGGAAGACAGGCATACGATACGTATTGCCACTAGCGGCGTAACACGAGGAAAAAAAATCGCAGTCGGAGCCCACCTCTACACGTATACGCACGCTGCGTGCCACGCCAAACCGAGCCGAGCCGAGCGGATTCGAGCTGACCGCGTACGCGACGCTATCAAATTTGCGTTTCGCGAAAGGGAGTCTTCTTTGGCCATTCGCTACGTTCTTTGACAGATCCCTAACAAACCGAGTCCTACCAGTGGGATTTGCAATTTTTATTTGCAACGTGTCTACGATTTAAGGAAACAACAGTTTTCAAGTTTAATCCTTTTCGACCCTGACGGGACATACGTGTTCCCACACTTTTTCAAGTGAATTTTTCAACTTTTTCTTTTGTTTTTGAATTTCACAGATGTGTTTTAATTTTCAACTTTTTGTTTTGTTTTTGAATTTCACTGATGTGTTTTGATTTTCAACCGTTTGTTTTGTTTTTGAATTTCACAGATGTGTTTTAATTTTCACAAATATTTCGATACTCTTCTAAATTTTTTTATATTAATCACGATGAAGATACACGTCGTGCACAACTTTTGTAAAGTTACTTCTATTGATCCTACACGGCTAAATTTTGAAATATTTATTATTGCTTTAAACCAAGTGGTTTATACAGCGAATACAATATTTTTGGGCCACGGCACGATATAAAAATCTCGTGTACACAATGCTTGTATCTTCTGTAGACTGTAGAATCGAGCTATCTATCTTGCAAAAGCTGGCAAAAATCAATTCGATTGTTTATTGATAACAAAGGTGATCCCAACATAGGGAAATATCGAGTCCAAACGATTTTTAACACGATTTATAGCGAGCGCTGGCACGATTCTTTTAATTTTACAACTTCCAGCTTTTGCGATATAAATTATTCGTTTGATCACTTTTTACCTATAAATCGGCACATGGAAAATATATTCTTTTCAACGCTGGGAATCGGTTTTTTCCATTGTTACAAATGGTTCAGTCTTTTCGGCTCGATTTTCAATTGAGCAACAAAGAAGTACATTGCTGAAAAAAAATAGTTAGATTCCGTCTAATGTTCAAATCGAAATGGAACTAACACTATCCAATTCGGTAGAAGTTGTATTATAATTTCAGCAACAAAAAGAAGGAATCGACTTTTTAAACCTGAAAAACGTATGCCCTTCGTAGAAAAGGTGTGGAGATATTAATTGTGAAGCAGGCTCGCTCGAAAGTTTCTTCCGGTGGATTTACAGGAGCAGGTCCGACAAAAATTTCGTTGTTTTTTGTTTATCGCGGCTATTGTTCTGCAGTGGCCCCGGCATCGACGTTCACCGAGAAGAACAGAATCCGAGCGACGTTGTTCAGAGGGACGTCGCTTGATTTCTGAAGCGGGTTTCTTGCACGGCTGTTTTCTCCGTTTCGTTGCCCACGCATTATAATAGCGGCACTTTAAAAGGGAAAACGATGAATAAGGTGTATATAGAGGCTCCTAGCACCTGCGGTCCATTATAATGAGAGGGCCTGGATGCCTGCTTCTTTAAATAATACGTAATGGGCCCTAATAATTAGTCGGCGGTACATCGCCGGGGTGTGTAAAACTAATGCTGGCCGAAAAACTACCGAGCCCGAAATCATTTACATGACCGGCCATTTATACTCTTTTTTCGTCGTTTTTTAATTGCCTCGTCCCGCTCACCTCTAGGCCCACGTGTTTGATCCCGCGAGCAGTTTGTATCGTTCGGATCATCGGTCGATCGATCATCGACGCTGGGATCTTATTTCAGAAACAGTTTGCTAATAAGATATCCGACATTGTATGCGAAGGAATTCGTGATCGATCGAAATCGTCCGCGAGGAATTTCATTCATTTGTGCTCTACTTGAACAGTCGAGCGGGCTCTCGCGCTCCTCCGTGTAATTAATCTCGAAAGCGTCTTGGAATTTTTCGAATCCCGCAGGACCAAGGGCTGTACCAGCACAAAGGTAGAAAAGAAATTCCACCGCCTTTCTCCGACTTCCATATTCCGCTTGCTTCCCGATGCTGATTTCATCGTGACCTCTCCGGCGAAAGCTGCCGAGTTTCTCAGTCGCATTCCCACTTCAATTATATTATTGGGTGTACGAAATAATTCGTGGCCCTCGCAATTAATTGTAATTTTATTTCAAATTCAGATCTTCCATCGCGCGAAGAGAATTATCGTTTAAATTTAGAACGCGACAGCGAACGTATGTATCGTTATAATATTTCGCGTGTGTTACCGAAGAACAGATATTTCAGATAGACTCGCAGACAAAAGCGCGCATCATCGATTTTAATAAAATTCGAGGGTGCGCTATCATTTTGTAGCGCAGTGTATAAAGTCCTCTAATTATTTTCAGTGCCATAGAGACAAGTTAAGAGGCGATTCGGTGAAATTTAATATGACAATATAAACGAAGATTCGGGGGAGGACAGGGGGCCGGAGTTATGAATGCCCGTGGCGAATCCTGTTGCCCTTGCTCTGTCCCCACCTACGAGTCACTTTCGCCGTTCGCGAAATTAAAGATCGCTTTTTACTGTAATTATGGCAGAATCGCGTCTTCGAAACGGGTCGCTGCGGGGCGCCAACTTAGTGCAGCAGTTAAATAAATATCGCCATAGGCGCCCCATTCGTTTCTTCGGAAGAGGCGCGACGGCGCACGGACCCGCTCGCAGGATTAACGCTTTCTGACCATTGTATCCTTTCTCGTAAACGTCACGGCGTAACGATCCTCCGTGTCCTCCCGCGGCCGACCTGTGTTCACGGGTGCGCGTTACGCACCCTATAAAATCCAATTGAATTTACCGCATTGTCGGCGGTTCAATCAATAACCACGCCACTAAAGTAAAACACCCCGCGACGGCACTCTTGCGAGGGGGTTTACTCGTATTTCACGAGAGTCCTTCGAATCTCTAGTCGATCTATCGCCCACGAGTTGCATCTGAAATTATTCTCCTAATTTTTAGATCGCCGACAAATGAGAGAAACGATGAGAAATGACAACATTGAAAATTTATTATATAACCAAACGACGATGTTTACATTGGGTTGGCAACTAAGTGATTGCGTATTTTAAGTAAGAAGGAAAATTCAAAATTTTTGCTTAAAAATATTACTTTATTCGATTAGGTATTGTCCGTTTTTGTCGATGAGCTTTTGCCATCTTTCATACAATTTTTTTACTAAATTAAAGGTGGAAGTCCAAACAACGAGAAAACAATATCGGTTAGGTGCTTTGAACACGTTGACAAAACAGAAGAATGTGCGAAAACCATCTATTGACAAAATACGCGATGACTTAGTTGCCAACCCAATATTATGCATAAAAAAATGTAGTAGAATGTATAAAAATGTTCAAGTATCGGAACGGCCGAGAACTATCAAATAAAGGGCCCACAAATCTTTATCGGATTTCCCACAACGAATGCGGTTCCCACAGAAAAGCGCATAGCTGCATAAACTCGCGTTCTTCTGTTACAGCCGCAAAAATCGAGCCCGGGGCAATTAATCCCGACAACAGGGCCATTGTACCGCGTGACACTCGTATATCGTCGATACCTCGGAATCATCGGCGCGTAATCCTGACAAAAGTTTGTTTGCAGGCTGCTCGTGTAACATGTTAATGCAGACGCGTCTGGCCGACACCGGGCTTCCCAGTAATGACAATCCAGATAATAAATCAAGGGGGTCCGGCAGGGTTGACTGTGGGCCCAGGGGTTGGTGCACGGGAGGGTGCAATATGCGGGTTTCGAGAGATCCGCGCTAACAAATGTCTCTATTCGGCTGCGACGTGTTCCCATACACGGTGGTCCTCGAAGAGCCGTAAAAGTCACGGCTTGGGGTAGCTCCTTGCTGCACATGCTGTTAACTATCCGTGCGCGATTACGCTACCGAGACGGAGCCAACCCTCGCGAGCGATTATCGCGTCAGCAGTGAGATATGGCAGTATTATACCATTCTGCGAGTGTTGCGACGTTTGCCATTATCGGTGAAATTAAAGGTTTAAAACGACTTTGTAGTACAACGATTTATTTTTAGAAACACAAACGTCGTCGTGTTACTATATTTGAACCTGGTTCGCGGAGGGTTCAATAAATTTCTGTGCAAAACCACTGCCAAAGCTTCGGTATTCGTAAAACCAGAAATCAGAAGTAGATCGTGTCGTACCCTCGGGTAGATGATAAACCCATTCGCGACACGCGTAACCTGTTGCACTCGACTAGGATGTTATTAAAAAGTAATGTTTATGCACCATGTTTATGCACACTGTTGACACCAACTCCGAGAATCCGCTGATAGCGCACCGTGCTATCTTGTTGTCCAGGCGAGTACGTATTAATAAAGTAGCACAGGTTGGAGTTGGTTCGGTTCGAGTACCGTTCAGAGGGCTATCGAAGTTCGACCTTGATCATTTGCATAAAAGATATCTCTAATCTTCGTCGGTTGTCCGGTCTTTCCGATTCCCGATTCGGTTGGCCGGCACGTGCGATCGGAATGTCCGCGAGTCACGAGGAATGCGGCGGCGAAAAATTCGCCGGTTTTTTGCCGAACCGCGGGAACACATGTTCCGTTGCCAGAAATTAATTGCTAATGGTGCGCGTCGTACAAATGAGAACGGACGGTCGCAACATTGTTTAACGTATTCCCCCGTGTCCGAGGAGATTCTCCGGGTTTCTCTCGCTTACTCCCGAACTGCGCGGAGCCGGCTTAATCCTCGGGTCTGATCCCGAGGAACCGGTTGTCCCTCTTATCTCGACGTATTTGAATAACTTTCGGACAATAATTTCTACTTTGCGTACATAAAATATCAACTTAGCGCGAGGGAAGCCGGTACAAAGCCGCGTCGGCGAGTAATGATTCTCTGGGAGCCGCTTTTAAGTGGACACAATCCAGCTCGGGGGAGAACCATCGGGTATCATCGAAAAACCGGACGAGCGTGTAAATGCGTTTCGAGAACCGGAGGAATTAAGATAAAACGGCCGCGCCAGGACGACCGTGCTTGTCAACCGGTGAAACACAGGCAAGTTGCCCCGAAAACGAATCAAATGCTTTTGTATGTAGGTGGAATTGTCGAGTTCGAGTGGGCTGGCTTGGCCAATGAGTATCCCGGCTTCCAAAACGTGTTCCGAACCTAACTATCGGATGCTTTTCAAGGAAGAAACTCCTTTTTCTTTTTAACGAAGACATCGACTTTTCAGAAATTATTAATTCCTCCGGGACGACGCCCAATCGAAGGATTACTTTCGGTTCGATCGACGTTCCACAATGTTGCAGAATCTGTTGATGATTCAGACTTGTTGACATTCTACCGTCTCCAACCAGTTTACCCAATCTTTAATTCAGCATGCAACATGAACAGACAGATAACCCAATACGTGTGAAACGAAAATGGTCTCGCACGCAAACGCATTTCGAATGCTCGTTCTCAAACCACGGATAACGTCTCGGAAAAAAAATCCGAAGCGTTTAAAAACGTACTTTAACGAGCGTATTTTACGCTTAACAAGTTTGTAACCGAGCCGTCTGGCTGTCTTCGTAGTATTTATTAAACAACAGACAGGTCAACCGATTCCGGCGGATCCAACGGGAAATAAGTAGGACTTACAACGGGCGAAAAATCCGAGACATTATGGCGGAGCGAGGAAGATGATCTTCTTAAGGTGGACGGCCGTAGGGGTGGTTGAGAAATGGAGTATTAAAGGCTGCGTCGAAAGCACGTATCCACCGGAAAAGATTACGCTCGTTTGATCGTCGGAGCTTTCGGCGTGGCTGTTCCAGAACGTAATAATTTGGCCAGCAGGCGAAGGAACGCTAAATATTCATGGGTTCTTTTTTTTCCGTATGAATTTTTCATACGACACTTTTCTCGACGGCTAGCACAAAAACAGCCGCCCCCACCAAGTTACTCGTCCGTTCGATCGTTAATACGATCGGATGGCCGCGTTTCTTTACACGCGAGGTCGCTGGATTAATTTCGCGGGATCGAAGACCGATCTAGAAATCGCGCGATTGCGATCCGAGGCGAGCCGCGGCAAGGCGAAGAGGGAGAACGGCGCTGCTCGCGTGAAAATTGGAGCGGGCTAATCGCGCGCGACGCCGCGAAAGTCGCCGTTAATCGAGCGGCGCATACGAGAAGCTTTAAAGGGCCGACACGATAAAGGTAATCGGCACTCTCGGCTAATGTAAGTGGCGATTTAGCGCGCGGAATCGATGGAAATTAAAATACATCGGTTAAACTGCCGGCCGGCTGCTCCGGGACCAAATTGTCGTTTAAGTATAGTCCGCGCGCGCCTCTCGTTTCATCGTGTGCCACGGTTATCGAGGAACACGCTACCCGATTCCGACCAATAATTTAACCGGGCTAATTCGATTCGCTGTTGAACGCACGGTCGATCTTCGATTGCAATTTCTGCTCGGGACAGGGAACAAGAATTCAATTGGAACTTGTACACAGGATAGCCGGTCGACGTATCTTCCCGTCTGCGTTGCAGCCGTAAAATTCAACCGATCTCGAAGTAATTATCATCGTGCCCTCAATAATTTTTTGATTTCGATTTCTGACAACTGATTTACAGCAAATCACGTAAAAAATATTGTTCGTATCATTGCGAATGAACGAGATATTTTAAAGATCGATCCCATCCAGCACAGTTATGTAAACCATGGTCACGCAAAAATAAAAGGAGCAGGTTACAGTACCCATATTTCAACGAGACAAAGATATCATTTTTACGAGACAAACAACAGACCAATCGCATTAGGAGATTCTAAGGACATTGTTAGACCGTCTTCACCTTGCAAAGATTGTTAGCGGAGGAAATAAATTTTGATTTGGCTCCCATTCCTCGCGAGCGAAACATTTTTCTTTCGCGCAAGAGGTCCGCGGTCTAATAATGATATACTGTTTACGGCGCGCAGAATTAAAAGATGGTTGTAAGAACGCGAATAGAATGCAACACGACGGGAACGAACATGGCGATGGGATCCGAGTCCGTGTAGAACCGTGGGGCTGGCTCCGTTACAAACTGGTGCTCCGGCTACTTGCCGTGTATTAACGTTCCATCATGCTACCGGCGTTACCGGCGTGACTCTGCGTTCCAACGTAAATCATCGGCGAGCGCCAGGATCATCAACCGCCGGACCGGTCACTGTACACGAGGGGAAGAGGGTAGAACACAATCATCGACGTTGATCGGATTTTTTGCCATGGACCCCTCTGCGCCGCGATTTTTGTGCGAAATTTCTGATTGGATCGCGTCGATTACGATCCTGTGCACGCGTTTCAATGACTAATTCGCTTTTGTATCTACGATAGCGACGTATTAATTGCCCTGTCGTTGTTTTATTGGACCGCCAGCGCGCGGCTCACCGTCGAAAAATTACCAGTCGCGATTATTCGACCGAGCATACAAACTGCCGGAACCATTGCTTGCTGGATATTGTTGTCGAACGCTCGCAAATGAACTCCGTTCCGGGATTAATTTAATGGCAGAGATGCAAATCGCTCGCTCGACGATTAAATAATACAACTGGAAGATTCGGAATTGAAATTTAATCGATAGGTTTAATCTATAGGTCCAGGGGTAAATACTGTTTTCCTTTGAATTTTTAGAATACCGTTCGACTATTTGCCATAGAATTTCGGTGATGCATACGAGATTTTGAGCGATCGATCTCGCACAGAACTCGAGGAATCTTGAGAGCTTCCGGCTTGCTTCCGAGTACGTTTGAATTACACTATTCTACGTAATAGCGAGCCCTGTCTCGCTGCTCGACGATTTGGACGTCTTTCAATCGGTCGGTATTAAATTCGGGATTCCATCTGTCTGAGACAATTAGTTCGTGCAACGGGATCGTTCCGTGTAACGAGACCTGGCCGATTGTTCCTAGTAATTATAATTCTTTGCTTCGAGACCTGAATGCGTTTATATCGCGTTCTTGTAACTGATGCGTCTCAAATTGTACATTCAGCTGAGCAATGATAAACATTCTTTATTACTCAAACAATTCAAGACTGTGCTGATCTCGTCGAAAAGGCGATCAACGTTCCTAGGATTGAAGATGTACCGTAAGGAATTCTTCCGAGGAGCTTTCATATCTGAAATCGGTTATTGGACCCCATAAACGCGGGCCCAAAATATTCAAACGTCCTCTTCCTCCTCGATAGAGGGTCTCGAACGCGGTAATGCCATTCCAGAAAGCTGAGAACAGTGTTACCAGATAATTCATTGTTACTATTTTCGTTCACGATTTTCCTTAGCAGATACGGATTACAGAGAACCCCATGATCGGATCCAGGAGATTCGGACGTCCTCTTTGTCTCCGACACTGTGATCCAAACACGGTAGCCGTTTATCTATCGCGGCGCGGTGTGAAACGCACCGGTGCAAACGCAATGAAAGGCTTATTGCTTAACCGCGCTAAGCCATCCTGTAAACGTGACCTGATTAACAAGCGATTCGACGTCATAGACCATGCACAGCTGAATGGGCACGCTGAGGTTCGAGAGATCGAATCGGTCCGCACCGGGCCCTGAATCGTTGCACACGTGGGCGCACGCTCGAAAATTCTCATCGTTGGGTAATTAAACGCTTGTAGTCCCAGCGCCGCGCGACAATGAAGACGCGGCTGGTCCCGGGCGACACAATCAACGTTTTGCGCCTCTCGCGGTCAACAATGACGGTTTAATATAGAAAACGTCCCATTCGCGGCTGTCCTCGCTCATCAATTTTCGGCGCCGGACAACCACGGCAACGCGCTCTCGAGAATGACGCGGACGGGAATGAATGCGCGCGAGTCGCGTGGGCGGTTCGCTGCCCCGCTCTCCGATTCCTTTTTACGAGGCGACTTACACTCGCGGGGATATCATCCGAAGCTATCGATCATCGATACCAGATTCAATTACCCTATTGTATTCCCAAGCCAGCCTCGAGTGTGTCTTACTCGGCCGTCGGGATTGCTCAAGCACTTTCACAATGGAACGGACGGAATGCCGCGTGATTAATCAAAGACTATCGAAATGCATCGGTTTAATTAATGCGCTCGCGTGTTCCGGACCCCGCCACTTAAGTGGGACAGATCGTGTAATCTGCTGAAAATCAAGCATTACTCGGGAATCTTTTCTTGAGTATACGAGGTGTGATCAAAAAGTAACTGAGTAACTAAGTGACTTTTTGAATTTCGCGGGACACCTACAGTCGATTTTCGTTTTCTTTTTCTTCTTATGCTGGTACATTTTAATAGAGCATATGAATTACCTTCGATTCGATCCTGTATAAGTGACTAAATTCTTAACGCCATTGCTATCGAGATACGTCATGGATGCATGAAAAAATGCTTGATTATGCAAGGAAAGAGATTCGACTTTTTGAAGCAGTTACAATGAACTGCTCTTCTTAATGCTTCCACCTACGATTTCAGTTCGTAACCAACTGAAACCACGGAGCGTCGCTGACACAGAAACAGTTCGATGATGGATGCCGAGTGTAAATTTACATTCGGTCTGCTCTTTACGGTGTTTAGCAATCGAAGCTCAGACCCCCGATATGTTAGACATCACGGTACAGATTAGCATGACACATTGCTCTCGTGCGTGTCCATACTTTCCCTCTCCGAATCGTTGTGCAAGGGTAACAGCGAACGGAAACGCGCAAACGATACACGATCAAACAGAGGGACAAGGTGAATGGCAGCCGTTGCAACACTGGAAACCAGTCGAATCGCAAACATACATCGACTCCTTTGTGTCTGCGCCCTACGCTCTAATTCGCAACCATAAAAACGGCGCCGGCATCAGCTGTTAAATGAAGGATAACGCCGACGATGTTTCTTAAAGGGATACGGTTGAACATTATACCAGCGATACTGTTTGATGGCTGTAATCAATCGTTGCTTAAA
The DNA here is from genome assembly GCA_028455805.1 of Lasioglossum figueresi. NCBI lineage: Eukaryota > Metazoa > Arthropoda > Insecta > Hymenoptera > Halictidae > Lasioglossum > Lasioglossum figueresi. The sequence continues at coordinate 1,955,521 of CM052202.1, read as the reverse complement.
GTGCTTTTGAGTTGAATCGCTTTGACTAGATGTAATGAACATGTTTCTCGCTCTCGCGGTTTCTCGTTCTTCGAGGACATTTTTATGAAAACATACGGCATGATTATCGACTTGCCAGAAGAACATCTAATTTTCTGACGATGCGTCACTGTTATCCAACGCTAGAATCGGTGGCCTCCAAAGGCGAACAGTAGGAATTTTTGAGAGACATTTCGAGTCCGTGTAGTTCAAAACGCCGACCACCGCTACCCCGGATATTAACCTTGATCTTAATCGCGGGACACGTCGGACCCGGGTTGTCGAAACGACGCTGTTGACCCTAATTCTGTCTGTAATCCTTTCACGGCTCCGTTTGGACGCGCCGCGGACATAAATCGTCGGTGGAAAACCGAGCGGTGGCTGGGCCGAGTCTTAAACGACGCGCATCGTTTCTAAGATGATAAATACCAGCTGATAAATTTCCATCTGGTGTGATTCACGTGTTTTAGCGTGATACACGAGCGACTCTGTCAGGGTAGACGTGAATGCGTCGTATTTAACGCGGTGCGTTCTCGTTTGAATTGAGCAATGCGGGGAGAAAGGTGAACGCAAATGAGATTCCTCGCGTCCTGATCTCCGGTCGATTCTGGTTGACTGGAGGAAATTAGATGGCTGAGAAATGTCGACTCTCAACGAATAAAGTGTTTTCTTTTATGGTTATACTACAATCTTTGCTTCGCCGTTTGCAATGATTGCGTTCCATCCACCTTCGCCATAAATGCGTAAAATCCGCAGTCCGATTATCAGCATAAATTTGAGTGGTTCATTTATGGGTTAAGAAAGTACGAAGAAGAAAAATCAATTTTTATGAGATTCCAGACCGGAAGATCCCCTTAAAAGAGAATACATCGAAAGAGTACACGGGAGTGGAGCGCGAATTATGACCGATAGTGGAAAGTCTTCGCCGAAGGAATTACAGCGCGCGGAATAACTCAATGAAGTCCAATAAAGATCGTCCGCGAGCGGCTGGCTATTGTGTCAGTAGAATAATCGGCCGAGAAACGCCGATCACCCTATTCTAGTGGGAGAAACACAATGGCGGCGGGTGGCGCGTGGCCAGAGCGTGCGAACTGTTAAGATTTTCACGGAACGACGATTATTTACGGCGACGTTGAAAAATGAGGCGGCCGCAACCAGCCCTTAATTACTTATCGGCGGATTGAATTCGCGCGGATCGACCGTCTCGTGCGCGATATAAAGGCGAGACTTCCTTCGTGCCGCTTATAAATCAACAGTAATAATCCCCGAAAAATCGAGAGCCGCGCATAAATTTCAGGATTTCCGCTTTATCGGCCCGCGACCGTTCATCAACCGCCGCGCAAAAACTCCTTCGCGTTGCGTTACAATGGCCGCCGGTTAATCCGCGATTCTTTATCGTTTAGGTACCCTGGCCGAACGAAAATTGGCCCCGTGGGGCATTGATGAAGCTGCGACCGATCGGGACAGTTTCCCGAAACAAAGGTGTTCAGAATTTGTAGAAAATTGATCGACGACGAAATCTTTATATTTTTATGTCGCAGAGGACATTTCTAGGTCTAAGTTAAGTATCTTCGCAATGGAATTAGGTAGTTTTTAGTGCACTGGAGGAAAAAAAATGTTTTGCTGTAGCAGCGAAGACCGCGGGAACGTTCCGAACTATAAGGGGTGCGCGACTCGTTCCGAGGGTTATGCCAATGATGGGCGATCGTTCGTGAGAGGAGCAGCTAAGTGATACCGGGCGAATCTTTTTCTACGTAATTACAAGCCCCGAGTCCACGTAGAAACCCGATCTAAGCCCGACGAACCGAGACCATCGGCTGATCTTAATCCTATCAGTTACGCGGCATTGCGAGGCACCCGTTTTCGAGGGAGGTGACCAAGACGACGACGGAGATCGACACGCAAATGGACTGCCTATCGTTAGGATAAGCGGCCACGGATATAGACAACCTGTACGTGTTCATTCGTAGCGTTTGTTTAGATCGTATTCCCACGTAACTCGTGAAATGCTGTGCATAATCTTCGCGAGCAAGTGGAGTGCTCGCGATCGTTAACAGCTGGTTACAGCGACAATTACGTCGTATCGAGATAAAGCTTATTTTATGGAGGCGAAATTTCAGAGAATATCAGACGATATTTTCCGAAATTTTTAAGTAAACCTTTAGACTATAATAAAATTGGTGTAACTTAATTTGAGATTATTTTCACACGGACACTTGACTATTTCGCAGTTTTTTTGGCGAGAGCGTCAAGTTTTACGTCGTCAGAAAGGCGATAAGGCTCGTCGACGCTCCCCAAGCTTAGCAGCAGTGTGTTCGACCAGTTCCCCGGGCCCTGCAATTTGTATAAATTCCCGAAATCATTTGCCGGCGCGGATTTCACGTGAAGGCGGAATGGCATGCACTTAAAGGTTCCAGCGGCTTAATCCCATAGGTTACCCTTCGGAATGTAAAATCTAAGCTGCGAGCGCGACGGAACGGCGGCGGCAGATACGCGAAGAAGAGGTTCGGGGCAAAGCCGGAGAGGAAGAGACGCGCGGATCGGTTCTCAATCCATTTATACGAAGGGGAATTCTTATCCCGGATTAATCGGTCGTTCGCGACAGTTCGCCGCGCCAGCTAAGACAAGCTTAATGCATCGGAAAGGTGCACCGGTGGTTCGGTGCAACAACGTGTCGCCTCCCGTTGCTGGTCCGGTTACAGTTTCGCTTTTGCCGGAGCCGCCATTAAGATCGGACGCGGCTCTTACGGGCTCGCGCGCCCGCTCCGAGGCCCGACTCGGGCCCCGACCCCCGAATGAATTAAAGCGTGAAGGCCAGAAGGGATTATCTCCGAGCGATAAAACATTGGCCAAATATGTTGCTTCGCGGTTGCCATTAAGTGTTACGGCCATGGGCGACCCGGGTCGCCTTTTTGGACGAGCGCGACAAGAAGTGACAACCGTCGCGCTGCAACGGCTCTGCGACGGCTCTGCGACGGCTCTCTGCAACCTTGCTGCATTCCGCGTGCGCCCTCTACGTCGAAGATTCTTTTTAATTGGCTCAATCGGACTTGAAAAACCGCAGACGGGCCCCGCAGGCCCGCGCGATACACCGTCGCGATAAAACGTTGATCGAAAATCTTGTTCCGTGTGATCAACGCGCCTATTAACTCGTCCCCGGCGATTGTTTGTTTTCAGGGTGGTCGTAAATAGTTCCACTTATCCGTGTCCGTGGCACGGCAGCCCCGGAGAGCTGGTAACGAGACTACTTCGGTGTCCTTTAATTCGCCAACGAAGCGCTGCCGCCGCGTGACGCGCGTCATTTGTAAGGAAACGCTCGCTCGCTCGTCGGCAAACTACTTCCCGCTAAAAATGATCCCGGTTCCGAGGCATTTTTTATTGCAGCCACTCGCGCCGCGACGTGGCATGCCCGAAACGACGCACGCGTTTCGAAAAGAATTCACAAAACCGCCGCCCCGGTTTCCGCGGTCGAGCGCCGCCTGGTTGAAACTGGTTTTCCGATTCCTGATTTGCCCGCACGATTCGGGTTTGTTTCTTGCTTTTTCGAAGGCGCTCCAAAAATTACGGCACTTGGGGGATTTCCGCGTTAGGACACCGAAAACATGGTAGACGTTAATTTTTCCAGAAACAGGAACGCAAGGGGCAAATCACTTTTTAATATGAATTTTGTAAATTCTGGACTTATCAACAACATCTTGGTATTGTCTAACAGTGTCCATTGTTACAGTGTCTATGCTGCCATTGGTTCGAGGTGAGAGAAGATCGAAATATAAAATCCGTCTGGTGTTCCAGCGCTGAAATGTTGAAACGTTCGTAAAATTGATTTAACTCGCGTCGCAAGGAGCTCTGACAAAAGGGGAATTATTCAAAGATTACACGTCGCTTATGCGAGACAATTCGCGGACGGAAGTCGCGCGTTAATTCGTCGTCTAAGGGGGTAGGGAGGAAAGGTGGTGGAAAGACAAGGGGGTCTACGGGCGGAAAAAGGTAGGGGGAGAACTAACGGGGAACGTCGAGGCGAAACGCTCTGCAAAGAGAAAAGCCGCTTATACGGGAGCTTGAAGGAGTTTTTCAGCTACGTAGCAGAATATACGATCAAGGATATAATGTAACGTTGTACGCGCTACAATTCTATTGAATACTTCACCGTTCTTTCGTCTCTGCTCTTTATTCTTTACTTATACGCCGATCCATGGCCACGTTTCAGCCCGCAATTTGCGGCGGTACCCAGCCAACCAGCGCCGGAACATCGTGCTCTCTTGTCTCTCGGTTTTATTATCGTTCCCAACGTTACGCGTTATATCGTTACGAGAACTTTATCATACCGTAAATACCTTGAACTCGCGACAAGCCCACCTTTGTGAACGTAACTCGACTAACTGGATTACGATTTAAACCTTGAGATCTGTTGCCGGAGTGACTCCTTTGACGGCCACGATTCGTCGAGATGTGCCCTTTAAACAGGGCCCTCAAAAATAGGTATTTGTCGATCGAATGTTCGCTTTTTCGACACTGCGAGTTTCATCAACTGTGCACGTTGTCTCAGCTAATCGAGTTTCAGCTAAACAACTCATGTTCGTTGGTATGTTACGAGTACCCGTATGATACGCTGTTTGAATTCATACAACTTCGTGTAGAAAAGGCTAACCTTTCTCCGTTTGTACTCATTTTATAAAAAGTGAAGTCTCAAATTTAACACCATTATCTTAGATTTTTTCGAAGAGCCATTCACGTTTGTTATGAAACGTAAATAAGAGACCGATGCTGCCTTTTTCCTCTTGTGCTCCACTTTGTGCGTTGAAACGATTCTGCGGTCTGTAATAAATGTCCATGTTTATATATTTCAGCTTTTAAGCAGGAAGACAGGCAGATCATCGTAAGACCATTACCGACGATGTTAATTTGACGATGGTGGTTTTAAACGTCCTTTCTCCTAGGCGCGTCTTTGAAAAATTCGTCCGGCATTCCCATGATGAATAAAGGAAGAGGTTCGCTACCTGACGTGTGCACCGATGCGACGTAAAACGCGAGGGAACGACGATGTTTAAAATAAGAACGATTAAGCGCTCTCGCTCTCTTCCGTCTTGCCACCCTCTCCCCCACACCTGTTCTGCCCTCCACTTCGCATAACGTTGCCCCTTAGGTAGCTTACGTTATCCGATACTCGAGAGTCGGGCAACACAATCTCCTCGAGACGCGGTAATCTTATTAAATAGGGCCTTCCTTTGTTTTACGACCTTTTTGCACAGGCTTTAAGGCCTTAAGCCTGACGCCTCCGGCCTCGTGTCGACCGGGCACCGCACACCACCGCCCCGGAATACACGTCGCCTGCGTATATACTTGCGTTTTACCCCCAGGATCAGCCTGGGAAAATCCCGTTTTACCGATATTGAACGAGCCCAACGCCCCCGCGACCCGGAACGGTCAATTATTTACGGGCTGTGATTGAATTTTTTTTCTTTGAACACCCACGCACGTTGCACCGCTTCGCGTTTCTCGCGATTTTTTCCGCCTCCTAACGCCGCAAAATATTCTAACGACCGGAAATGTAGATATATTACTCTTATAAGAGATATCAGGCGTCCCATTAAAAATGTTAAGGTTACTTTCATGTCTCGATAAAAGAGAAGCATAAACAAAATGTTGAAAGCATTTCGAAAGGATGGACGTCCTGCACGATAGCAGTACATGCACTCTGAAATGCTATTTATGCAAGAGAACTCGAGCGAAAAGTAATGGATATTTTAATATGGCACCTCTGTTAAATAACACGTTACTTCGGTCGGAACGAGCCCATTCGCGTTCGAATAACTGTTTAATCGAGTGAAGTTAATATTGGTACGGCTAATCTCTGCTAAACAATGAATTCGGTGGTGCCGGGCTGTTAACGAGACTGAAAATGCTTCGATAATGGTAACAAACAGCCCACGGAACGACGCGCAAATTTACATTTTTATAGAACGATCTAAAAGCATAAAAAGTAATTGCATTTTATTCAAGGTAAATTCTCTACGAATTTTCAAGATTTTCCATTGCCGCGAATGCATATAACGCTCGCAGTCTACTGGCAAATGGTTTATCGAACACGAACGCTGGTAGAAAGAAAAGCGGAATAAACGATTGGGACAACGTCGTTGTCCGTATCACCCGGTACACGATTCTCTTTATTAAGAATTCAATCTAAACATCGCCGACGGAGACGGCGCGCGGCGCAGCCATTGCTACGGCATTAATTTATCTGAAAGAGCAACGGGTTACACGAGAAGATAAGCTCGAACAGAGCATCGTGTTCGCGAATCTGTACCCGCCGAGAGTTTTCAGCGGACGCTTCTGTTGCTTAAGCGAATTAATCGCGAAACCAATCAAGCTTTCTCGTGCACGGCTCCTCCGTCCGGGTCGAGTAATTCTGCTCATTCCGTGCCCCTCCTATCAGATACTCGATTTGACTTCGGATACGTGGCCGGCGACGATTCAAATTCACGATTTTAATTGCCCGTTCGAGAAATAACGCAGTCCTTAATCATTTTCTTTATCTGTTCTCGTTGACGCTTCAACTGGCTCCGGATAATTTGTGATCCGTGTTGCGATCGTACCGGAGCGTAATCACTCGCTTTTTTACGTATTTTTTTTATCGAACTTCCTTCTTTCTTTTATCGTACTCATTGGTAGATAGCAACTTATTTTAAAGGATAGGGGCGAGGAACGTTGGGCCACTGTATAGTTGGTTTTTTGTAATTTATTCTTACACCGTGGGGTTTTACACATTTGCAGCACCGTTGAGTTTGTCGATAATATATTATTTATGGTTTTGCGAAAGGAAACATTCAACGAACGGCTCTACCGAGGATCAGACTCGTTCACTGCCCAGCAATTGTGTACGCGGCGCGTCTAAAGAAGTTTTCGTTTCGTTAAATTTCCATATCGTTATTTGGTGCTTGGCCAATTATTTAACAGCGACCGCGACATACTACAAAATTTCAAGGTTCGCCGATTTTTCAATTAAACCTGAGCCTCCATCCTGCACCCGGAGTTTCGTCAGTGGCAGAGTATCGGTTCGGTCGATCCGCTGGCTATTTATCATCGGCGTTGCGGAATCCGCGCTTAGAGGCCGAGCATTTTATGGAAAATGATAAATTAGCGAAGGCGAAAATGATACGTCTCGGGCATATCTTCCGTCCGGGTCCGGTAATAAGATTAAAAGTCGAGATACGGGTAAGGCCTGGGTTCTCTTGGTCCAATGATGCGTCCTCCCTGTGTGCACTGGTTCGGTCGCTTACTCGCTTCCTCTCGTGCGTGCTTGTTCGTGTACCAGCAACCGAGGCCTCCGAGAGAGACGAGAGGAGAGGAGTGGCGAGGAGAGAGAGAGAGGGAGCAGGGCTACGGCATTCCCGGATTAAACCGCGTACAGTTTGATGTAAATTTAAGGTAGCTCACGGGAGGGATCCTTGTCTTTTTTCGGCGGAAACATCGCGACACGGTATATGACTTAAATCAGATTTAAGCCCGCCGTTGTAGCTGCGTCGGCCTCAGTTTTTTCAGAGTCGTTCCAAGGGGGGCCTTCACTCTAATCCGGTTCCAAAAAATCCACTTTCGAAAACGCTCGCTTGCCAGAATGTAACGCGAAAGTTTCAGGAAAATGTTTCGACTTTTGCGCTCGAAGGTAGCAGGCTAAATTCTGCAGAACTTTGAACACGATCTCTTCTGCTGCTCGAGAGAAATAAAAGAGGTTCTACCGATCCGGCTGCAGTTTTTTATTCTACGAACCATTGGGCATTGGCGGTTCCGAAGCGAGGCTCTAAATTGAACGTCGAATACTGTTTTTAAACCTGCCAGCTAGGGAATCGGAATTTTTGGTAGTAGAATTTCGACCTCGCCGTTTCGTGAAATTTTTTAGGGTTCGGTAAACTTTTCAGACTTATCCAGCTTTCGCGGCGGAATATTTTAGCGCTGTTAACTTAATCCATTCGCATCAAGTTTGTCTCGGCTGAAATCATAAGCTACACATTTTGCAACAAACATTTCTAGTGCTGCGACTATGTGCATTTACATCGAGCAACGCGGTACAGTGTTTAGAGTTGAACTCGTCGTATGAGTCGAATCGGTTAATAATGCATTTAACTCTAGACGATCTTACATGAAAACGAAGTAATTTAGTTGGCAAACCCGGGACTGTAAAAATCGGGTTTACATTTGTTTTGATTGCACGTATGACGGCGAAAATGAATTTTTAGACCCGATCAAGGAATCGTGTCACGGATATGTAACTGGGCTGGCAGCGGACGTGTTAAATATTGAGTTGCCGCAAAGCCTACGACAAATTCCCGCGGATTTTCTCTCGACCCCCTTTGCGACCGACGCCCCCGCGGCGTTCCTCGTTCTCTTTTTTTCTTCCACACTCGTTTTTGTTTAGTTTAATTAAACTCACGCGCTGGCGGGTTGCGCGAAATTGTATCCCGCGTCTGGAAAACTCGCAGCGGCGGAGTTTTCGGGGTTTAATTAATTCGTGCTTTTTAGAGGCGGTAATTAGGAAATCGCAGCGGCCGTTCTCGCAGTGCGTGAAAACGCGGCCGAGCCGCGCGTCGCCCGCGATTATAACCGGTATCGCCGAGAAGTTTATAGAACCGGCGCTCTCTCGACGTTCTTCTGTTCGTTTCGTTGCCAGCAACGAACCCTTTTTACCGTTCCACGGGTCCCGGGCCAGAGCTGCGGCGGAACGTTTGAATTTCCCTGGAACTTCCGCGCGAACTGGAGTGTCATCCTGCGCCCCCGAATCCACCGTATAATTTGAATAACACGGAACCGGCACTCGTTGCGAATTTATTTACGTCGCGCGCATTGTTCCGTCCGCATTTCGGCTGCACGCGTTGCACTCAGCAGCCCCCACACCCCTCTCTCGCTCGATTCTCGCTCGAGCTATAGCTGAAAACGAAGCCTCCAAAACCAGGCTCCGACGAATCCTCTAACCGCCGTTCAATTACTTTTCCAAATTTATCGTTCGGTTGTTACACGCGAAATATCTGATTTTAAGATTCTGAATTAAATATCCTGGATTATTTATCTTAGAATTGTTGAAATTATAAAGACTCTTCCACGATTTCCTAATTCCTGGTTTAGATTTTGGTTAAATAATCGAGCAGATGCAGATCTGCGAATCGCAGGTCCCCGTTCCCTGATGGAATTACGAGTGTCGTTAGCGAGTTGAAGAAATTGCTCTGCAGGGTCTAAAGATGGAGAAAGTGAGAGAGAAAGAGAGTGAGAGAGAGAGAGAGAGAGAGAGAGAGAGAGAGAGAGAGAGAGAGAGAGAACGGGCTGTATCGTGTGAAACGCGGGGGACGGTGGCGGTGACTTAATAAGAGCCCGCGAATATACAACAACGGCCGACTTGGACGATATTAAAAGCCGCGTTCCAATCTTTTTTCCTGCGAGTCATAAGTCAGAACGCAGCGAGCGTGCCGCGGGACGAGAGACGCGTTCCTCTGATCTCGGTTTAATTGCATTTCTCTCTTGGCGGGGTCAGAAAAAGATACTGTCCGACTTAATTCGGCAGAAACGCGCGCAGGGCCCCGGGGCCAACGACGCTCTTCTCGAACGAAGGGATGGGTGGGCTGAGAGGGGTTTGAGGGGGTGCAAAGAGGGGGGAATAGGACCGGCGCTCGCCGCGCAGAAATCATTCGTTCGCCGATTTATTACTTTTAATTAGTATTAAATTCAATCCGGCCCGTCTCGCCGTAGGTGGCGCGTTTACATCATGTAATTCGTGTCTTCCGTTATGGTCATTTTCTCGTGGCGTGCCCACGCTTTATCAGAACGGCCGCCTCTGGAGAGTCCATTATATCAGTCGGCACGGAACGATAAGCGAGAAAAAAAGAATCCCGCCAGAGAAAGAAAGAGAAGGCATAAACGAATAAACGCACCGGTGCACCGAGAGGAACAACCGACAACCGGGCTCCGTTGGACGTTCGATGACGCTGATTCGCTGCGGACGCTGATCCTGCGCTCGCGTGCAGTGAAAATGACGAGCCCGGGACCCTCTCAAAAAATTATCCTTCTTGGTATTTCCTCTATCAATAGCACGGGCCAATATTTACCTATAAACAATCGTCCTCGACGTAACGACCGAACTCGAACTCGCTACTCATTCTTCAACCCCTCGCGATAATTTATCCTTAATAATTTCCCCTTTGTCCTTAATAATTTCACAGGGAAGGGAAAAAGTTTACATTTCTTCTATACCGTACTTTGATGCTTAAATATTGCTCGCTATACGGTACAAATTTATTTCGTCCTAAAAGCAAGGCGTTACATGCATTCTTCTTTTGAAATGTTCATCGCGAAGCTCGCTCGTCCTCGTGGTATTTTCAACATATTAAGTAACAGCCTGTAGGTACATGTAATTTCGTGAGACGATACGAGAAGGACAATGTTATCCGCGTCGCCATAACCCGGCTATCCGGTAATCCGCCGATCTTGAACGAGACGATGGATAGGTGGGTCGTGGCTGGGACAAACTGCCCATGAAACCAGCTTACGCGGTACCCGGTCTAGTCGGACGTTTTGATGGCCGTGTAAATAACGGCCGGAAGAATATTTCTACAAACAATCGTGGATCGCGCCGTGGCTCGGTCAGGGCCTAAGCCGGGCTAAAGATAAAATCCCGGTTAAACTCTACTGTAAGTCGTAGGTGAGGTCTGACATTCGGTCGTGGCGTTGATTATGCGCTGCTAACGCGAGGGACGGGGCCGATAATCTATGATAATACGCCCTTTTACGCGAAGGCAGTAAATTAAACGCGTTGATCGTAGGAACATTTTTGAACGAGCGAACGCGTTATCGCGAGACTGATTAAGTGAAATGTTTCGAGAAGAAATATTTTTCATTTGTCCATTTGTTTAATAGACAGCGTACAGTCGTGTCACTCTTTACAGTGTTCGAGCCCTCGTCGGCGTGGTGTGTAGTACCTGTCACAACCATGTGACTGCGAATAACACGACAGAAAGCGAATAACTTTCTTAAAATTGCATACTTTACGACGCGATTGTTCCAGCTTCTGACACAAGCTTTACAAATTGAAAGAAATCCAATATTCGGAAGAGAAATGATTATTTCTCTCATAAAATGTAAACGGGTTAACTAAACTAGAGAAACAAACCATCGCGGGTTCGGACGGTTGGAAAATATAAATACGAGAATATCGAGGTCACGCTCGCATTCTCTGTCAATCAAACAGACAGATTGCTTGTCGAAAGCCAGTCGATAATAAGAGAGAGCTATGTATCCCGCAGAATGAATAGGTGCGAGCAAGAATGCGACAACAAGGCAAAGCAGAACAGAAAGTAGTTTAATTCTGATCTCACAGCTGACGCATCGGATACGCGAAGAAAACGAACTATTCTGTCCCGAATACAGAATATCTTTTTCGTCTTTTGCATCAACCGCTCGGTTTTTGCCGGACCGAATTCTTCGAGCGTAACAAACGACGGGGTTTGCAAGGAGATACGAATTTGTCGGAGTTTACGTTTAACGTTAAATTACGTTCAAGACGTACCGGCAACATCACCAAGAGCGAGAAGAGCAGAGAGTGCGGGGGAGCAGCGCGCGAGTAATCTGGCCAGAATAAACGAACGGTTTAACGCGGTTCGTTTCAAGGATTCCAGGCTCTCGCAGCATTTTGAATTCAACTTTCAGCTACGTTAGGAACAGAGCGCAGAAGGGGCTCGTCTCTTTGCGATCAATCACGAGATAACCAAGGAAAAGGGAAGCTATTAAACCGGAGGAGATTTAGGTTCTCGAATGAAGCGCAAGAACACCGAATAATCCCGCCCTCTTTCCACCCCCGTTACTTCCCGTTTTCCTTCGCCTCGCGAATGAAATAGCTGCAAAATTGCGAGAAACGCGACCGGTCTTTGAGCGCTAAGCAGAATCCTTTCACCGGGCTGCCCTTAATATTCTTCGAATCCGCCGAGCGTTAATATAACCTTGTCAGGAACACGAATATTCTGAATATCACCGGGAAGTATACTACGTATCCTAAGAACTGAAATTGTATCTGCAAAAACACCGAATGCGAATACAATTTGTAACGGAAAAATTTATGTAAAGTCGTGTTCGTGTACAATGTTTTTTCTGAGACATTTGCCGGTAAGACCAAAGCGATAAATAAATTTCCCCCGATTAGACGTCGTCAAGAATTTAGTGGAACATAGAGCCACGTTTTCTGGTCGAATTCGGAACCGACAAATCGAGCACATTCTCTTTTGACGCTCGAAGGAATTTCAAATGGCCGTAACATCGAAAATACGGCGAGAGCGGCGCGAAAAAGCTCGCCGAGGCTGCCAGCGCGCGGCGCACTCGATATTTTCGTTCCGGCCGATATAAAATATAGATTACGATTTCCTGTGCGCGGGCACCGTTACCGGTACACGGTACACGTCTCGGTTTCCTGCACGTGTGTTTTGCGTCGTCTGCGGGACGGTTTTCTTGCATATATGCGCGGCTCTTCTTGCCACCGTTATTTATACGGCCGGGAACAGTGCACGCGGTGAACGAGAGACTCGACTGCACTCGCGAGCGCATCCGTTACATATTTTACAGCGACCGTGACCAACGACGTTCCTCCTTTTTTTTTATTATGCGATGATTAATCGACCAGAGAGTTCCACTCGCCCTCCTGAAAATGGCGTTCGCGAAAAACGATGCGGTTTTCCGAGATTTAGATCTACCGGCGCGATCATTTATGCAGGAGAGAGTCTTCGACGTCGTAACACTTGATAAGTTTGGAGTCCTCGGGCAAAACAAGATTGAATCTATTGAGATTTCTTGCGATTTTTAGCTAATCTGTTCACGAATAAAGAATTTTATTCGATCGTATCAATTATCCCACGATTTATTCAAATTTTCAGCAATTTTTATGTAACACTATTGAAATGTAAGAATTTTCTGCGGTACTTTGAATGTGCTTGACCATTTCCGTTGGACGGCTTGACTTCGAGTGGCTTCGAGAAAAGTTCGAAAAACGTGACCGTCGCGAAGTAATCTTGCTTCGACCTGAACCAGTCGACAGTCCGAAGAATAGGCTCGACCCTCTTGGCGAACGCGTAACCGGGGATGCTGCTAACAATCCGGATGCACGGTGTAGGGTGCGAAGTCATGGTTGTCCGGATTGGAGGGCCTAGCCATCTCGAAGGAAGGTACCGATCCCTCGAGGCTGATGCTAGGAACCGCGTTCCGTGTAAGCGGAGGTACTCCAACGACTACTTCGAGTTACGAAATAGCGATACCGCAGGCCCTTCAACCGGGGACGGACAGCTCTTCTAGGAATTTGCGCCCTTAAAGGGAGCGAGTAATCAACAATGGCATTGTTCCAATCACGGCGCAGGCCGAGTTATTGCTTTCGCGGTCCCGTCGCTCGGATTTCCCGCGGTCGTTACCGAAAATTCTGCACGGCCTGCTAGATAATTGGGATAAAAAAGAATGCAAGTGTAATGTTTCGTTTCTGACGGAAATACCTTCGGCGAATAAAAATTCTCACTGCGCTTTCGCGTGGAATGGCGCAGATTATTACCAGAAGCAAAGATCCGTTCAACGTTCGTTTACTACCATTTAGAGCCACTTACACGAACGATCGATTTTAGACTACAATCAATTGTTAAATGAAAATCATGTTAGGATAAACGTTGTAATTTCAGTCGTTTCGAATAAGAAATTACTCGATCCAACAGCTGCATAATAATTTTACAGATTAACTAATGTATAGTTAATTGAAAATACCGTCTAGCCGAAGAATATAATCTGGTATTGAAATCTTCGTTTCGCCGTGTAATTACCCCGCGAAGAATGGCGCGTCTGGCGGAAAATCGAGACAGCGAAACCTTGAAACCGTGACATTTATTATGGGAATGGCAGAATGGGGTGGCAGTCTACGTTGAAAGTCGAAGGACAACGTGGCCAACGACAATGCGCTCGCAAAACCATCCCCAGCCTCTTCTTTTCCACGCGTCTATGCAACGCGACAAAAGCAGCCCTTCCTCACGGCCGCAAAGTGTGCAGAGGAAAGCCACCCCCGTTCTCTCCCCAACGCTCGGTCTCGAACCCCGCGACGAATCGGTACCCGTCGACGTAACAATTTCGCCATATGATAAACGGCCTTTGTACGACGCGATGATAAGCCGCACGCCGCCTCGCAATAACTCTCGCGACACCCCCGCGAACGAGGGGTTGAATTTCGCCTCGAGCCGATACCTACGCGAGCCGAACCTTCGCGCCGGCAGAAGATAGGTCTATGGAAGAACTCCGTCGCCTTTACGAGCCGTTTAAGCGGCTTCCAACGAACGATAGCACTTTACGAGGTACACATGTTCCATCCCTTAACGATAAACTCTCTCTTTGCCGCTTTTTGTTCGGCTCGATTTAATGCGAGACTTATTTTCCTCATATATTTACTCGAACAGGTCAAACTTTTAACGAAAGTTACATAAAAAACGAGTCGATCGATATCGACAAGGTCATGGGGAGGATCGGATTAACCTCGAGGACGTTGGGAATATGACGAACAAGAGGGTGTTAGATATAAAAAAAGAAACAGGCGGAACTTCAGAATAGTCAATGAAATTTAGGATGTATTTCTTGGAAATTGGGAAAACCAGAGAATGTTGGGTCGTAAATAAGATATCGTGGAAAATAACGAATGAACTGCAGGGGCTTTAACGTTCTCTCTGTGTATGGGGTGTAAATGCACCCAGGCTAACAGAAACGGATACGAAAAGTTGACGAATGAAAAATTTCCAAATATTTTCTAGGTATGCCATCCGTGATACGTTACAAGTTTCTAAAAAGAATTGAAAAGAAAATTTCACAAATACGTGTATCGACAAATTTTTTCGTCCATTTTGCTCCAAATATGTATGGGTTCCAATTACAACGTTGCACGCGATTAACATTAGGATAGCGGTACACAGAGATACGGTTAATATCAGTCGGGCGACGAGAGGAAAGTAGTTGAATCGAACGTATGGGAACGCGATAGTTGAAAATCCAATTAAGACGTTTATTCGGTGTCAGGGTTCAGAAAGTCCGTGCTCCCCGAGGGAGCCAGGTTCAATACGAACGTCAAATATCGCCGGCGACCCTGCACCGGCGAATATTTCGACGCGGACCTGGCCCGCCTCTAATTCCGTCCACATCCAATTCAAAAATCTTGTTCGCAATCGAATCGCTGTTTAAATGTCAGCGACCCGTGAAATCGTGGGATCCCGTTGACCCAGTTTGCGGGCGCCGCGTTAGATTTACCCCAGCGAACAAGAAGGAACGGAGACTGGCAAGCGCAGAGAGAATTGGCTCGTAGCTGGAAGGTATCAACGTTTAATCCAGCGTGATTGCATTCGGTCGTGCGACGATTTTACGAGCGCTCTCTCAAAACGGCCGGGCAAACACATTTTCCTTTCCGTGAATTTTTTCCCCGCAATTACGGCCGGGACGGGTAAACGTTTCGCGAAGCCAGACGAAAGGCACCGCGCGGCACACGTCGACGCTCGTTTGCCGTCGTTTTCCCTTCCCTCTGGCACGCCGATTCCGGCCAACCAGTTTTACGGGACACGGATAATTCTCCGCGGCCGGGAAAGAAACCGTGGAAAACCTGCTTACCGGTTACCAAAACCCCGCGGAAACTTGACGAATAAATGCCCGGAAAATCGATGCGTTTACCGCTGACGCGAAACCAGTTGGAAGCGAGTTTCAAAGCTGCTGGGGACCGGCTAATCACCGGTATTTATTTTATACGCCCCTCGACGTTCACGACTCATTCTTTTATTGACACTAGAACCACCGAGCGTTAAAGTGGACTGTGAGAAGTGGAAGCTAAACTATCGCCAAGTAGTTTTAAAGATAAAAATTCTTACAGACAGAGTGCGAGGAGAACTGTATATTTTGAAATACACACACATTCGAAGACTGTGACTAAAATTTGAACAAAACCTCCAACTTCGTCGAGAAAAATTGATCTCGTTGAGATGACAACTTTCGAAAGGGAAAATCGAAACGTCGAGTGACGCAACGCCCCTTTAGATCCTTAAAAGGGACACAATCATGCTCGCCGACAAAGAGGCACCGGTCTCTCTCGATCCAGGCTCGTCGAGATGACTTTTTTGTTTCTGGCGGTGATACGGTCCCCCCTAAAATGCCTTTACGACGTTTCCTATCGAAATCAAACGTTCCCCGCACGATCGAGAGTCGGATGATGCAAGATGAAAGACGAGGGGTAGGGCCGGGCGGAGTCTGTCAGAAAAGGGCGGGAGGGGGTTAAAGCAGGTATAGGTAATGTACCAAAATTGCTTTACCGCCGGTCCATTTACGGAGATGAAAAGCACTCTCTGCCAAGTACACCGGTGGCTCCACCCAGGGTTCACGACAGCCCAGAAGCGTCGTATCCCGCCTCTGCCCTTCTGATGTTGGGTACTGCGACGTCCAACCCCTCTCAATTTCAGTATGAAGTCAACCCTTTCACCAATTTGCCGACATTGCCCGACAGAACTTTCGGGCTGGCATTGTCGCTGACGTCGATATACCCGTAGTTCGTCTTCAATCAAGCTAATCACGAACAAATGCGACTAAGCAGCGGCCGTTATGCGCGTGTAATTCTACTCCCGGGGTATAATGTCGGATCGATGCTTTATAATACCTCGGGACAGCTAACGAGGGTCGGTCGTGTGTGTCACGTTTCTACGCGAGTGCTTCTCAGGATTATACCGCGCTCTCATAATTTACCCTTTCCATCGATCTTTCGTAATTATGCTGATCGAAAAACGCACGGGATCGAGCGTTGATCTCGGCGCAAACACGGTTGGATATGGTTGTTGGGCAACCATGTATGGTGGTCAACGTCTTATCCACACCGGCGTTAGGAAAATAAAGCCGGTTTAATCGCTCCCCGTGTCCATCAGATAGCGTTCGTTCGCCCGAACGCCAAGAAGCTCGGAATCGGACGGCTTTAAATTGCCGGCGCGGCCCGCGAGAAATTTAAGGCGACCATTGTTCTTGCCGACTGAATTTACAGGGGTTGTAAACCGCTTTGAGCTACGATACGCTGCAACGCCACTAGCGCCGGCCGGCCGCTCTGACAGCATCCCCATCAACAGCCCCGGCTTAATTAATGCGTTCTCTATTTTATACGCGAGAGATACGAGGGTACCGAGTTCCGCGATCGGAAGATAATAATAGGACCGTTTTTCCGCCGAGGGAGGAGCGACGAGATAGTTTTTGGACTCGGTTGAAATCGTGAGGGATCAATAATAATAAAACTCATATAAATGCGCCAACAATGCAATAATACAATGGGCAACGGCAAAAGCGTCTTGTCGGGAGATTCCCGGATATATGTGTCCCCTGACGTTGAAACATCCTGTGCAACTGTAATATGGGAGCAATCTATGATCAGAGTGCTCGGTATCGGTAGCCAGCATTACAACAGAGTTTCGTTGCCACTGGAATTCATACGAATCCTTGGCACTCGTCTCAGAAACATCGTCCCACGATTCCACTCGGAACAAAGGGCGGCCAAGACCAGGGGTCGGATGGTTCGCGATCCGAACCCTTAAATCATCAGCCAAAACGTCGTTAATTACGTGACGAACGGCAGTAATCTCGAATACTTAAGCTAATTCCATCTCGACCGAGCGACCAAGATCAGGATCATTACAGGCCGATTAGACCTTAAGGAATTAATTCAGCCATTGTCTGCGGGATTTCTGTCCGCGCCATAAACCCTTTTGACTGGAGGGTATATACGGCGGGAGAGATCTCTGGAAGTCGCTTTTCCTATCTGGACTCCTTTCACCCTTCGCCGTATCAGAAACGGTTCATTTATTCTCCCCACCCGAGGCTATTGTGATCTCCGGTTGCGTGACCGATTACCGCGTCGTCAATCGCCCTCGGGGATCTTAAATCTGCGAATCAGTCGTTTAATCACAGACGAGGTATAGGTACCTTATAGACCGATCGCCATACGAAGTTTAATGTCGCAGGATCTCAGACAGAGAAGTTGCTGAAAATCGTTGGTTGCGTTGGTATTCTCGCTGAGAGTACAAATTTATATTCTCACGAGCGACCGGGAAATCTAGTTATGTATTTATTGGGCAACGTATTCGAGTGTCTCAGATTGTCGCAAGACAATCCTCCCCTATAACGTTTTCTACATTCATCCCTTCCTTTTCCTAAACCCTTCCCTTTGAAATAAAAAAAAAATTCTGCATCGGCCATTACGCGACTCCGAAAGTGAAAGGGTCACAGCACTCGGTACGATCGATAAATCATATTAGCGGATCGCGTCACCATAAACGCATACGCGTGTGCACCGGCCACGCCATTTCCATGGGCACCGTCGCGTCGCCGCGGCCCGAATTTAATCTCACACACGTGTCTTATCCATATATCAGTCATAAGCTCTTTATCCGCAGCTCTCGGTTCGAGAATGCTCGAGGTTCCGGGGCGATAATCGTTTTACACGATCTTGAGCCACGTGACGAAGTGCTCGCCAACCCGTATCGCAGTTTCAACTGTTGCAACTAGCCAGTTATTGCTCCGTCGTTGCTTTTATCTACGAGCAATTACGTGTGACGCGGCTCGGATTACCCGCTCGCACGGTATCGCGATCCACGCCGTTAAATTCATTAACCGATACGACTTTCGAATTGCCTCGGCGACCCTGGAAACCGTAACTTTGCATTATCTCGCCGAAAGAAACTGGAACAAGAGCCTCCGTTCGATTTCTCCTTACGACCCACCCCTTCGTCCCATTGATACCGCCATCCTTTCAACGAGCTAATCCACATTTCCACACCCCGATTTAGGCACCCAGAAGATCACGATGGAGTATACGGTGAAGCTGTATTGAGATTCCGACAATTTTGTCCGTACATGCTTCAGCTTTCGTCCGATCGATTCAGGGTCGAATTGGACTCGGACGTGATCGATCACAATAAAATGGCACTATACGACTTTAGTCTCTAAAAAGAGTGATTTTGAAAAAGATGAAATTCAGGCACAGCCTGCAAATTAAAACCTTTTTTATATTTTTTCTTGCATTCGAGGTATTACGGAACGTCATAACCCTTTAGTAGCAAATGGCAACGAGCCGGCACCGCGAGTTAACGCGAAGCGACAGGTTGGGTCGATTAGTGTTCCGGGTGTGTTTCGTTTCCTCGGCTCTTCTGTTTCCTCGGCGAGGAGGAAGCTAATACAGATCCTTGTAACCAGCGTCGCCATCTTGTCTTATCTGGTCCTTTACGGTCGGACGTTGGACGTCGTTCAGCAGGACATATCATTTTACCCCGTAGCTCGAAGGCACGCCGACATGCCTGCGCGGTTAGGCGAGGAGGAGAGAGGCGGGGAAACGGTTCGGAGAGAAAGAGAGAGAGAGAGAGAGAGAGGTCTCGAAGAAAAATAATAACAGAGACCTGCTTCTTCAATCCCGGAACACAGAACCACACTCCGGCGGACATTAGTGTGATAGCGCGGCGACAGTTCTTACCTTCGTGAACTATTTTTGCCGGCGCCGGCGACCTGGCGGGATTACATCGTCTCGAGGACTCCGTCCAGCATCTTGATGCTCCGTCGGAGAACCTACGGACGTGAGACTCCATCGGCCGTATCGCCACGATGTGTGATAGCGACGGGACAAGGCTGTCCCATGGAATTGCGAGTACTTCGCGGAGATTCTATTTCGTCGCTCCTCGTTCCTCTCTTGCTCCGTCCTTACGAGAAAATAAAACTCGTTGCCGTAATCATAGACTCCGGCACACCGTAGACCCTTTATTACGTTTTAATATATCGCGTACCGGCGTGGACGACGATCTGCGTCTACGTAAAGATCTGCGGTCCGACGGTCAGCAGATTGATTAAAAAAGATAGTCGCAGGTTTTGCGTTGATGCTGAAATATATTTACGCGATCCGGTGTTTTACCATGGATTCCGCGCAATTTCCAGGGACCGTGCAGAGGAAAATTGGCCAGACAGAAGAGGGATCTTTGTCGGAGCTTAACCGTGGTTAATCGCGCGACCTATTCTGTTTCGATCGGCCGATAGAGAGTTCTTCGTGGTTTGTAGGTGACAGGCGATTACTCCGCAGCAGCTGGTGGTCATTCATTGACCGAAGAGGGTCATTGTCGTTTAGGCAGTAGCGCAATCGAGGCAACCGGTCGGCCGGTTGTCTGTAATCATCCTACAAGCCCTGTTGTTCGATCACAAAGGATCCGGTTGGTTCGTTGATTCGATGGGTTGAAGATATCAGTCTCCATCGCTCGTCGCGCATGCAAAAATGTCGGACTTTGCCGACGAAACTTCTAGATCGATCCTGTTCAAATTATAAACTGCTAACCACGGCTGGCCGAAAGACTTGAGAACGCATCGAATGTAATATACAGGGTGTCTCGCTTAATGTTGCAAGGTGCGTCGCGCCGAGCCTTTTTATTCGGCAAGAGTTATAAAGTTGCAGGCAAGGACGTTTCGTCGAGTGTTCCCGGGGCCCGTCATAAAAAGCTGATAGGAGAATCTTGCGATGGTCATCCGGAGGAGATTCCAGCGAGCGTGGCTCGGCGCGAAATGCCACTGCAGTTGCGACGTTGAAGCATCCTATGAATCTCGACGAAAGCTGGCGAGCTTCGATTATTCAACGGGGCGGAGACCGGGGAGGATCGAAGGGGAAAGGAGGATCCTGACGCGCTAATCAACGAGCCATCGACGCTTTCGCGTTCCTATCGGTGTTGCCAACTTCCTTACGAGCAACGTGGAAAGCATCGTCGACGATTACGCTCGCGTAGTCACGCAGAGGGGCCCCCGTCTCGGCCCCCCTCGGGCATGTTTACGGCCCTGCCGGGTAAACGAAAGTATTTGCAGCGGGCTTCCGCCTCCAGCGCCTACGGTATTCAGACCGCCTATGATATTTTCCTCCGTTTGACGCGTGCTAGTCTGGTGATTCTCTTTTACGAGCATCGAAGATACCATCTCCACCGATGCCGTTCGCCTCGCGGTTAAATCATCGGCAAAGTGAAACGCTCGGCGCTCGTTTCCTGCTTCGCGAAAACAGGATGCCAACCGATTGGTCCCGTTTAACTCGATCCTCGCGAACACCTTTTCTCCCTCACCGATCAGGGATCGAGGATGCACCGACAAATAGGGATTCATTGAGATTAGATCTTTGCGCGGTCGGGGTGATCGCGACTTTCTAGGGCACGGAGGAACGTGTCGACGCTCATTTTCTTTCGAATAGAATGGTTTTCGTATTGGAAATTGATAAACACAATTTTTATTTTGATAAGAACGATCCGTCATTCCTTTGCAGTCGAAGCTATTTAAACTTGAAAATTAAACATTTCTTCCGATCTAGAATAATTCCATTGTATATGATTTTTTTCATTTTATGGATATGTGTGTGTGTGAAATTGATATAACACCTCGTAAGATACGTGTATGTGTAGTACGTAATTGGTTAGATACGAACATATTTGATAATGTATACAATATTGTGAATAATAGCTAAGGGTTGATACATTCACAAAATGATGCATGAACGTGGGACCTCGCGGATCGATTGCAGCGGAGTGCAACGCCCCATGCGCCGGGCCAGCGGCCTTGACAGAGAGCATACGAATTGTGGGTCACCTCGTAACGAGACCACGGCCGAAAAACCGGCATCAAGAAGCTTTTTCCGTTCGCGAAGGAAGCGGGATTCTCCGCGGTGCTCGGATGCTCGCTCCCGTCAAGGTGAGCCGGCATCCTTTTTGCCCGCGTAATAACAAAACAGGAGCAACAAAAAGACGGGAAGTAATCGAACGTCGAAGTGGCGTGGATCGTATAAAATTTACCCGACAGGAATTCCGCTTTTTACCCGGGCATTTATCCCGGGCTGTCCATAGAATATTTACGGTGCGATAACACGTGTCGCGCGGTTTTGCAACAGCAAGGTCGGCATTCCGCAGGAAATCGGTGAATCGATGCCACCCCCGTTTCCTTTGTTCCTTTACTCACCGAAAAACTAGATTTCATCGGTCGATCCGGCCGATTTTCCAGTCTCCCTTTCGCGAATCGGTTCGAACTCTTCCAAAGGTCGTACGATTTAAAAAACTGGTTGCCGTGATCGAACGAGTCGATTTCCTGCCTCTCCCTTGCAAATAGGATGCAACGATCCTTCTTCCTCTCGCAGTGTCATTAACAAACTAGATTTCATCGCTATAATCGACTCGATTTTCCCTATCGGTTACAGCGATGCTACATCGTTAAAAAAAACTGGAGCTCATCCCTCGATATCAGCCGATTTCCCGCTCACTTTCCAAATCGATTTTACGAACACGCTCTGTATTATTGTGTAATTGGATTGCATCGCTGTAGTTCTGTTCGGAGAATCAATTACAGTGATCCTATTCCACGTGGGTTCATTAAAAACCGGATTCTATCGCTTATCAAAATCACAGCGTATCACAGCGTATCAAAATCAGCTTGTATTTTTGATACAATAGGTTAAGAATAAATATTTGACTAACCTAAAAACGAGGTTAGGGTCAAGCAACTGGATTTTACAGCTCGAAACAAATCGATTTTCCAGTTCCTCTCGGCAAATTGGTCCTGGAGGCCTCGGCGCGATGGAAATCCGAGTTCCAGGAGACAAAGGGTAGTCCGGTACCACGGATCGGCTCATCGCGAGATACGCTTTCGCTAAATTACTCGGACGCGCGGCATTAAGATTCCCCTCCCCGAGGCTGTTCGCCGCCGCCGTTAAGTATGCCGATACAAAAGGGCCGGCCCGAGGCAAATAAATCTGCACGACCAGATCCCGGGCTGGCTCTCTTTCTTGCGCTGGCTCGCGGTCGCTCGATCAGCCCTCACCGTGGAATCGGCGAATGGTAAAATGGTTGAATTGCGACTTCATTAGCCGTGACTTTCCGCTCGCCGTAATTCCGCGCGGCGTTCCCCTCCGAGCCGAGAAGAAGCGAGCGGGAGGATACAAGAACGGAGCCGATCGCCACCTTCACCGATTTTCGCATGGTCGTACGAAAAACATAGAATTATACGCGGTCACCCTTTGGTTTCAAATTAAAGCGGACATAGAACGGGGAGGTGAGGGCAATGATCTTCACTTCCATGGATGGAAACAAAAATAATTTTACGGTTATCCTTCCGATGAAAGTGATTGAGTCGTATCACCGATTCGTGGATGTCGCACCAAAGAAAATCGTTCCTCGTCGCCACCATAGAAGGAAAAAATAACGCAGGCCAACTTACCCTGATCCGCCGCGTACGTATCCCGAAAAAGCGAGCGGAGATTCGACAAAAGAATGGACAGGTACGGACCGTGGTGGAGGAGGCTGCGATCCCGACGGCGGTGGTGCTGAAGGGGAGGAGGAGGACGCGGGGGTAAAAAGCGAGAAGCACAAGAACCGGCGGAAAGAAAAACGAGAAAGAGAGAAGGCGAACGAAGATGGAGCACGCGCACACGTACACGTGTGCAGCCGCCGCTCCGCACCGCTCCGCACCGCTCCGACGAAGACGAAGAGAAAGAAAGGAAGACAGGGGTGGGCGAGAGGAAAGAGCTGGAATGAAAACCGAAGAAAAAAATCGAGCGTTCTGTAGATCGCACGCCATGGGACGGCGAGCGGCCTCTCTCTCTCTCTCTCTCTCTTTCTCCATCCCCTTGTCTTTCTCTCTTCCTTTCGTTCTTTCGCTTTCTCCCTTGTTCCTACGAGTTTGTCTCGACTGTCTGTCTCTTCTACCTTCTTCTCCTTCGTTCGCCGCCACGGCTTCATCCTGTACAGTGCGTGACGCGAACGCAGCCTGTCGCGGAACCGCAACTCGCGACTCCACTGCGACCGCGTTCCCGCTTTCGCCTCGGTGACCTTGGCCAGGTGGTCTACCTTCGATCTCTGATCTCCGAGATATTGCTATCCGTCGGTGCTAATGGTTGCGACCAGCTCCGTGCCAAATCCCATCGCTGTAGCCAAATTTCCAAGAGAAGGAACTAGGTCCGAAGCAAGTCGTTCAACTGAAACAGAAACAGAAGTATTCGCATCCGACGACAATTCTTCTGAAACAAGATATGCAATCGTTAAATTATGTACAATAAATTAAATCTGTGTACGACACATTTTCCATCGGGCACGACTTGGTAGACTAGGACAATATCGAATATTAATTGCAAATATTTGTGAATCTCTTGATTTTGATTCCTTTTATTGGTCTGCTTCGTTCTAATGCACGGGCAGATATTTATCAGCAGAAGCTCCCAAAATCTAACCGCTAATCTTCGAGGCGCAATGCACGATTTACAAGCAGCGTTTCTATAGGTTTCCCGAGCTCTCGTAGGATACTACGTTGACAATCCGGAAGTGGAGGAGAGTGGTCGAGTCGAGTCGAGCCTCGGAAATTAAAGGTCGATCCGGAAGTCATTATTTACGCGGGGACCGCTTGGATCGTGAGAACTAAGAGACTCGCGAGGAGAAAATCGGAGGAACGTACTCGGCGAAAAGAAAGAGAGAAAGGACAGACGGGGATAGCGAGAGAAAGGGAAGGAGGGAGAGAAAGAGCGACGTTTACACGGAGGGAGTGGTCGCCGGAGAAAGGTGAGAGGAGCCGATGGAGAGAAAGACACGCAGTTTCATCTCTGCCAAGTTTTCGTGGCGGATAATGGCGAGAATACAATGCACCAACGCGAATTCCAGAAGTTCTGCCGAATGCGGGGCGCCTTTTGATTATCTCGACTGTACCCGGGCCTCGGAGTTTGTATCGAAAGAGACGAGCGCCGGCTGCGAGAACGCGCGAAAGATGATGGACTTTGGTTCGAGGAGGATGGAACGAGGCACGGCAAGGTACGTGGAAACGTAGAACGACGACGAGTGCCAACCGCGTGCACGATGGACCGATCAACCATACGGGGCCAGGCTCATTATAACCTTTATGACTGGTCATTTGGTCGGCCCCGAGCTTTAACGTGGACGCCGACATGCAAAGAACGCATCACCGGCCGATACGCGGATGCACCGAATGGATTTATTCGTACGACATCTCCGTGCTGCGCGCTTTGCTAATTATAGGAAGTAAGGGCACCGAGGCTCTTTATTTATTAGAAGCTCGGACGCGCGAACAGCGCAAGAATGTTGCCGCATCTTAATCGTTTTATTTAACAAAGTAGTCACCACTCGTTTCTGGAGGACCTTCCTCGAACCAGCGTGCTTGTCGGTCACTGTTGTTGGTAACGCTGTATGTATGCGTTGTATATGGTACATTGTTGTTACGTTCACCAGTCACCTGACGACATCTCGATTACCCGGCATAAATTGTTTTAATTCTCCAATATTAAAAACTAGTTGCATCGGTGTATACATCCTCGGTTCAACCTGCCAGCTAGACAAGAAGTAGATCAACTCGCAGGAAAGATTAACGTAGAGAAAAATAAATGATGGTCGCATGGGGACAGGTCAGGACAACAAAGAGGATGTAGTAAAACTTCGGACGTTCTTTAGTTTGTAACGAAGTCGAGTTTCCGAGTGACATTATCTTCTACGGTTCAAACTTGTGAAGGTTTCAAACTGACATTAACAAACCCGAGCACTATCCGTTCTTCCCGACAGCTGGACTGTTTTATTTTTCGCGCTCGTTAACATAGTTAATCGGCGTGTTCTTCGCAATTATCAGCTGAAAGAACTCGTCGATTAAAATGAACGAATTATGGAGAAAGCTTGTTACATAGCAAACGTTGTTCCCATGTTCTAGCGGTCATATGGGCCCAGATGGTTTCGCGACCTCATAGAAACGTAATTTCTTCTCTGTGCTTAGATCGGCCGGTATCGCGATCGTGAGTCTGTAATCACGTTTCTACTTTCCAGGAGCATGTGACCTGTTCCGCAGCGATCCGATTTGCTGATTGAGAGTCATACCCGGTGGCTGTGCATAACGATGTTGATAATTATCAGATGATTATCGAACCTCCATCCTGTATTTCACCGTAATATCCTCCTGCCAGGGAATGGAAATATTTCCAACCAGCGTCTACGATGGCAGCTACCTCAAGGAGGAATAGAAATATAGGAAAAGCAAGTTCGACCTTAGATTTCTGGACGCCTAGATCGCAGGACATTAGATCGCAGCAGGGGCTGGATCGCTCGCGATCCGATCGAGATTGGAGGAGGGTTACGCGCGAATTTATCCCTCTCGCAGAAACGCGTCTGCATTAAAGCCGATAGGAAACGATATCGTTGTGGAAAACGATATAGTGGTGGGCACGCACGCGCAGCAACTTCATCGATTCGCTGGGAGGTGTATACCCACACTCACGCACTCGAGGCGCGTGTGCGCACGCGAACGTTTGCACAAGGATCCGCGCGCACCTGTGCACGTCCCGATTCTGTTTACGTGTTGGTATCTATAGTGTTTCATGGGGTCGGCCGAGGAGATGAGTACTATAACCGAAGGTACTTTCATTAATGCGGCTGAGGAAGGGGAAAGGCGCGCGACAGGGGCGAAGGGTGTACGTAAACGACGGGGAGTAATCGATCGAGAGCCGAGCACCCTTCATCGCGATATTTTCTTTCCATTTTTCTCGCCGAGCCCCTCGTTCACCACTTTCTCGTCGACATCTAAATTTCGGAGCACCGGAAGATCAGACATGACCTCGGGACACCCTGGAACGATTCGTTAAATACTCTTTCCGCGAGACACGATTCTGGATAACTCGGCCGAAGTATTAATCAGCTTCTGTTTCTCCGAGTTTGTTGCATCCTGAAAATTTTATTTTCTCGGTTATCGATTTCCCCGGATGAAAGGCCGAAGCTGAATTGAATTTCGATGTTAAGGGAGTAGACTCGATGAATCGCATTTGTTGCGCACACGTTGCAAATAAAATCAAGAGATAAGATTATAATACAATTAGCGTTCGGATGAAATAATACGGAATAAATTTATTATTCATCGCGCTGCGAGAGAATTACGTGTAAACCCTGCATCGACGAGCGCCGTTCGCGATGGGAAAAAGGTAGATCGGTTAAGCGAACCGAACGGAAGCATCGCCAATTAGTTTCGATATTGTCAAGCTTCCTATCGAGAAACCCGCTCATACAGAGCTCGCAAATATTACTGGAAAGATGCCTAACCCGGAATCGATATTAAGTTCCGGTAGTAGTTGATTAATTGAAACCAGACAGCCGCAAGTTCCTCGTTCCCTGAATTTAACGGCACGCCGTTCCGCTTCTTCTAGATGACGATGCTTTCCCGTCGTTCACCGTTCGCCATGATACTCCCACGCTTTTCATTTTCCTTCTTTTTTCTCTCTCTCCGCCTCTCGTCGTTGCGTCCCCCAGGAACGAGCCGTCGAAACACGTAGCAGGACAAGGGTACTGACAATCCTTTAGACAGCACTTAGTGGCACTTCGTTCGAGAAGATAGACAGCCAATGATCAACACCTGATCGCCTACAGCGAAACTTCGGTGAAAGACTGTTGCAGCAACTTGCAGTTCTTTCGAACGCCAAACAAACTTTTGATTCGAACAGTCGAGACATTTATCGTATTGCAGCATTAATATTTCTATCCTTTCTTTCTAAAAATTCTTTCGACATTGTTTCGACAAAGTCTTATCGAAATATTTTTAATCCACAAAAAACTCCCAAGCGAGTGAAACTAACTTTTCTGCGGACCCTCGTATTCTGGCCAGCAGAGTCTCCTGGTCACTTGAAGCCCCTACATCTGGCATCGAACAGCTCGTTCGCTATCGGTAAAAGTTACCAGCAAAGGAACGAGGTGGAAGTGGAGCGTTTTGAAATTCCAACGAGCAGCTGGAACGCGTAGAAGCGGTTCGCGAGAGTGTCCAATGGCCGAATGGCGGTAAAACGATAGAGCATGACATCGCGCCATCGATGGTCTATTTCGACGGGAATCTTTTCCAGCGGCAACATGATTCCGCGGCGAAATGGACTTGCGGCTTTCCGGAACGGCAAGTCCAAACGACGAGCACGGCTCTGCCTCTCGACGCTCCTGGAAATAATGATGGCGCACGACATCTTTCATTTCTCGATGACTACGGTCTACAGTTGAGTCTAACTCGTTGCACGAAGCGGGACCGAAAACGCGAGCGAAATTCGAGGAGTCACGCGATTTGTTTTTCGACTTTCCCACTCTGTATTTCCCCACTTCCACAGGAGCCCGGGATACGTGTCCCCATCGCAATTCCCACCATGACCACCAGAACTGGTAACAACTCGTGGAAGGAACCTGTTGGTAAATAAATTTATCTAGGTGCCCTTCCAGACGAACAGAAGGAAAACAAATTCTGGAGGTCCGAGAGTGTAGGAGCCGAGATGTGGAAGTAGAGGACGAACAAGAAAACACGCGAGTTTCACGCTGGGACTCGATGGAAACAGATGCGTCGGTATCCCCTTTGCGACTGGGAGCACAGTCAATATTCCCGCGAGATCCGGTTGATCAGTCACTATCCTAGAGGCCCGTGCAACGTTGGGGGCGCAACCCCCGCCCCGCCTTGGCCGGAATCCTCTGGAACGATAAATGCGAATGAAAAAAAGCAAACCGTCGAATCGCGACGGGAAAATTTTGACTCCTCCTCTGCTCGAACCCTCGACAATGTCACCGGCAATACAACCGAGAAGAATACGCCTTGCCAGTGAATCGGATCGTAATAAGGGGCGGCGGTCTCCCGAGACTCGATTGATCGGTTGTTCTGGAGACCGAGAACCCTTGCGCAAGGGTTTGCTAATCGCGTATCGAGACTTCAATCTCTGCTGCTCTATGAACGGGGGTGGCTGGATGGGTGGTCGAACAGATCGCGGGGAAAGTAAGAAATAATAACTCGACCGTTGGGATATTGAAATCTGCTGCCTTCCGACGGTCGGACGTTTCGAGGTCGTTTTTACCGTAATTCAATTTACAACGGGTGGAGTATCGCGACGATGAAGCCGGGCGTCGTAAAATTTCACAACTTCCTTTCACGCGTAGTATTTCAATGAAGGGATAGGAAAGTTAGCGCTGCAATACGATAACTGCCTTAATCGATATTGGGATTGCGTCGAAAAATAGTTTAAAAACCTTCCACACGGAGCAAAACATTTGATTGCTAAAGTTACGGTCACGACTCGAGTTGAAACGAGCTATTCCCTATTCGAGACAGCATTTTCCGTCCGTAGAAATCAACTGCGATTGCCGTGCATCATTTAGCGCGGTGCAAGGGAACTGCGTTCCCCTCGTTGAAGACCGCCGGCGAATTAATTGAAACAAATAATAAAAATTCATAAAGGCGCATTTGCATCGGGCAGCGCTCGCGATAAAACGTAAAGAAACCGGAAGATTGCAAAGTGCATTCAAATTGAAGGGTTGCCGGATAGAAACGAGGTAACCGGATACTTACCGACAATTGATTAACGTCCGAAAGATGGCCGTGCGCGTAGGCCTTAACAAACCCGATCGACGGGTTGCATAATATCGTTGAATATTTTAAAGAAAACACGCCGGCACCGGGTGCACACGGGCAGCCACCAACTCTTTTCCGCGGGCTGCCCCTTTTTCTCCCGAGGGCCCTTATTTAAATAAGAACGTTCGGGATGTAAATCTTCTTTCGAGCGAGATAGCAAGGCGGATAGAAAACCGGTCGAAGTAGAAGCCGCGGATACACGGGCCGGAATTACACAAAAGTACAATAGAAGGAAACCTTTTATCGCGAGTGGCCCGCTAGAAGTCCAGAAGGATACTTTTCCATTCGCTTTCACCGTTTGCATGTATTCCGCCCGGCTTTTTCCCCGCGGATGTCGAACCGGGACCGAGAGAAATCTTGTTGGGGAAGGACTTCATGGGATCGACCACGGTAGATTTATTTGTGCGCTGTGCTCGGGCCCGCGCTATTCCACCGAGTCCGCGTTTCTCCCGTTCCACCACGAGGAAAGTAAAGGGCCGATATATACCGTAGGAATTGGAAGGAGATCGACATCCATCACTCGGTTAACCGAGATAAGAGGATCCTCGTCTGGATGAGCTATCGACGGTGCACGAGCCTCCACTTAGGAAAATACAATTGGATGGTCCAAATAAATTTTCCCAGTCTTCGCACCACCCCCACCACCCCCGCTCGCGTCTTCGGGGTTACATCGGTTGTCTGTTCCTTGGCTGTGCCTCCACGGCATTTGTTTTCTCGGCCCCGAGACCGATGATAGCGGTATATTACCCGGTTCCGGTTCCCGCGCATCCACCTCCGCACTCGCAACCCCCGCGCCAGACGGATGGAAGTATTCGATAAAGTGAACGCCGGAATTGGTCGAACCCGGTGAAATCCGTCAAACATTTCGAATTGATAACCGATATCGCAATTTTCCCGAATGGGGCTTTTAATTTGAACGAGAGGCAGGCTTCAGCCTGAATTGGATCGCGATCGGGACGCCCGGAAATTTTGCATTTCGAGCCGGAGCGCGCCGCCGCGAATGCCTTTCGAATCAATCGGGAGAAATGAAAAATTACAAGGAAGTCGATTCGTGCCGACCGACGTTCTTTTAATCCTCGCGCATTCCCCTGAACATTCTCCTCGTATTGTACAACGTTGATTCTTTCTATTTGCGTTTCAACGGGTACTTAAATATATTCGTAATTGTAGATATCTAGAATTCCGAAACGGGCCATTTCGAGGCCGCGTAACTGCGTTGTTGAAAGCGAACGAATATAAACAAAAATTGTAGTCGCATTGTGCTGCGAACATTGGAGTAACTACGTGTGAAAACTGTTTTGATGATTCGACACTGGTAGGAGGACATTTTATCTTGTATCGAAATACCACAGAGAGCGCGTCGCTCTCGCTGTCAAAGTGGTTGACAGGGTTTGTAGAGGTGAGGGGATACCTGCCAGCGGTCGGGACACGCGTCAAGGGGCACGTTTATAGAAAAACAAGCGACACGTGTAATTTTTATCGTTCGCAGCAGCCGAGGAGTTCGCGCGCCACGTGGCGAGATAAACGCGTCCCCTCGGCCGGTTCGAGGGCCTGGTCTACATTTCCGGTGTACGCGGACAATTCGACGCGTCGTCCTACGTTTCACGTTTTCATTGTTATGTATCCCGACAACCGCCTCTCGGGCCCCGACCGATACGGGAAACACGAAACAGAACGCCGCGGGGTGTCTGGCTTCAAAAAGGAAGCCGCTGAATGAAATCTCCGCCGAGCAGAAGACCGAGAAAGGGAGGAAAACTGCGGGGGTTGCGTCCGCCGGTGTTTCCCATTCCGGCGAGCTCAACTTTAATTGCCCAATCAACGCGAGAGTCAGCCATCGACCTGCCGAAACCCTAACAATTCTTTATTTTCTTGAACGATTATGGTTTCGGAGCTGGTTGATTATTTCCCTGCGCTTGCCGCGCTCCAAAGTATCCATTTCGCAATAAATTCGCAGGACACCCCATGGATTTTTCATGTTTCTCAATACCAATCTCTGGAACGTTAAATTCACATTACTATACTTTTCAACTAATCAATAGGACACCCCATGGATTTTTCGTGTTTCTCAAAACCAATTTCTGCGCTCGAGAATAGCTACTCTTCGCCTTAGATGATTTCACTTGTCAACCAAGTTATAGGACATTCCTGGATAACTCAAGGTTCTCGAAATCAATTTCTGGTTTTGTAACTTTCAGGTTAGAAGTTCTTTGTGCGATTCTTTGCGCGACATCGCGAACATTAGACAGACTTGGTAGGGCTCGTAGAAATTTGATTTCCTGAAAGAATTGGATCCAGCGTAGGAAGTTCTCGATCCCGGCGGCCTCGTCCTGAATGGGGCCGGTTAATTGATAGAAACGCGGGGATCGTTCTTTTCCTTTGCTTCCGGTCGACTTATTTTAACTACCGTCCTAGGATTAATTTGTCTCTGTAACGAGAACAGGAAGGAATCGTCGAAGGGACGGTGAATCTCGGCAACGATCATGAAGAGCGTCGGAACTCTTTCGCTAACAAGGGGAGGAGTCCCGGACGAGTGCTCTTTGAATGCGTCGAGGGGTTGAAATTGTGGAGGTTGCCGGGTATAAATAAACTGTAGAAAAGATTTCCGATCGCAATCGCTTCGAGGGAATTCACCGGAATCGGAACTTTTGTCGAAAATCATCCCCGTTATAATAAGATCCCCGTCGCTATTAAACCGTCGGACGGTCAATTAGAGACGATTCGGAGCATTATCAGGATAACCCGGCCCGCGACACCTGAAGCATCGTATATAAATCGTTCCTCGGACGAGTTCATTAAAAAATCTCGAGTGGCCCCCGAGAAGGTTGGCGTGCTCGAATCCCCTTGCTCGGAAAAATAATGATCGCGACGGCCAGCATTTGATGTTTCCGCTCGATCACCTCCAGCAATTAATCAATGCTCGTTCTCCACCATCGACGCGATAGTGTAATCTCCTCTCTGTCTCCGTATTTTCCGTCTTGGCGGAGACAACAACTGTAGCCGAACAGACGGAGAAAGCATCCCTCGACTGCCATAAACCGATGTCTTGTTGCGTAGTCCGCAACAACGCCCAGCAGGACAATAAATGCACGCGTTTACATGTGTACACGCAGGGAGTAAGTCGTAACGCCGACTTTACGACCCCGTTACTTAAGCAACGCTGCTTAACGCTGCTTGATTGTACACGCTACAATCTGAGCGGTAACACCCGCTGATTTCAAAACAAATACAGGATACTCGACTCTCGAAATTGTCATCGTTGCGACCCCTGCTTTTATAAGTGCACTTCACAAATTGTCGTGAACAATTATTTATTTCCTACGTCAGGATCGAATGCAACGAGCTAGATCACACAGAACGGTTAGCGTGCAATCGTAGTTTGGTTCTGCGTGAACCGTGAGCCCTGAAATCGGAAAGGGTTCCGGGGGCGTCGCTGAGGGGTCTTGCAGAAAATTTTATAGAGTATGTCCTCGCAGTGTTTCGGGTGTGTGTGTGGACGGACAATGTGGATCCGTCCCCGCGAGGATGTACGTCTGTAAAATAAATGTATACACGTCGAACCGTAGGTTGTGCGGTTCACAGAAGTCCGGCGAGTGATAAATGTGTTTGACTAACCCAATGAGCTTTGCCGGGGCCTGCGGACAAAAGCTCTTGAAATACGCGTAGCATAAATACTGAAAGGAGGACAGGAACTTTCGGGGCTTAAAACTCCCGGGCGCTACCGAGTTTCAAGCTTTAATACTGTACAAATACACGTACAGATCTGATATCGGGGTGGAAAGGGGGCGGCGCGACGCCGCGCCGTTTCGAATCCTCCTGGGTTTTTCGCAACACAACTTACCATCGGGAACTCTTACGCGTTCCTGTTTTCTTTCGAACACCCCCTTCCGCCACATTATTGTTATTCGCCACCCCTCAACCCTCTTTCTCCCTCGTGTCGAAACAAGTTTTCCACTCACCGGAACCAGCCGGCGCAACTAAAGCGGCTTATAACTGGTCCTGTGTATTCATATTACCAGCAGGCATCGCTCGACTTAAATGAATCCCGATAAGTACTCGAGGAGGACTACTTATTTCCTATCGAACGCGAAAATTGTCTCGCCCGGCCACCGTGAAAACAATCTGTTGCCGTCTCCTCAAACCGATGATTTGCGCACATTACCTCGGAAATTCTATGGTTGCGAGGAGAAAGTATCGCGTGCTTTCACTTCAGAAATATCGTCGTCCGAAGTTCCTCTTACTAGCTTTCTTGTTTCGTTTCGGGGCGTACAGTCTGTTAAAGGAGTTAGGAATCAGGAATAACAAAAAGACTAAAAAAATTGATAAATAAGGCAGCGTATAGTCCTGAACACGATCAATCATAAAACTGTATACAGTAAACAAATCATAGAGTAATTGGAACGATAGCCAGTTTTCGTTCGAGAGCGAAATAATTAAAGTTCCGGTCGATCGGCCGATGCAGTTTCAAAGTGAAATGTGTCTTGAACGCCTCCGCCGTCGGAAACACAGACATCAGAAAGGCCGACGAACGTTTAAGCAATGTAAAACACTTTTGATGAAACTTTTTAAAGATCCCCGGCCCCTCCGCGAACATAAATTTCCCTTGTACTACACAAATATTTCACGTAGCGCTTCCCATTTAAAGTTAGTTCGAGAAACTGCTTAGCATCTACTTATTCACTAGATTTTTCAGCATGAACATCTTGCTCGGAGGTATCCGGCAAGTCTGCGCTCTCTCGCCCAGACAGACGTATGGATCGCGGACCATAAATATGGCGAGGAGCCACCGGGGCCCCCGTCTTTTAATGCGGTGCCCGTTTCCCGAACTCATAACGGCCCCGATCTTGTCGAAATGCAGCGAGGAGAACGCATCAGGTTCACTGGTTTCCACCATCGGAATCGTCGATAACGTAATTTCCAGATTTACGACGCTTTCGTGCGGACTGAAATTGAAGCTGTTGAACGCTTTGCTGGCGGAACGTCTCGATAAAAATGACTGTTCTCGCATTAAACGCATTTGTCGTACGATACAATTCACCCGGTGAAATACTATTTTCCAGAGCCACGGAAGTTTATATAATTATTTGCCGAAGTCAGCAGTACTCCGTGAAGAAACATTTCTGAAGAAAATATTTCTTGAAAAAATGTGAAATCCGTCATTTTGACGGGCCGGGTAGTGCTCGGAAGCGCGTCACCATATAAAAATGAGGTAATTGAATTTATTCAGATCTTGTACAGATTTCATTATAACGTGAGCGTTAAAAGTGGAATTTATTCCTTCTAAATTCTTTATAATTTCAATAATTCTGAAACAGATAACTCGAGAAAGAGTATTCACGGTGTCTAGGCTAATTCGTTCTCGGAGGAACATATGGGTATTAAAAATTACATTAGCGGTAATAATAACACTTCGCATGGTATTACTGTTAAATTGCAGCTTCGAGAACGATAAATCCACTTGTTAAACAAACTAGACGCTTTCACCGCGCATCAGCTGTATTTTACCAGCGAAACAGGAGGTTAGAGCGTGGCATCGCAGATTTTCGCTTGATCAAATAGAATAATAGAGTCCGGGAGTAGCGGGCGATTCGAGGCAGCCGACAAGAAATTGAGAATCACGTTTCCTCATTAAAATTACATCGACGTTCGCGTGCAAGATGCACGATATATTCAACAAACGCCGTAGACAAAGCCGGGCCGCGCAGCAGCGTTACCAAACTATACAACATACATTTTGACAAGTTCCAGTTTCGCTTCGCAAGCAGCCGGAAATTGAACGTACATACACACGCTCCTTAGGAATCTCGTTTAATGAAATGTCAATATCCGTGACCGAGGCTTTGGTCTTGTAGACTACCTGTGTTTCCTGTTACCCGGGCGTGCAGAGCCAAGCCGGATTCCCGGCGACGTAGTTTTCCCGTGCTTTGAAAACAAACCGACAACGCGACAGAACGGATTTGCGCGTAGACAGACGGAAGATTGTTGCGACAATATTTTACAGGACCCTCGCAACCCCTCGCCGCTTCCACGATTAAATATTTCGTCCCCTAATCGCGCCACTTTAAATCGCTCCGACGCGATCGATATCACCGGGCTGAACAAAACGACAGTATATTATACCATTAAATTGAATGATACGAAACACGAACACTGTTCACAGTGTCAGAAACTGATCCGCCACTTTTTATATTCTGCATGTTTATCAATATTTATTTTTTTATGGCATTTCACTCGACGCATTAATAGAAAACAAAACGATATTCTTCGATGAATGTTTGCTTTCCTCGTATAGCAGTTTTATCGAATACAAAACAACGAAGAGCACGGAATTTTGACAAGAACCATAAACGAAAAACTCGGTAGAGTTTGGCCCTTGTAGCGGCGAGTTAACACCTGCAAATCCGCAATTATTTTCGCATCAGCTCGATGGGATGGTCTCTGCGCGAGTGGCAGCTCGCCTATTCGTCTCATTGTCAGCTGGAACTGTAGACGGTGGCCGGAAGTGGCGTGCTATCGTTTCAAGGGCGTCGCGCGTTCAAGGTCCGTTCCTTTTGTAGGCGGCCGGTATTTCACGGGGCAGCGTCGGAATAAAATGATAACGCTTTACATAATTCTCTTCCAGAAAGTTGCGGAGCATAAAAGCTTGGTCCCGCCTCCCCCACGGTGCGGCATCCGGCTGGAAATCTTGGTTCGGCCTTAGTCGGCGGGATCCCCGGGCTCGCTGGGACGTAAAAGAATTCGAGCTCGTTCGATAGCACGCATGGACAGGCCCCGGTTTTATTCGTTTTATGAGGTTTGCGTGCGTCGGCGGGGAAAAACCGAGGCCGTGGCTCTTTCCATCGGCATCGCATCGCGACTCGACTCGATTCGACTCGCCTCGCCTCGACTAGGCGCCGAATCAAAATGCCAGACACGTCGACGATCGCGCGGCCACCACCGACGGGATTCGTTTGACGCGCGACGATTGATCGCGGTCGAGACAGTTTCGTCTCGCCCGCCCACGCACCCTCTCCTCGCCCGCACACCGGTGCCTCCCGTCTCACCGTCCATTACCTAATTGCTGCGCGTAAGTAATTATCGAACGATGCCGAAGACGAACCGGCTGCGTTCGGCCCGTTCGCAATCGCCCAACCTGCCGAACACCACTGCGGTCCGATACACAATTTTCTTTTTGGTCGAAATTTAACCCTCGCGGATGAAGATTTTTTCAGAATATTAATCCTCTCTGGGTAGCCTGGATCGTTTATAAAATTTCACTTTAGAACTTTTTTTTGTCCAATACGAGGTATGATCAAAAAGTCACCTTGACTTTTTGAATTACGCGGGATACCTACAATCGATTTTCGTTTTCTTTTTTTTCTTATGCTGGTACACTCGTCCCGCACATATGTTCACAGTTTCAGCTATATAGCATTTTTTGTTTGTTCGTGAGAAGCATAAAGGTTAAAAAAAATGAATCAAAGAATTTGCATCAAATTTTGTGTAAAAAATGGAATTAAGTGCTCCAAGACACTTGAAACGTTGACAGTGGCATACGGTGAGTGTACTCTGAGTTAAAAAAATGTTTATAAGTGGTACAAGCTCTTCCAAGAAGGCCGAGAAGATGTTAACGACGAAGCTCGTCCTGGACGCCCCAGCACGTCGACAACCGATGAAAACGTTGAAGAAGAGAAGAAAATAGTGTTCGGGAATCGTCGAATTGCCATTAGAGAAGTTGCCGATGATGTCGGCATTTCGTTCGGTTCGTGCCAAGCAATTTTAACGGAATTTTGGAAACACGATTCATGGATTTTGCATCGCGATAATGCACCTGCTCGCGCATCGTTGTTTGCGAGTAATTTTTTGGCCAGAAACAACACCACGATCATGCCTCGGTCACCATATTCATCGGATTTGGCCCCCTGCGACTTTTTCCTGTTCCCGAAACTGAAGAGACCCACGAAAGGACGGAGATTCGCAACGATCGAGGAGATAAAGACTGCATCGTTGGAAGAGCTCAAAGCTATACCAAAAAGTGCTTGTCAGAAGTGCTTCGAGGATTGGGAAAAGCGCTGGCACAAGTGTATTATATCCGAAGGGGATTACTTTGAAGGGGACAACATAAATATTGATGAATAAATCAATATTTTTTGATAAAAATAAAAAGTCATCTTACTTTTTGATCATACCTTGTATTTCGGTGGGTGGACGCGTAGACGACAAATGAAGATCGACTCAAAGAAAAGACCTCGTCGAGCACGCTTTAAGGATTTCTACTTTTAAACAATTGCGAGTCGAAGGTGTAGTCGGGTTTTTTTGAATTTGCATACTTTCGCGACCGACTGTATTACGATACCGTCATTGTTTGTACACACGCCGGCGCGGCGGAGCAAACTGGCTATGAATTCGCATATGCCCGATTGCCATTTGCGAAATTAAATTTCATAGCCGGTGATCGGATGACCCGAGGGCACCTGCAGGTTGCCTGTCACTTTTTTATATTCAGCACCTGCAACTTCGTACGCGACTCAATCTTTATTACTTTCGGTTTCAGTGTTTTACTGTTTCCTTTAAGAAATGCATCGCGGACATTTGAATACGTATAATTGCGTTTATTAACCACTCGACATACGAATTAAATTAAAAAACAGATATATTCCTGAAATGATAATAAATTGATAATAGACGATGCTCTAAATGTACAAATTAATTAAACGTATATAAGACGAACGGTTCGTATAACGGTGAATATATTTCGATGAATATGTCAATGATTGATCGAAACGGTTCCGCAGGAATTTGACAGCATTCCCTCCGCACGGAGGTAATTGAAATTTTATACTGTGCTACATACGTATATACATATATTTCCTCATTACAGTGGTCATTACAGCGAGAATGATTATTTCATAATAATTACAATATACAAATTAGTGGTTAAATAATAAAACAGCGTACAGTTGTGCGCCGCCGTTAATGCAGTTGGATGGTCCGCGAGCTGACGTTACAATTTATACGATACCGTTTTCAATGGTGATCGATGATGCCGGAATGATTTCGGAAACAAAAACAGGAAGACCGGTCGGTCGTGTTTCGGTTGCCGAAAGAATCCAGCCAAGTATTTCGGGGCAGAATTGTTTGCATGTAACCGCTTAATGCGAAACCCGTCCGCGCTGGTTACCAACGATGGCCATTTATGAAATTAAATTTGATGGTCTGCGGTCGGCCAGCTGCCATTGGTATATTCGAGTCGACGCTGAATTTCCGCGGAATAACAACGATCGTTTCAGGCGGTCACCATGGCCAGGGATCAGGAGTCGACGGCAGAGGGATTATTTGTTCATTTGCGAAACGTTCCCGCGATCGAACATTTTCCGCGGCTAATTGTCGATCGAAACGCCAACTAGATATTCCGCTCTGTTTAAATGCCAGTGGCCAGCTGTTCGGCTTCGCATTTACGTCATTTTCCAAACATCCGCGAACTCGAACGATCTGCTGCACGAATCAGGGTCACGTGGAACGGATATCGTTTGGTCTTGAATTGTTCCAATTACATAATCTCTTCATCTTCAACGCATCTTCGACGAGTGTGTCAAATTTCGTAAAGATATAAAGTTTTTTAATCTAATTCCAAAAGGCACGTGGGTTAACGAACACTGTTCACATCGTTCGACGTCGAGAAAGTGTTTCAGCGTTTAATTTGAGGGACAAATGTTCACTTTCCCAACAAATCCTGCAAGCCCACCCCCTACACGCTCCACGATGTAAAAAAGCACAGTTTGTCGTCGATTGTCTGACGTCCGCGTTTAGACGACAGCGCAAGGGCGAATTCCCATGGCGGCGATACTTTTCAGGCACCGGGCCAACGAGAACGGGTACACAGATGCGTACGCGGCGCGTAATTAAATAAAAAGTCCATCAGTTATAGTGGTGCTCCTCGGCCGTTGTCGGGCGCCGACAGGATCAAGGACTCGCGGGAGTTTAGGCGATGCCATCGCTATCGATCTTCCATTATCTGCGAACGCAATTCCTACGAATGAAATTTAAGGGCGAGCAGGCGATCAAACGAAATGGCTCATCCGATTTTTCGAATGTTTTTAGAAATGATCAGCATAATTTAAAATATTCCTCCGAATTTCTGCATTATTTTAAACATAATCATACTTTTTACGGTGCGAACACATTTCTGTTCGCTGCCGACCATCGTTTATTCTGTCTTGTCTTATTTACAGTTTGGCCAGTGAAAACACAGGAAGAACCGGCAGAGTAACGACATCGATTCGCCGATCGGACGCCCGTCACTCCCAGGTTTCATTATTTCGCGAAAACACAAAAACAAAAATTTGTTGCGTCGGTTTCCGGCTTGTCCGACGAGCGAGCGATAAAATATGCTTTTCGGGATTGTTTAGCCACGGATCGAACGGAAACGCGCGGTTCCAGCGCGCAATTTGTTGTCGACGATTCGCGGATCGTTCGATTAAAGTTGCCCCGGTTCGTTGTTCCGGCCGGAGGAAACACCGCGAAAAAGTTCCGGCGGATACAACTTCTCCCGCGTTTTAAATACATCTCCCGGGTATTCGGCAGCGTGCTAAAAACTCCGTCGAATACACTTTTTTGTCTCCAGTCGATCAAATCGTTTTAGGGGAACATGGCGTCTCGATAAATTCGCATGATCGATCTTTGCGACCGGTTAAGGCGAATTCATCGCTTTTGTCTGTAACCAAGATTTTCTACGATATTCAATGATGTGTTTCAAATTAATTTGTGATCACGCGAGTACTTAAAAATCTATTGAGGTGCAATAACAATAATCTTTTGAAGAATGAATTGTTAATTATTTATTAAATAAATATGTAATTCTTCCTCGTTTTTCGTAAAATTTATGATACGACACATTGCCCTGCGTTCGACGTGTATACTCGTCATTGGTTGATTATTAATTCCGCACTCTGTGGGGGATTTTTAAAATTAAACTGCGCAGTTAAGAGGTTAAAAAGAAATTGAAAGTGATCGTCCAGGTACTCAATTATTGACATAAGATTATCTTTGCTATCGGTCGGAATCGTTTCTCTGTATGATGTGGCAGAGAGCTCGATGGAAATGTTAATGCTTGTCGTCAGACGCTGCTGTTTTCGCGAAGAGCCAGAAAGATTGAACAAAATGGCCGAGCAATAGAAACGCCGTTCCGTAAATCGACGTCGATGCTCCACGGTCGCCTCTCCCTGGGAAATCTCTCGTATCTCCCGTTTGGTTTCACCCTAATCGACCTCGAGGCTCTCCGGAATTCGGTCCAATCCATTTCTAGGGGTAGTTTTCTTTAGCGCACCTGATCCCACGGCTCGCTCGGGGGTCGCGCGACGTTCGATCATTATTTAAACGTCACCGGTATCATTGTTTAAGGATCAGGCCTGTAATTGGATAAACAGAGCCGCCGAGACCCATCCAAGATAAGAAATAAGAAAAACATCCATTAAACAGACTCGATGATGTAGCTAAATTCAGTTATATTTAA
Organism: Lasioglossum figueresi; assembly: GCA_028455805.1. NCBI lineage: Eukaryota > Metazoa > Arthropoda > Insecta > Hymenoptera > Halictidae > Lasioglossum > Lasioglossum figueresi. Next base: position 1,914,564 of record CM052202.1, on the reverse strand, counting down.
CCCGAAGGCATCTCTGCCAAATTGAAACCAGCCTTGGGCGTTATATAAACAATATTATTTAGAAAACGAAGTTTCGGGAACAATATATTATCTCATTCAACGAAACAATTTATATGGAAATTATAGACAGAGAAATAGAATATTTTGATGTCGTAGCGGTCGCCATTATTTTTCCAGCTCGTGTTATCTGCTGTGGCGAGTACAGTGCTTTATAAGAGTGCAATTTGCTCTGCATTTCAATTTTCTGAATCAATCGGGGAAGCATTGAAACATTAAATGATTTGGAATCGATTCGGGGAAAGAGCGCAAAATGAATATTAACATTTGCCGCGTCTCGGTTGTTTTCGATTCACAGCGATGTGAATTTATACGTAGAACTCGAGCCGGAGTTCTAGGATGAAAGAGGTCAGTTTTCAGTTTTCCCCGAAATGAATTCAACCAAGCGTTTTTTTTGCAACGCCACCGCGGCTCGTATATCGGAAATTTAATGGGTCACTGGTATCGGCGACCTAATTGTACCGATCCGAACGATTAAACAATGGAAAAATGCGATTTAAAGGTAATCGAGGGTACACGGTCGCAGACCTCGACAAACCCCGCCTTATTTTTCAATTATCGCGCATTAATGATCTAGTTCCGACGATCGTTCGTGCGCATTGACGCCGTTTCCGCATCAGCAACCGAGTAAACTGGAACCACTGGTTGAATAATCGCGATGATATCTCGTGCATTCGAAATGCCATTATTTTCATTCAATGCATACGTATCTTGAGATCGCCGGCGTCACCGAACGATCCAACAATCGCTTGCAAAGTGGATCCAATGACACTAAAGACGAAGACAGGGCGCCAACTTCGAGAAACCACGATTAACCCGTAAGTGGACTTTCAAGATGGCTTTCAAAACTGTAATAACTTAATTAATATAGAGGAGAGTAGGCAAATTTGGATCAGGGAATGGGTTCGTCCTAATTTATGATTCACAGACACTTAGTACCACTGATAACACTGTAAATATTCTTCTTCTCGAAATTATAGCTAGACCAATCCCAAGACATAAGTTATAATCACTAAATATCGTTAATAATGTTGCAAATATTTTTTTTCATGATATACGGTCGTTCCATAGGCGTAGGAGCAAATTATTTCTTTAAAATTGTCTAAATATTTACATTTTGTGGACAGAATCTCGAGATATTTCACGTTCACGCTTTCAATCTGATTTAAAACTCGCAGAAGCGCAGGTGCTAAAATTTTATGAATATCAGTGTGCATTAAATCGTCATCAACATGAATTTGAATGCAGCCGCTGCTATCGCAATGGTCCACTTAAGGGTCAAAGAAAAAATGAAGCGAGATGACACAGAAATTGAGAAGAGCAGAGCAGTAACAGGGCCTCGTGCCGTTAAAACGAAGAACCATTCGGTTCGATTAACCGTTATTATAACCATAGGCAGCCATATTGGAGCATTAGCCCATGTGGGTCAATGGCTACCGAAACGATCCACCAGACACTCCACATTCCACTTAAAAGTCAGACACACGTGTCTTCTAATATACAATAGATCGTTCACTTTTATTTCAAGCACAACCTCGGGGACACCGGAAGCTCCACTTCCAACGGTCAATTAAACCAGATTAGACTAAATGTTGGTAATATCGGACACAACTCCAAAAGCTAATTAACCTGTACGTATACAATTGCGCTCATACAATTCAGTGCCAAAAAAAAAATTCAAACCAGACGAAAGAAATGAAAATTGCAATTTCAAGGATGGTTTCCAACGAGTATCATAAATGCTGCGGTAAGTCTTTTATTAGCGCTCATACATTTCTCAGTATGAGAATTAACTCTTAGCACTCCAGTGACGCCTCTCTGGCGCCATTAATAATTGCTGTACTATCATCTAAAATATTATTTACATTATTAGATCTGTCGGTATCTAATCAATTACTCAACATTTAAGTATTGTACGAGGTATTACATCAATTCCATATCCACCAAATTTAAAAAATCATACAGGTTGGAAATATTTCAGATCGGAAGAAATGTTTAATTTTCCAGTTAAAATAGCTCCGAGTGCAAAGGGTTAACATCGTTCTGCAAAATATTTGATTACTTCCTTTTTGTGTTAGAAGATGAATTTGAGAAAACGAGCTGAACGAACGAAACACAACTTATCGATGTAAAGTGTAAGAACTCAACCCCGAAATTTTGTTGAATCTAACCTAATCGGAACCGAAAGCAACCCCTTCTTCTTCGCAACAAACGAACAACCGCCCGGAGCAAAGTGTCCTCGTCGTCTCGCGAGTCTCATCGACGCGCACCTTGACGAGCTTCGAGGGGATGGGAATCGCGAAACAAAGGAAGCAAGAGGAAGTCAGGGGTTGGGATCCGTCAGTCGGCTACCGAATCAGCGTTTATCTGGTCGGCGAGTCGGCTTTTAATGGGCTGTTCGAAAACTGTGTGAAATAATCTGGCGCGTTGTTTGCGGAGGGAGGAGGGTTGCTCGAAGGGCAGAAGGTAATACTCGCTCGATGACTGTTACGGTGGTAGTGATTGTACAGCAGCGGTGGTTCTGGGGTTTCGGAAAGGCAGCGGAGGGTGGCCAACAACCCCCGGACGACAATGCCTTACGGTTCGGCGCACTCTCGGCTCGGGATCAGCGGGTTTGAATCGGGAACGCGACGATGGCGATGGTGGTGGTGTCGGTGCTGCTATGGGTTTTCGGCCATGGGGAACCCTTCGCGGCTCTGTTTAAAGTAGACACGTGGCCCCGTTTACGTTCCGAGGGCACGCATGCGTGCGTACCAACCAATCCCCCTCCCCGTACGTCGGTGCACGCGCGTATATCTCGCTGGTCCTTTGAAAACCAAAATCAAATACATTATTTGAGAGGCACGGGCCCGCGGGATCATCCCATTGTTGGCCGCTGTCAGCCTGGAAGAGATTGCGCGACTTTATTGGCCGTTTAACAATCGGCTCGACGGGAAACGCGGTGCCGGGATTTCGGGCTGACGCTTCCCTGATTAAGACTCTGCGCCACTGCGATTACGCCAACGGATTCCGCCACCACCTCGCTGGAATTCATTATTCTGTCTCGTCTTTGTACGAGGCTGTTTGGTCGCTGCCTTGTTTGGTCTAGCTTTAATCATTTTAATATCGGGACCGACGAGACAACGGAGGTTCCCTGGTTCTTGGCAAGTTTAAAGTGTCCGGCTGAAAGCAATGGCGCCTTCTTACAAGCAAGAATTTTTCAAATTTTTAATCGTTTCATCCGACGGTAAGCAATGCGCAAACAAATTAACATTTCGCGTAGAGCCACGTATAACGGTAAAATTATTTGCAACATTTGTTTTTAAATCGTGTAAGATTGTATCGCTAAAATACTGTCTCTCTTTGTACGAAACTTTAAAGACAGAGTCTTGCGAAACTGTCTGAAATGGCGAATAGAAATCCAAGGGACAGGTTCCGCAGACAGTTATCGTTTTCAGCTCACAACAGACGAGTGAATAACAAAACGGGGCGGTATCCCTCGAACGCTGTAACCATATAAAAGCAGAGTTTTCAATAGCATGAACTCGCCGTCACCCTTATTCACTCGGCTCACGGAGAGCCACAATTAACTCGAGCCACAATCCCTCGAATTTATTAAACTTGCCACAATTCTGTAGCACGTAAATTGGATCCCGGCAAGGATATCTACTTAATTCACTTTCCCCTAAACATTTCGCTGGCAATATGCGCGATGTGCCTCGCCGTCGACAATTACCTGTCGCGTTTACTTCGCCGAATCGCATCCGTCTCTCCGCGTGCGTTCCTGTTTGTTCCCAGCGAACTTATGGCGTTCTGTTCCGCGTGACGAAACATCAGGGAAAATCAGAGTTGTCAGGGGCGGGGCGCCCTTAAATATCTGAAACATCTTGGGCACGTGCACGCTACCGTTCTAAATTAATTTTTAATAAAACCATCCGACGATCATCCATTTATACGGCTTCAATCTCCATCCATTATTTCATAAAAATCTGAAGCAGGAACGCAGCCCGTCTACCGAAGCTACATTCTTCTTTTTATCGTTTTAACAAGCTGAACCTAATACATTGATGTCCTTAATTTTTGTCATAGACGAATACAATCCGCGGTCCACCGATAAATGAAGCATAATTTGTTAATTCAAAGTGTGCGTTAAAAATGTGTGAAGTATTGTGCTTGAATCTTTTATGCAACTATTTTTGAGGAACGTATGGGGGTTGACGTTGGTATCAAGTGCGAATTCCACGCCACCAATTTCGAATCGGCCTGTAGGATCCGCAGATACATCTATAGGAGGGCCGTGTATAGATCTAGTAGGCATAGCATCGTCGGTCCATTATCGTACAGCGGAGTTGGCAACCCTCCCACGTTGCTCGGCTGAATTGCAAGGTTGCCCTTCCAGCCGCCGCGGCAAGATACGACTTTCACTCCCACGTCCGCCGGTAGTAACGCACAAAAAGATGCTCTGAATAGAAACTTCGCGGCATTAGGGGACAATTGGGCTCTGTCGTCACGTTATTATTCCTACCGCTGCCGCGAGAGGCACCAGCACTCCAGAAATTGCTAAAATTTATGGACTCTGCCCGTGGAACACGGGGGAAGAGGGACTTTCAGCGCCGCGCCGCGACGTCCGCGGGGGTGAAAGAGAAATTCTTCGAGATCGTCGAAGAAAGTTTTCTCTTAACGCGCTGCCTTTTTCCGTGAATCGCATCCTTTCCAGCTTTTCTCAGCTCGACATCAACGACTCGTAGAAAACTTACGGAAAAACAACTATTAACTCCTATCGCGCAGGCCTATTTACTGTTGCCGTTTCGGGAAATTCATTCTAGCGGACTTTGAAAATTTTTTTGGAACTTTGCAAGCTCGTAGAGAATGGACAACAGTGTCGCGTAATTTTAGTGTTGGTATTTCTCGATTTTTTCCAGTGTTCCTCGAATGGAAAAGAAATAAATTATTGTTATAAGAATCGTTATAAGAATGCTTCACACGTTCACGCAAACTCGGGAGAGATTTGTTGTTTAACGAGAACATTGATCAAAGGACTAGCCATTTCAGAATCGACGTTGACTCTTGCCAAATTGTTTATTGCGGTGTCGCTGAGATAATGGAGAATTGCTTAAGCTTGAGAGAAGACGCGGATCAAGGCCCGTCGCCAGAGAAAAATGGAGAAAAAATTGTTCGAAATTACCAGCCGATATTCCCCGATCAGAAGGGAAGCGCGAGGGATTGGCGTTATTTGTCAACGAGCAGCAATCTCGGTCTCCACGACGGAATCGGGCTACAGGGATCATTATCGGCGTAAACTCCTCGACAGGGGCGAAAAGGAAGACAAATTTCGTGGGTTAGGTTATTTCGTGGGTTCTCCTTCTCTTCTCCCGCTTCGAATCTTTTCGAGAGACGCGGAAGCGGAATCCGGGCACCCCGTCGCGATAATAAAAATTGTAGGGCGGAAAATTACGGGGCGAGCTGCGTCCGTATTCCCGCGTAATACCGACGCCAATTAGCCTCATTAGTTTCAGCCCGGGTGTAATCTGTTAGCTGGCAAGATGAGCAACGCCAGAGGCTGGATAAAGATCGTCTTAGAATCGGATACTTTGCGGGGGGCAAGAACAATGTTTTATACTAGGTTCTACAATATGAAATATAGAGCAGTGTTTTAAAAATACCTGAAACAGAGAGATGACTATTTTAGTTATTTCCGAAATCGACTGTATTCTAAATAATGTAAACGATGCTTTTAATTACCGCCAAATAAAATCTGTTCGGTGCACTCTTTTGAGAGAATTGTTTTGACAGATGAATGGTTTAATTCGAAAATCTCTGCAATCGTTTGACGTATCGTCGATATCGTTCATCCATCAATCGAGCTCACTTCTTTTTAGCTATTATTCGTACTGGACATCTATTATAATATTAGTAAAATTAAATTAATAAAAATCTTGATCCACGATAACATAAAAATTGTCTAAAATCGACAGTTCCGATTGGGAACACGCCCTTGCACGCCGTGTTCGGCGAAAATCGATGAAGCATAATCTTAGGATGGTAATCTCTGGTGATCTGTGTCACCGAGATGCGGCCACCGATTTCGGTGCCATAAATCTACAATCGGCTGCATAATGTGAACATATTACTACGCACCGTGTATCGTTGCATCGATAAGAATAGAAACGCATCGGTTTGCGCTTGCGTTCGGCAAGCACACCACGGACGACTGGAATCAACGATGACCTATAATTTAGGCAGCAATTTGTCGGACCGTGCCGCTGGTACTTCCGGTCTTCTCCCGGCCAACGAACGCCAGGCCAGCTGTGACGTTTCGATGAATAATTAGAACGGGAAACGAGCCGATGATCGAGCCAGGGATCGATCGATCTCTGGTTGCCGGCAAGCACATCGTCCCTCTCTATCTCTCTCTCTCCCTTGCGTCCTGCGATTATTTGAATGAGCCAGAAATGCCGGGCGCTGCGGACGTTGAAAAGACGGTCAGGTATAAATGAATAAAGCAATTTCTCGATTGACCGGTGAAAAGCACTTCCATATAATGGTACCGATGAAAATTGCCGCTTTTCGTTTGACTTATGAAGCATTAAACCGAGTTTAGAGGCTTTTGCCTAGGCCGGCCGCGCCGGCCTGCCGCACGGCACTGCACGGCACGGCCTTCTAAAAATAAACCGGTAAATAGGCTGAGCTCGTCCCTCGGAAAGAGTTTTCCCGGTAGCGTTTTCCTTTAATGAGACCATTCACCATTACCCCCCAAGCCTTTCTACCTTCCCGACAGCGCCAGCGCCGTTTGAAGTGCAAAAACTCCGAGCTTTGTACGTGTCAATATTCCACGCCTGCACATAAAGACGGCCGTCGCGTCTCCCGCTAAAGGGACGAATAAAAACGTTAAATCGCGCACAAAGCTACGGGAGCAACGCGAATTAACGGGTCTATTAAAGGCGAATCGAGCCGCGGCAGATTGACAAGCGTAAACGCCCTGCTGAAATTATCGGGGCCAGCGCACACTTATCTCAGTTAGAAAGAGCTCTCCACAAACTTCGCCTCGTTAACTAAATCTGCCATCGCCGCACCGGTCAAACATAGGTTTATACTCCTTATTCTATAATCATTGAAACTATTTCCGTAAGAAACGATTTCATCGAAATCGTGCAAAATCGTCATAAAATCAGCCAAGTTCAAAAATCGTGTTTCTACGGCAAATGGTAATTCTATTTGGAAAAATAAGTATGTTACGAATGGAGGTAGTTGGTACGCTTATCGTAGGGAAAGAACGATATGTTTATATATCTGGTCTAAATAAACTATGTTCTTTAAGCATAAAAATGTACATACATATTTTTATTTCATTGAAAAATTCCCATTGAACCCGACAAAGTATTGCATCAACGACAAGAACAACGAAAACATTTATGAACGCGACAGCACAAAGGAAGATAAACAATGGACGCTGTGTTTGCGAGAGTTCAACTTGAAAAGAATGTTAAAATTGGAACCGGGGTGTCGATTATTAGCACAAGAGTAACAATCATCAAGACCGGCGGCGCCGATGACGCAACGGTGGCGCTTGGTACGCGGGGGTGCAGGATTACCGAATAAAAGTGCAGTGAGCCAAGGCAAACACGACGTTGGACATAACAGTGTACACAATTTCTGTACGTCCTCAAATATTTATTCTCTTTCTCGTTTGAAATAAATCGACAATAAACTCGCGAGTAGTGCGACGGGTCCAACAATACGGCGGATTCGGACGGGGACTCGTCGACGAGCCAACATTATTGTCCAATTTCCGTGAAGTTTTGCCCGGGCTATGACAAACAGTATCCTGATGAATGCGTTTAACGATACGTCGTGGAATACGCCATTCGTTAGGCAGACGTTCGGCAACGAACGGGTCGGAATCGACATTGAACACCGACGTACTAACGGACGGTGGAAGAAAACGGGTCACAAAGATGGATGAAAAAGGGAAACGAGGTTGAAAAACGACGGATGTCCGTCGAGATGGCTTCCGTTACGACGACCGGGGTACGAATGGTAATTTCAATCTGTAAGGATTATCCGGATTACCGGGGTAATCGATATTTATATCGAAGTCGGGACGCAGGAGCCGGTGGAAGGAAGGATCCAGCGACGGTTCTGGATTCAGGAGACGGTTTTAAGCCGCAGATATTGTGATTCCTAAACCTTTGCGGAAATACTTAATGCCCCCCGGGTATATTGTTACCTCGCTCGCGCCGCGCCGCGCCGTTTTGTTGCCGGATTTTTCGAGCATCGAGACGCCAACTTTAATCGCAGCCGCCCGCGTAAATATGTACGGAAAGATTGATTATATCGAATATCTTGCCACGACAATGTCAGCGAAAGCAATCGTTACACGATAACGGTAATATTCATAGAATTGACTCGCCGTCTGCTGGTTGCTAGTTGGTACATGTTTCTCTGCTCGACTACGGTTCATTTACCGGCCCGGCCGTTTCAGCTGCCGAGTCGATAGACATTCTTATTTTGTTTGCACAGAGTACGCGGGGCCTTGCGGAGCCATTGTTTGCTTGGTTACGCGATATTTACACAGAATCATGGACTCCAATTATATACGAGGAGGAGAGGAAGAACGAAATACTTGGAACGTTAGGGTCACGGATGCCCGGAGGCTTGTTATTTCACTGGGAAGCATCTCCGGATCTTCGATCGTTGCTGCAAGATTGCTCCGCGGGCGGACACTTTGCTGCCGTGTTCCGTGAAAATGATGTTCGTTAACAGACCGACAAATCGTCTTATTCGATTATACTCGATCGACCACGTTTCGTTCAGATACCCTTTGACTAGCTGTCTCTATTGCGTCGAGCGGATCGAAAGAATTTTCATGTCATTTTTATTTGTATGTCGAGTGCTTAAACATTTTTGTACTGGAACAATTCGCATGCGGTCACCGTGGACACAGTAAGACGCGCGGTATTGATTTTTGACCACCGTACTGGACCTTGACGGTCCGACAAACGTCACTTGTAGCAATAAAGACTTGCACGAGCAGCGACACGAGTTGCAACGCTACTTGTGCAAAATCCTAAGAGAACCTGTCTCTTAACAACACTTAATAGTAAACGAACAGTTACCGAGAAGTAATAGCACAAACACGAATAACGAGGTAACGCGTCTGCGTCGGTTGAGGGGTTGAAGAAATTAGTCTGCGAAGTTCTCGAAAAGCCTGTGCATCACATGCTGCGTGTGGCAGCTTCTACAAGCTCCGCGTTCGTAGAAAGTGAAACTATCGAAAATCGAGGTTCCGTGAAATGGGGTGGTCTTGTTGTATCGTTTTTTTACCGACGGTATCGAGAACAGCCACTTTCGAGATCAACGATCGAGCACCGGCGGAAACAAAAGAGCCGGGTGACTTTATGGTCGGTGGTGGCGGCGTGGTTCGAACCGAAAAATCTATCGACGGACCCTTCTCCTGAGGAACGACACGGGGGTTGAAGGGGGTGGCCGGAAGGCAGCCGCGGGCGAGACAGCACAGCCACCCCTCCGCAACAAGCGGTATTGACGAAATTGATTGCGGAGGGTGTATAACCGAGCCTCGACTCGGTGTGCGGGGGTGGCAGCGCAACCCGTGGGTGTCCGGGGGTGGAAAGAGGGTTCTCCAACCCCGACTTCACCCCCCTGCGCCTCCGCTTTCCGCCGCTAAAACGCAAAAGGGTGAGAAAACATTGTTACTAGCAGTTACTCTTGCGCGGCTCCCTTCCCATCCCCGCGTCCTAGCTTCGCAACCCCCGTTGATTCCGCCCCTGCAGACGATCTTCCCCGTACCGCGCACGTGTTACACAGCCCCCGGGGATCAACGGGAGAATCGAACGGATGTAGGATTCAAGAGAGACGAAGGAGGACGAGTGGAAGCCTCAAGGGCACCGGCTAGATCACAAGTCAGACGGCTCGTTTCTTTCTCACCCCCGAACCAACCCCACCTCCGTCCCATGCCTTTCTTCTATTTCTTCCCTTCCCAGTCCCGCTCCAGCATTCCGGAAGATTGTTAAAAGGAGTCGAGGAGAAAGGCGAGCATCTGTTTATCGGGTGACGACGCCGTAAATTGCGGATAATGTCGAACAGGAATATGGAACACTGTGGAACTTTAAAGATAATCGTGTATACAGGGTGGACGAACATTCGAATGAAGTCAGTGATAGATAGTTCACCTTAAAATAATACGAGTACCGTGAACAACGAAATCGTTGGAGCGGCATCGTTTCTGCGGAAAAATTCGGTGAACTTGGAGCGAACAGGAGTTTGCGTCTGAAGGCGAGGGTAGGCAATAGGAAGAAAATGACGGGCAAGCCGAGATTTCGGTTCCGAGTAAGTTCGGGCAAGCAAATAAGCGGGTGGGAAGTGAGCATCTTAAACGGAATCGTCGATCTATCAAGTTTGAGGATAGTTCGGCGTCCAAACAAAGAAAACTTTTCGAGGCGAACGTTTACGCGGCCGGATAGCTCAGGGAAACGATTTTGCATACAAATTACTGTCACGTTATTACGAAGTCAATAATATAGGGGAGGGCACGGTGCATCCAAAGTGTATTACCGCGTACACCATTTTGATGGAAGTAAATTGAATCTCATCGGCCGTAGCCCGCCGCCACTGACGCCCGCCCCCGCCCCTGGATCCTTTAGAGAAAGAGGGACGATAGTCCTAACAATTTGCATATTTACAGCCGGCCGGAATAAAGAGCGAGATAGGGAGAGAGAGAGAGAGTTCAGGAACCTCGAGTGTTTTATTTGCTAGGCACCGACATTACGACTATTGTGCTTCTCCTCCTTGTCCTCGAGTACGCTCCGCGATTACTTCCGGGACGTTTAATTCGAGTGCGGCCTTCCAGCGGAATTAAATCTTAACATAATATCCTTTTTAACGTAACGGAGTCTGTCCTGACTTCCCATTCTTTTCTCGTCTCTCTCTCTCTCTCTCTCTCTCTCTCTCTCTCTCTCTCTCTCCCTCGCTTCAGTTTCTCGGACCTTCTTTTTCTGCTGCCTCGATTCTTCCCGACGCAACCCCGAAACGATTACTATATTTTTCGATAAGGTCGAGCGATTTAAGTGGCTCTCGCGGCGGATAAATTATGTTAGCCAGCCTGATCAATTAGGCTCGGAAAGACGACCAGGCCACCCGATTACGCCGATCGAACGGGAATTAAGGCTCCGACCGGAAGAATTGCTTTATTTCCGTCCACGTATACCGCGATCCGGATAATTAGGCTGAGTTGCTTCGCTACGAAATATCTAATTTCGTGCACATATTTTATTCGTTACGCGAACATCAGATTAGACGATGTCTTGAAGAATTAAATAATAAAAGAACAAAATTAGATGAATTCTCCAGAGTTGTGAAAATTTGTTTGGAGTCTCCTAATCGTTTTTGTTATTTCATTATTATTTTGCAAACATGTGCAATGCTCTTTGAAACCTACGAATATGCTCGCTAGCTGAAATCACGATAGATGTTAGGATTTTCTGATATCGTGGTACAGCACATTGGGCACGTATTTGGTACTAGAGCAACTGACCGAACTGTTTGGTAGTCGATTCTCCGTTGTACCTCATTAGAGATTACTCTCGCCGACCCCATTAAGCCCCGTCCACGTGCCCCAGATCGCCATCGGATCGCGTTCGGTACGGTACACCACAATTATAACGCCGTTAATACGTAAACAGCTTTTCGAGTAACACAAAAAACCTTTTTCGGAGAACAGAACCGGAAATAACCTTCGCCGGACAAATATACTTTTATTAGAGGAAATGCGCGGGACAGGAGAGACACATTTGGTCCATTATCGCGCGGCATGTTTTCAACTCTAGCACGCGTCAACGTAACCTTTATACTAAACCGACCCCTTCGGTAATGCGCGATACGCGCTCGAGGAAAAATGTTTATAGTTGCACGCGCAGTAGATCGAGTCTGTGGTCGTCGGACAGGCTATAAAGTAGATTAGACGTCGAACAGATCTTTGTTGAACATAATTGAACCATTACGGATGAATTTACGTGACTCTGTAAATCTGAAAAATAATGTGCATAAACAATTTTTCATCTATTTTTACATTTTCTGTAAACTTATGGAGTAAATCGATTTGTAAGCTGCAAATATGGAATTACGAGTTCTTGTACAGTGGCAACTATTAGCAGGAAATGAAATAATATGTTCCATGACACGCGAATCATCAATTCTTTTTCTTGGAACGCGACAGGCTCGTCAGATATGCAATTTCATTTCAATATAGAGCCCAGAGCCTAAAATTACCATATTCAATTTACTTATCTCTAATGATGTCCATTAACGCGCAATCATTCTTTATTCATCAATTGGCTTCATTTTTCTCTGGGGAACGATTAAATCAACGGTTTACTAGGACATTTCCACAATATCTCGAAACATAAACGACGCGTCGGAACTGCGAACGCTAATACAAGCGAACAAGTTACAACGAGGGCTGGAGAATCATTGGTAAATATTTTACAAAAATGTATTGATGTAACCGGATATCGTTTCGAACATTTGTTACAACTATTCTACTTGCTAGTGTCCTCGAGTAATCAATTTTGAAACATCGTTAAATTTTCTGCCAACAGTTGACGAATATCCTGGGACGCAAAAGATGGAAGCTCACCCTTCGATTTCTATTTTGATCGGCGACAACGGGCACGCAGTCGAACCACGCGGTCAGAGTCGGTTCAGCGGCCATTATAACCCATTTTCTCGCGGGTCCTGCCTTGTTCCGTTTGTTTCCGCGGCGTGTCCGGGGCCGGCGGTGTGTTTCTATTAAAAATATTCAAAGCGGTCCCTGCCAACTGGAGCAAGAAATTGCGCGGGTACCGGCCCGTCACACGAGGACTCCGCGCGTTTCCAACAGAGTGACGGTTTGATGCATCACTTTGGCGCGGAGCGTTTCAGAATTTTTATTGTTGTGTATCTTGAAAAGCCGATATGCGAAACACAAAACGGATCGCTGCGGGGTATCCGCTTCGAAAAGGAAGCCAGTGAACCAAATACGAGCGGCGCGAGGAGAGACAGCAACGCACAGAGAGGAGGATGAGAAGAGGATGAGGCTGTAGGGGCACGTTGGATCGGGGAAACCGAGAACGAAGAATATAAAAGAGAGAACTAATCGGAAATCGAACCGGCGTTTGCGACCCTAACGAGTCGGGCTTTTAATAACTCGCTCGAAAGTCAACGAAAATTCGTCCAGTGTGCGTTCCACTTTTTATTTCAATGAACCGGACCGCTCGGCTATGTGTATCGCAGCCCGTTGAACCCGATGGACGCGCTAACTGGCCCGAAAAAAATTCGAAAAGCATATCGGCCTGACCTCGTCCTTTCATACAAAGTCAAATATCCTGTTGGCCGGCTCCCCAAACGTTTTAAAACGCCCACGCTCGCAAGCCCGACGTTCCTCTTCGTGCGTGCGCGCGAATTGCGAGCGGTAATTAATGACGACTCTCTAATTTTATGCCATTTGAAATCGTCTGAATAGACGGTCCCGGAAGGATTAATTCTTAATCGTACCAGGAACCATAAAAATAAGCAATATTGAATAAAACTACTTTATCGTGAATGAAAACAATGTGCTAGTTTGGAAGCAATGTTAATTCACCATTAAAATGTACTGTACATTCGAAAGCGTGGCGTTCTGGAGTAATGAAGAAAAATTCGTTCATTTTGGACGTTGCGCATCATGCTCCTTAAGTTAGACGCCGCGAGATCCGCGGCACGGCGGGGACCCCGCGCGCGCAAAAAACCGTCGTGATTCGTTTGTATGCAAATGTTTTCTTGTAGCCGGTGGGTTGCACGGCCGCCCCGTGCCTTTGTTGGATAAAATGTACCCCCGTAAGCGACGAGTGTACACAGGTAGCACGGGTATGCCATAAAGCGCGCCAACTTACCATGTATATTGCGAAGGTCTTCCTGAATTTCCATTGAATGATCAGTGTATCGGGCGTGTTTGTGTGTTTTTGTGCGCTGCTGCTGTATGCCTCCGGTTGCACTGCTGGGAGAAGGGACCGCGGGTCGTGTCGCTTAATGTATTCCTGGCGATAAAACCGCATGGTTAAAATATAGGTCGGTTTCTAGGTCGACCGGAGCCTCCTGTTACTTTGGTGGTACCTGCCTGGCCGCCTGTCTGCCATATGAACTACAAGGGCCACGCGTTCCCGTGATATAAACCAGTCACCTGTAAACCCGCTCTCGCGCTTTTCACGTCGGAACGCGACGCGACGCGACGAACGACCCGAAACTCTGTCGTCTGTATTTCCAGAACAACGCATGATCTACGAACAGGCCGAACACAGAACTGGATTCCTATTCTACCTCGTCACTGGCTCTGGACTCGCGATCACCCCAAGGGAGGAACAACATTCTCCAGACAATTTTTAAAAACGTGGATCCGTTATTTCATTTTTAAAATCGTTATCCATTAGTAAATATTTGTTGTTTCTCGATCGCATTTTTACGTTAATAAACAATAAAATGTGTTTTCGGCGCACCGTTCGATCTCGCTCAACAATTTACTTAACCCGCAATTTCCTAAAATGTAATTCTAGTTACGTAAACTCGAAAATTTTTCTTCAACGTTTCGATCCTAATTCGGATCTTCCTCAGGAATTACTTCACCTTTGCTCGGACTTTAACTTTATAATTTCCAGACCCCTGGACAGGGAACCCCACATGTTTAAACCGTGCCGGTTGGTCGTACACTGTAAGTAAACACTGTTAAGCAAATGTTAAGTAAATCGTTGAGTGAGATCGAACGGCGCGCCGAAAACACATTTTATTGTTTATTAACGTTATCCGTTAGTGTCATGAATTTACTATTATACTGTTTCATAAATTTAATAAGCGAGGAATAATTTGACCATGCTGAGCATTAACTGGTAGACATATGTCTCGACTCTAATTAGCGTTGGGAATCGATATTTCTAGTTTGCCGCATGAAATGAACGTTGGTCGGAATTTATGGAGAACAAGAGCAGTTTGCTAGCGCAAACCGGAAGCTACTAGCAAGAAACATGGGCCGGGGCCGGCAGATTGCGCGAATAGCGAATAGCAGTGCTCAAGGGGATCTTTGGCAACGGCCGGATGAAATTAACAAGGACATTATCGTTCGAGTCCATTGCCGATGATAGCGATCCGGGCCGTGCTCCAGGGCAAACCGCCGTTTCGGACGTTTCTCTGATTGGTTCGGATACGCGGCGGAATCAAGGGGCAAGTCGCGGCTGCGGTGGCCCGATCATGGCGGAATTTAATAAACGGAATGATTACCTTCACCGCAAATCAGCATCGAAATGCATTCGACTGACTTTGATGAATCGCGGGAGCGAGCGCTCCGTACGCCGCTGCTCCCCGGCCGGGCTCCAAGATAAACCAATTTAATTAATCCCGTGAAATATATCAGGATTGATCGAAATGATGGATCTCCCCCGGCACAATTGCATCGGAGAGACACCACCCGCTTGCGATACTTTGACACGACGCGTGATTATGTCGGTGCCTGGCCGTTTCACCGGGGCAATTATTGGAACACCCCCTTGTTGACCGCGGCCAACAGTATGGTCGCGGTCCTTTAGCATTGCGACGCTTTGCTCCGGCTAAAATCACTCGCGAAATTCACTTGTCTCTAGCATCTTGGCTTCTCCCTTTATTTTAAGAAGAGAACCTTAACCTTTTCGAACCCCCTGTCAGCGCCCCAATCGATAAAGGAATTGATTCCAGCCGGTAGAGAAAAAAAATGGTATATCTTCGTTTAAAAATTCTGACAGGTCTGGGTTAGGTTGCGATCGATCTGAATAAGGTCTGGGCTACGAAGATAAGATGGTAACACCGGTTATCGATGAAGAAGTTATTTTCACTTCGTAGAAAATGTAGACGACCTTCTCTTCGATATTCTCACAGATCCGAATGAGATCTGTGTAGTATCGATAGTGGATGGTATCGTTACATATGGAAGCATCGAATGTCCCCAAGAACAGGAAGATAGGGTATAAGAAGATGACATAGCGAAAGTAACAATCGATAGAGGAATTATTTACAGTTCACAGAGATCGTGGTGTATCTGCCTTTCGAAGCGCTTGCAGGTCTGGTTCAAGTCTGTGTAAAGTCTGGCCTAGGAAAAGAGAAATTGTTTCTATCTCGTAGAAAATGTATTCGATCTGTGTCCACAGAGTAACGAGATAATGTGCATTTTCATCTGGACTGCGGATTCGATGTAGAAAGATTAAAAGAATTGAAATTCGACCAACTCAAAAAATATTCTTAAGTGGCTCCTGTTTCTTTTAACCAATGCCGAAAATTTGGATTCTGCCTATAGATTCCCAGTCTGCTCGTTACACTGCAGACACACCTCTTATTTTTCAAAGATTCTCGCTGCTCTACGTTCTCTTTGCGGAGAGAACAGTGGGCACGAAAGTATTTCTCTCGATACATTGTGTACGATTGTTTCTGCTCGTATAGACGCTTAACAAGGCGAACGGAGGCTGTCCGCTGTAGGCCGCACGAATGTGTATCTAGGTCTGATGAAAGAACAATAGAATGGATGAACAAGAAGGAATGATTTAACGACGCCGTAACAGAGAATCATCGTCTTTCAGTTCCCGTTCATCGTTTTTACATTGCGATCGAGACATCTGCTGTTTCCCTGGACGTCGCGAAGGAAACGGCGGATCGAAGAAAGGGGCCGAACAACTTTGCGGAAGAAAAGCATTATTGCGAACTGCATCGTGCATGCGAGTCGGCGATTAGCCGGAACGTTCCGCGCCGAGAACGATCCGAAAAATAATAGAAACGTACCGGTAAATGAAACATTCCACAATGGGTATACGTACCGCGAACAGATAAATCCTCGTAACAATAAGCACGAACCGCGGAACTGTAATAACTGAAAGATAAAGACGTCCGGATCAAACAATTATCGTTCTCGTCGATGCTTATCACGGACCGCGAAATTTTCTGCAAAAGAATATTTTTTTGGGTCAATTGCAAGAAACAAGACCCAAGTTACCTTTATTTCAGTTTCTTAAATCTCTCTTGAATCGAAATGAAAGTGCTAGGTGTACGCAACAGCGATTAACTCTGTCATTTTTTAATATTTTCGTTCTGAGAAAATTCAAAATAAAGACAAGAGTTATCTCGATATCGCTGCAAAACATCAGAATTTTTTACTTATTTATTATTCTCCAAAAAATTGGATAGTCAACGTTGCGCGTCCACTCGAGGATCTCGGTCTCCAGTTTTCCGAATCGTCGCGTGATTTTCGTGAACGATTCGCGTTTTTATATTCTCAGGGCAACTTTGTAGGTACGCGGGCAAACTGTAGATGAGAGAGTCGAGTCGGCGAGCAGAAACGGAGCCTAAGGGACGAGGACACAATGGAAAGGGACGGCACATCGCGTGCGTTTGGGCGTACGCAAAATGACACGGGGGCAGCCGGTCGAGAGGGCCCCCCACACACATCGGACCCTTTCGAGAAAGCGTCACGGATCAGAAAAGACGTAAAGGTTTGCTGAGGAGGCAGGTGGAAGAGAGGTACGGAACGACGGACGAAGGTGGGAACTCTGTATCGAATTTTATTCGCGCTTCGTTGTCGATGTTCATGTACGGCTCCGGGAGGATCTATCCCATGGCCTTGTTTCTCTCTTTTTCGAACGAGCAGCTAGGAACCCCCTTAGGTAGCGGAGAGATGCCTAATACAAGAAAAAGGAACGACTACTTTCATGTCGGTGCTAATGAATCCTGCAGGCGCATTTCGAGTAGGTATAATTGAGACGAACACTAACCGATGAACAAACCAGCTTCGATCGCTCTGGGGTCGTGTTGTTTGCAGCCAAACTGCGGAAGTTGATACAGTTACGGTATGTACGAATAACGATATCAATCAACATTCTCATTTTTCGGATCGAAACCAGAAAACAAGTGCCACGATGGTAATTATCATTGCCTGCGAGGTTCGAGACGCGAGTGACATGTTCGCAAAGGTTTCTCGATCAGCAGGAAACGGCGCATTTATTAAGTAGTCCGAAAGTATGCGAAAGCGACGCATGATTCCTCTCCGGGCCGTCTGCCTTGATGCTTATCGTCGAGAGGCAACGGGCGTTCGTGCCCGGACGGGCCAAAAACAGCGGCAGACAGCGGAATCGGTATGCAAACGGAGAAAGAAGGCTAAGGAGAATGGAGGACGTGTTTCGCACGGGTGTGCACCAGCGCAGAAGTAAATGAACCCACTCGAAATCGTATGCGCCGCGCCAGTCCGCGTCCTTTTCGCGTGTTGCACGTGAGCCGGTCAGCTCCGCCGACACTTCGCCAATTCATTCTGCGATTCTTGATAATATCGAGGCCCCCTGCCCGCCACTGGAACCCTAAGCGGCCCGTTTACAGCTACCGAGCATGAAAAACGCAGCGCCGATCCCCGCATCAGTGGCCTAAATCTTCACCGTTGAAAATTGAAAGTTGTTGAAAACCGAAAATGTTGCTTCCTGCGGAGAAAGCTTTACAACGACCTGCCTGTGCTCGTTGTGCACAGCGAAGTCTCTACTTTCTATTATTTTTGTTTCCCTTTCTATTATCCTCGAACTGTCTCATGAGCGTTTCTTTGGATTGTCCAGATTTAAAAAAATTGTTGTCTAGAATTTTTTCAATGTAATCTTCAAGAAAGCAAGGTCTCCCCTTTACAATAAGCTCTCAAAAGTGGAGTTGCAATTTTTATTCGCGACAAATGTCGGTAGATGTACATAGATTCCTGTATTGGCAATCCTTCAGTGTCCTACACCTAGTTTGTCCATAAATTCCTTAGAGAACGTCACAAGATCAGTTTTGCGGAGCTATTTTCTACTTTCCGATTCCGATTAGGTGCAGCATCCGCCGTTCCCTGTACTTGTTGCGAGGTGGCAATTAGAGAGGCAACGGCGCGCTGTGCGTTTCTATTTGATCAAAGAAATTTGTATTAGAATCGGCAAGGCAAACTCGAACTTCCGGATTCCTATTTGCCTTCCTAATTGAGACCGTCCGCGAGATAATACCGCGGGAATGTACCTAGGAGGTCCTCGCAAGGTTCTCCACCTGCAAAATTAAAGACTCGCGAGAACGGATGAGGGATTGTGGGTAGCGTTACGCGAAATATCTCGACCTATCGACCTGCCACCTTGTCCCGAGATATGCAACCGAGGAGCTACATCAACGATTTTCCATGCCAAGAATGTTGCCGAGTGTACATACTTTAGGGACGCGATATACAACTCGGTGCATATGCAATATCGAATTTTAACTACGCATAAATTTTTGTGCCCCTGTCTCCGGTTCCCTGTACTGTTCAGATTGCTTTCACAAAACAGGGGTAGTTGGTATAAAAAATCTGAAAGAAAAATTTGATTATTCAACGAACATTAACGGATTGATTTCAAATGGGAGATTTTCGATGTGCATCTTCAGATGTTGATTTCGAAAATGTTCTAATTCGGATAAGGCATGTTTGAAGCTAACCGGGTCATGCTGATAAGCGCGAAGAAGAGGACAACCTCTAATTCGGAAGAGGACCGATCCGTAAGACGCAGGTCGCGCTCGCAGGGTGCGAAGAAGGTTGAAAAGCGTGTTTCCCGACGGAGCCTCGTCTCTGACTTTTATTTTTTACGAAAGTCCAGTAATTTATTCTTCCGCTCTCCTTCGTTCCCCTTTTTCTATCTCACCAGCGCGGCGCGGCAGCACCCTCGCGGGCCCGTCTTTGAAAAGGACCGGGTTAAGGACACGTTTGAAATCGTTCGCGCGAAATGCTCGCGCCCGTGAGCTCTCTCTCCGCGTAAATCCTTCCCCTTTGAGCCACGAAAGTGGGCTATACTCGGGTCGCACCTGCCTTTGCAGCCCGTAATCTAGGCGGCTCTTCGAGTGGAGTGCCCCCGAGTGAAGTGCGTTTCACTGTATTGTGCGACACCCGCAACGGATTCGCGGCTCGCAGCGTCCACATCGACCCATGTATGTACCACCTAGAGAAACGTGCGACCTTCGGCCTCTGACGGTTCCCGAGAAAATCGCGACGATCCAGCAGAATTTCTGCAATTTTTCTGACAAGATTGCCCTGCCCCTTCGTGCACTCCATTTCCGAATGCACGGTCCAGTGCGTCGAGGTCCGGATCGCTGTTTTGCGCAATTGCTATTAGGTGTCTGCAAAGATTTTAGTCTTTCGCAATCGTTCATTTGTGAATATTATTTCCAAATATCGTTTAAAATCGTCCGTTATACACGATGGCCTTGAACGTTAGGCGACTGATATTAATTGCAGTTCGGGGTTTCGCGGTAGGCGATGTACACCCTAGAAATTTCATACTTCGTCGCAGGCTCGATTTCCCGGGTCCCCAGCGAGTCCGTGGCTCGATCGGCGGAGTTTTAAACGAGTCAGTTTGATTCCCAGCGAGCGAAGAATGTGTCCACCTGTGATAACTGTACTGCTTTCCGATGAAAACTTGAAAAGAGCTTTCCCGCCGGAGAAAAAGAACAGCAAGCGGCGAAAGCGGTGGTAGGGCGGGATGACCAATGCCGAATGGTCGAAAGTATTATTGGAGAAGTTCGCGACCGCTGTACCGATTTCTTACCGGAGAATGGTATGAAGTGGAGACCGTCCGTTGTGTTCGGAGCGAAAGAACGCCACTTTCTGGTGCAGTTCGAGGGGTTCGTTGCGTGTAGGAGTTTAAGTGGGTATCCCCGGAAGAAAACGAACCGATGGAAAACGTAGAGCTACGAAACGCGAGCTCGAGGCCGCGTGGGAATTATGGACGAAGAAATTGATCCTGGGATAAACTGGGAGAACACTGCACTCGTCAGAGTGGAATAATAAATAAATACGTGGGCGGAGAAGGAGGGCGGCGACATTAAAATGTTCTAAAATTGTTCACGACCCAGCTCCCGTTCCTTTTATTGCCCCGGTGTACAAGAAATGGCGGATTTTCTCGGCGAATCACGGAAACGTATCACGTATTATACATTCCTGAAACAGTTTACGGTCGTGGAATCAATAAACTCGGGCGGGTGGTCCTTTTAAAGCCGTTTTCATATGCGACAGGGTTGTTTTTGGAAAAGTAATCATGACTTGTGGGAAATTGGCGAGATTTCGGACTGGGAGCTCCATTTTGACGCAGACACTAAAAGTCGTCATTTTACTGCTCAGTTTCTGGGGAAGCATTGTTTCCGTCTGTTCCATTAGTGTAGCTATGAAAATACTGCGTCGTAATTGGAAGACGGTAGAACCTCAACGCAGACAGATTTAATTATCCGAATCAGCCGGTCCCGATCGTACAGATCGAGAAGCAGCGAAATAAAAGCGGCTACGCGTACGGAATTTTACGAGCCGGATCCCGAGCGTTCATTCCGGGGCCCGAGACACCGGTCAAAACTTAGACACCGGTGTCATTAATATTCTCACGCGGTTCTACGTATTTCTGGGGTGGAGAGAAAGAAAGGTGGGACGAGCGAGGGCGCATCACCCGAAACTGGCGTCATCGTTTTGCATTTTTGCGAGAGGCTGCAGCCCCCGGTGCAGCCGCGGCGCAGCGTCGCGGAGCTTGACCCCTCTAAACTCGATTTCGCCGTAGCGCACCGCGAGGGTCTCCCGGAGCTCTTAAGAGAAAAAGGACCCCCATAAACGATGCGAGTTGGCACTTAGGCTTTATTGCCGGAACTTAGGCTTTCATTGCTATCAAGCGAAACGGGGGAGAGCGTGTGTGTCTGTGCCAGTCTGCGGCAGTCTATGCGTACGCGTATGTGTATGCGCGTGAAGAGTGGAGAAAGAGAGGGGGACGAAGATAGAGCTCGCACACGCATATGCACCTACCGTACGAAACGTGTCGGTTTATGTTCATTTTTATGGTCGCTGATTACCAGGTACGCTAAATAACTATCGCGTCCGATCGTCCATTCTGTCGTAACCGGATCGGAACGATCAGGCCACAATGCTCCCGCTCGATATTCTTCCTTGCACGCCACGTGTACGCCGCGATACACACGATAATCTATGGTTACCAGATTCCGGTGTGTGCGTCGTCGTCCGTGATGCGGATTTCATCGCAACGTATCCGTGAAGACGTTCCCGAAATTCGTTGGAACAAATTTCGACGTTTCGACGCCGCCAAAACGGCGAGCACAGGAGGCCTTACCGTTCGGCTTTTGTGTATGTAGTATTTCGATGACGCGTTTCGACGTCGACGCCGATTCCTACGCCGCTGTTCCCGGCTCTGTTTCGTTCCATTTCGATTTTAGTATGGGCATCCTCTGGCCACACGGCCTCGAAATGGCGCGGTGCGGCTGCAACACGCTTTTCTGCCGGATTTAATCCTTTGCGGTTCGTCTGTCTCACGCGATCGACCGCCGGCAGCTTCGATTTATTTCGGGGCAGTGCACCCGGCAAAGCGCTTTTCGGATTTAAACCCGTGTAAAAAGGGTAATACGAAGCGGATTTTTCAATTGGATAACTCCTGGAAATTTATTTACACTCCGTACGGGCTCGGCTTGTTACACTCTGTCCGAGCGCTGCCGACTATGCGGACATTTATACTTGATGAATCGGCTGATTGAGAATGGATAAATCAATTCTGACGAGACTACTCGTCTATTTCGCGGTGCGATCGAATCTTTTGTGGGATGCAATGAGTTTCGCGTGGATTGGCGCACGGTTGAGCGGATGCAATTATTAAGCTGTGAATATATGATAAAATAAAAATTGAGGGAACAAATAGAATCATCTTTATGCGATCGTTTTAAGGATTCCATCGGCGGGACTCTCTCTTCTATATATTCCTATTGTTGGACATCACGAATTTTGCATGGATCGAATCAATCTATCTCTTAAAGGGCGAACAAAGAGTAAAAATAATATTACCTGCTGAAACAAAGGTCTCCCGAACTATTTTGGTATTCCGCGTGCAAAATGAATCAGATCCGGCGACGAAAGGAGTCACACTCGCGGTCGATCGTAACCAGGGTAACTTCACGAGCAGACAGAAGAAAGACAATGCAGCCTTGAAGTCGAGACTCGTGGTCGTAGGTTTCATCGGGGCCCCGCTGTCACGGGCCCCGGTTAATCACGCTTAATACTTAATCAAAGCGCGGGGCCGCGTATCCACCTCCGAGATTGAGATACGCTGCGTTCCGTTTGGTTTGGTCCTGCTGCGCGCGATCGGTGGCTCTTCCCTCGGTCTCTTGTCCTTCTTGTCCTCCTTGCGGAGGACTCGAGACCGAGAGACCGTGCAAAGAGGACGTCGGCCATGCGTAGCCGGCAGTGACGCATAAATCTGCGATACGTTCCTCTATACGCGCATTTAATTGCAGTGCTTCGGTGCATCTGCGAGGCACCGCCTCGCTGCGCCGACGTCAGTTGCGCTTCGAGCCTCCGCAACGAGGCTGTTCGCCGCTGCCGTTCTTCCTATGTCCCGCGGCTTCGTAGATCCCGCTCGATAAAAGTCCCACGCCACATATTATTTATAACAATACCGGCGAGCACTTCGTTCTTTCAATCCCATACAAAAATAATTTTTCAGAAATCAGTTTATGCGGGTCTCAAACGCGAACTGCATGCTTTGCGCGAGATAAATTGCAAGAGGCAAACTTCTTTCCTATTTTAATATTGCTTTTTGTTGCGCTGCGGGATCGAGTGGAGAGCGGTTAGAGGATTTGAATTCGCTCGTGCCAATGGGCGAGAGCAATTCTCGAATGGGGTACGAGGTCCACGCGGAATTATGCTATTGCAGACGACCAGACAAATTCACGTGGTTGTAGCCCCTTATACATGGAAGCCGGATTTTATCCTCGGAGCGGGAGCCAGGTAGCGAGCGACTCGTGGAAGAAGACTCGTATTAGGCAGCGAAACAAATTGCGCTCCCGACAATCTCCACGGACGATCTATCCTTGGGCCCAACCGGGATAGTCGAGAATCATGTTTCGCCGTGAACACGCTGTCCCGCTCTCTCCCGGGAGCGAGGAAGGTAGACGCCCGTCGGAGGACCGGTCCTACCCCCTTCCCTTCATGTCCTTCGTCCTTCCTTAAGCATCGGTGAAACTGGGTCGTCCCTTAAGATCGTTATTAATTGTTCTTGCAACACTCGGAATGACGGCCTCCGGCTAATCGCTGTCGCGTGTGCCCGTCCGACAGGTACAGCGCGAGAATCACCGTTCAGGATTGAAGACCAAGCCCGAGAAGCTGTGTTTCCGGTCCACGATGTTTCTGGCTTCGTTAAAGGATGCTCCAATCATTTCTACAATCAGGTTTTACCTCGTCTCATTTTCCAATTTTATGTTTCAGTCTTGCGATGGTTTCGTTCTACTGTGGACGCAACACGATCGAAATAACGCGATTCTGCGGTAAGAACATTTTAAAAATCAGGTTCGCCACTAGTTCTTGTTGAACTATATATTTATAGCGAAGAGGACGTGAATCAGGAAAAAAGGAAGTTCGTCGAAAGTCTCAGTACCAGCTGGGAGGAATACGATATTCTGAAATCCGTATGTCTTGCAAGAGCGTGTGCAGCAAAATTTGCACTCGCAGTCGCGTACCCCGATCCTTTCTCCGCGATGCACCGTAGGTAAGTTTTTGGTAAGTGTTCGAGCTTCGCAAGGAATTGACGGTTCGAAGCGCAAGCGGTACGTGGAACGAGATTCGGCGCAGTCTTCTTCTGGAAAATTAGGCTAGCTAAATGTATTCTAAAATACCAAGAACGAAACCGAATTGTGGTCTACCTGAAAAGTAGCTGCCTACATTTCTTCTTCGATCATTGAATCGAGCACTACATTAATAAAGAATTTTTTAACGCGTAAAATGTTTCTATCGTATTGTGCAACCACCGTTCGGAATAAAATTTCACCTGATTCACCGTATTCGTGTTCCGTTTCTCAGACAGCGGAGGCATCAATTATTTTCGCGGTCAATTCCAGCTACCACCCACGTTCCGAGCGAGGTAACACGGTCGAGGTGGAACCCGAAAGTGGCTTCATTGCCCGGACTCACGAGACATTTGCATCCGGGGCCAGCGTCGGCTAATTTTGGCCATCGATGCTCGGCCGTGTTCATTTCTTCCGTTTTTCCAAGAAGCCGGGCGGGGGCCTAATCCATCGGATCTGCGACCTTATTATATCCGAAGGGATATCTCTCTCTCTCTCTCTCTCTTGGCGGGATTGGGCATGATTTATTAAAAAATTTTCATTACGTTTCCTGCCACGTTCCTCTTGCCGACTGCTAACTACAAAGGTCTCGGGAAAAATCTCGATATTCAGAGAGGAACGACTACTCGAGTGATTCTGCAATCGGACGACGAAGACGATTTCAGTGGCTTTAAGCGGCTTTATGCTACCAGGAAAAAATACAGAAAGGGCGAGCGAGAGAGAGAGAGAGAGATGGAAAGAGCCATGCACTTACCATTCGCAAGGTAATTTCAATTAGTCGCAGACAGTCGGCACAACCCATCGACATTATTAGCAAAAGACTTCGCCGGTATTTCTATCAAAAGTGCATCGGTCGAGGTTCATTTAAATCGGATACCGAACAAAAGTACCTTTACTCTTCTAACCTCGCGAAGAAATATTTCATCCGGGACGTATAACTTCCGGCGGAACGTTTTAAAAGTGTACCGAGTGTACTATTACCTTGTACGAGCGTGGAATCAATTATGGACATTCGAATCGTGTATCGAATATTCTTTCAGTTTGCACGTCTTCTATGGTATCGGGGAAATTGAAAATTTATCACGAGAATATCGTACGCAACCGATGGATGCGGCCGGTTACCTTGACTTTTACGAGCCATCGATCTTTCTCGGTGCATCGAAACCGATGCATCTCGAAACGGGTCGGAGAGCAAGGTGTTTACGAGCGGGAAAGAAAGGATCCGTTGCAACAAGAACTACGGCTGAAATGCGCATCTATAATTACTGGACTGCAGATCTCTGTGCATTCGGAATTCACGAGAACCTGGGAAGTTCAATGAAACGCGATGCTCGCTCCTATTCGAAAAAGAAAACATTATTTAATCCATTGCGGTCGAAGCTATTTTAACTTG
Source organism: Lasioglossum figueresi (assembly GCA_028455805.1). Lineage (NCBI taxonomy): Eukaryota > Metazoa > Arthropoda > Insecta > Hymenoptera > Halictidae > Lasioglossum > Lasioglossum figueresi. Next base: position 1,888,469 of record CM052202.1, on the reverse strand, counting down.
ATAATTAAACATTTCTTCCGACCTGGAATAATTCCATTGTATATCTTGTATTATCTAGAAATGCATCTCGTGTTTAATTAAAATATAATAACTTGTACATTCGGAGCTCTGCCGCTAATCCGATACGGCGAACGTTTAGAGCATCCCGCGTCACAGGACAAACAAGAGAGACTCGTCGCTGCAACAATATGCAGGAAGGTTGCGAGATCGCTCGCGGCCAAATTTCGCATTTCCATTTGCGTAGCGTTAATAAACCGGCGAAGAAAAAGAACGCGATCAACAAAGGCGCCGACGAGCGTGTTCGAGAGGAAAGCCGGGGCACCGCGTCGAATCCTTGTGATTGATTGGCGCGTTGTTGCACTATTTTTCCCGGGGCGCGAGCGAATTAGCGAGCGATTCGCGGGAGGTCCGTCGAGAAATTAAAAGAGCGAAGGTAAGGATCGGAGGTAAAAGAAAGATGGCCGAGAAAGAGCATCGTCCTGTAAGAAGCCGGACGAAGGACGAAACAGGTGGACGAATGGAACAATCGAGAGGAGTGGGGCTGGTTGGAGAATCGCGCAAGGAAATCAACCGAGGTCCTAATTACTGCCGAAACACGAACGCGCTTGCACATGGACGCTTTCGCGGCGGTCTGCACACCCACGAGCCGTGCGCGAAGCGGGGAGGGGGGGGGGGGGGAAATAAAACGAGGAAATTGCACGTACGAGAAAGAGAGAAAGGGAGAAAGAGAGGGAGAGAGTACGCGGCGGGGGTGGAGAGCCGTGGGTGCTCTGTGATATTCATGTTTCCAGATTATTTATGACTCGCGGAACGAGTGGCCGGTACGCGTGCTACGGGGCAACAAAACGCAACCCGTGCGCCTAACACGTACATTATACCGGGGGCAGAAGAAAGCAGTCGGGAAAAAATAGAAAGAACTCGGTGCGCAGGGGCGGCCCGTCGCTCTCGTGCTCCCCGAGCTTAACGTCGCCTCGCGCGCCGGTCATTCGAATAAATGAGCCGATCCGCAACAGTGTGCGTTCTCTATACCATAGTGTCGTCGAGCGCATGCATAGGCAACGCTGGCCGCCGATGGTGAGAGTAACATAATGCTTGGCAGATAGAACAGCAGGTATAAGGGGAGGTGTGGCATCAGCACGCGTTACGGGCATAATTCATCCGCGGCAACGCGCCCGTGCCGAACCGAGCCGAGCCGAGCCGCGTTGCGACCAGTCGCCGGGATACACGTGTACGAATGTACGTTTTATCGTACGATTCCGATAAGGGCGAACGTCCGCGGACCACGATCCGCTCGAAGCCAGTCGCGAGTCGCTTCGGGCCGACCTGCGTGCCCGTCATTCCATGCCGCACCGTTCCTGTCCACGGCAATCGATATTTAATGAACACGACGAATGCGTGCCTCCAACGATCAGCCGTGATGCTCTCGCTCGTGCCTCGCCTGCGATCCATGCGATAGCTTGCACCCGATTCTCAGGAAATTAGTACGATCTTCGTTTAACCCTAGGATGGTGGCAGTCGATTTTGATCGAATCTGGTAAAAAACCCATCTGGATTCCAATTTTGGAGCATTCAGTTCAAATCATGAACTGTGTGTATATTAAGCCCAACGTAACCCAATGTAACGCAAAATTGACACATGAGAGCTTGGCTGGATCTAGCTACGACGATCATAAATAGTCAAACGTATCCGCTGACTGAGGGTTAATTTTAGATAACTATAATATTTAGCAGGTGAAATCACAGACAAGTGTCTTGATCGTTTTGATCGTTTCAAATTGCAGTTAAATCGTCATCGTAGATCCCAAGACGGTATCGGAATGTCTGCTCGCCCAGTAAAATAGCGAATCGCATTAGACAGAGGTCAGCTTGTTCCATCCCGGCGCGGCAGCGCAAGTGGCAAGAACTTAACGACTGAACGTGTTTTCAGCCGGAACAATTATCGCGAAAAACTTCCCGGTCGCAAATCTTTGTCCGTGGCTCGACCCACTCCTTCTTCTTGCAACGCGAACCCCATTGACAGACGCAAGATTGCTTCTTCCTGTCGATTCGCCGCTCGGTAAAGTAATTAAGACTTTAATTGCTGTTACGCACTTCCCAACGAGAACCTGTCCCTCGTGTCGATCGCAACGAAGGAACGCAGCCTCGGGGAGAATCGGACTTCCCGTTTCATTGTCAGCGGATTCAGTTTACATTGCAGTGTGCGTGGACAAGCTCGAAAATATCGTTTGTTGATTTTACAACGATTACTCCCCGGATACGTTTCTCGATTTACAGGATTTATATAGGCGTCGCGTTTGTTAATCCTCGCGCACACACCTGCTCATTTTGCACGTGTGATATTTATTAAATACTACTTATGATATTTATAAAACAATTCGGCAACCGGATCACGGTGTTTCTCCTGCTGATCGAATCCCAGCTTTGATTTAATTTAATTAATAAATACAATTATTTATTAAAAATCGGAACACGTTATCTCTTTCGTCCACGGTGGGCGAAATCGGCTCGAAGGAGCTCGCGACGAAAACGGGTACGTTCGAACACGTTATTTGGAATCGCAGGCGCATTTAAAGTCGGACAATTATCGCGAGAAACTTTCTCTCGCTTTCGTACACCCCAATCTCTCGGGCTGTTCGTCCGCCCCCGCACGTTTCCGTCCTTGTCGCGCCGGCGCGGCGCAAATCTTTGTCAAAGCGCACGGTGCAGTTTCTTTGTCGGTTGCACCGTGAACTCCTCCGTTTAGTACGACCCGGGATTATTTCACCTCCTCCGACTGCTCTCCCTCCCAGGCCCGGCTGTTCCTTACTTTCGACAAATCTAATTAACAAAGTCGTTTACTTATCTAAATGGATTCTGTACTCGTTCGTTTCGCCGTGGCAAGACGACCCCATCTTGAGGAATATCCTGGATCGCGTTCACGGACCTTCTGCAACTCTGCGCATCCACGAGCGCTATTTGCGAATTTCAATTTTCAATTTCGCGTCTCGAATCGACAGATTCTTCTTGGATCATTATTTCGCTACGAAGAAAGAAAATGGTTCGCAAACGCGTGTAAACGTAAAAAATGTGCACAATTTCAAAAAGATACACGAACAAATACAATTGATGGAATCGATATGCAAAGCGAAAACGGAGAGTTAGCCGAGAATTAGTTACGCAATTATTTTGAGGAGCGTAGGAGGGTGAAATGAAACGCCGGGTTAAGCGAATATTTTAGTGAAGATTCTTTTGGAAATCAAGGTGACGCGGAGACATCGAGCAACTTTGAATTACCGTGAAGTGGTAAACGCAGCCTCGACAGTTCTTCCGACAGCGTCTCCTTGGCTCTGCTCGTTTTAACTCCGCGCCTAATCAAATTATTCTTAGACCCGGGTCGAGCTTTGGACGTCTTCTTAATTGCGGTAGGTACCTCGAGATTCCAGTCTCGCCAGGGTAGATTTCCCGTAAAATTCTATTCATTACAATGGCCGCGTGTGCAGGTCGGCGAAGTGTATATATGTATAACGCGACTTTAATAACTCAACATTATACCGAGGAGGAAAGTAGGTGCTCCACGGACGGGCCGACGTTGAGTCGCACACGTTACGCGCGTGTAGGTAAATGGACTGGGATGAAAAACTAATTTCCTTGTTTCGTGCCGTTTTATTGGAACGTTATAACATTATGGCTCTCTCAGGAGTATATATCTCCGCAATATTGCGTCGGGCTTCCCGTATGTACCATGTCTCTGGAACGTTTTCAAATTAAAGGGAAAAAGAGGCAACGACATTCTTTCAAAAACGTTTACCTTCGCTGCTTAACGAGAATCGTTCGGAGAATTGCGAATTTTTTCCAAACGGACTTGTCTTCGACACCGCGAAAAATGCTTATCGCGATATCGGATTCGACAGGAGGCTTCGACAAATTCTTACGCGTCGATATTCGTATATTTTCCTATCTACTCGTTTAATCGTGATTTCCGTGTTGGATGTAATATAAATAGTTAATAATTTAGACTGGTTGCTAAAAAATTGGACTTTAAATGGGTACGTTCGTAACTGGCTCAGAATGAACTCGAGTCATGCCATCCGCAGATTAGAAGGGAATGTTATTTTAATCTTGATGAAACATGTAATTTCATAATTAATCGTACAATATACAACGGTGGGCAAAAAATGTCTGGTCAGAGAGATTTCTTAATCTTTTTTTTAAAAACGATACTCAAAACCTATAACGTAAATCGTTTGTATGCTAATCCTTGAAAATAAATACATCATTTCGTTTCTTTTTCGAAAAATAACCCCTCAAAGTTACATGAAGCTATGAAAGGCTAAACTAGCTTTCATCGCCAAAGGGTTAGAAACCGTCGGCGACAACGTCGATTCGGTTTCCGCCAACAGAAACAGGTCGCGTGTGTATCTAGCCCATCCGCGTGAAAATCGTCTTCAGGCGTCGCCGCCGCAGCTTGACCCGCTGTTCCGTGATAACCGACGCGGCCATTATTGGTATAATTTGTAAGCGACGCTTGTAGCCCCGTGTAAACACGCGACCGCGTTATTAATTTATTTACGGCGGCGACGACAATACGGGAGTGGGGGCCGGCTCCGCTTCCGCGCGCACCGCTGCGAATCAATTAATATCGGCCGTTTTATGCTCTCGCGGATGCCGAGGCTCCGCTTCATTCGCGTTTAAACAAAATCATCAGGCGATTCGACAAATACTGCCTGGTTCGGCCCTGCTCCGCGCTTCGAAACGTATGCAAACAGAGGAATCAAACAGCGGCGGGTTCCACGGTTTCTCCATGGGGATCGAAATCGCCTCGCCGCCGCTCCCGCGATAAAATACACTCGCGCGGAAACCTGCAGAGTTCTTCCCGCGACCGTAATTCTGCTCATTAAAATCGGCGTACGTCGAACCGAGTGGTTCAATAAAATTGATGCGATAAGGAATAAATGTCGTAGCAGCTTCGGTGTCTTGCGATTTAGAAAATTTTTATTTTGCACGAAGATCCGCAGACCGAGTATCGGTCCAATATAATGAGTAAAATAATTTCGTTGATCCATCCTGTGCGGTTCCGATTAGTTTCGGAGATGTTGCGCGTGCGGACACCCTGTAGACCCGACGCGTGCAGAAAGCCGAAAGCAAGGCACATGTTCGAGGCCGTTTCCGCGAAACTGTCGCCCGCAGACGGTCTCGGTGAACCGCGAACAAAGAGCCTCGGTGGAAGAGGACGAAGAAGTCGGTGGCCGACGAAAGGAAACGCGGTGCGCCGTAACGGCAGATAACGATCGTGGGGATCGCGGATCTAGTACCGATTCACGGTCCCCCGTTCTCTCGAACAGGGCCATACGTATGCCCCTTTACGCATACATCTACCAGCCGCGAGATTCCAGCTCCGTGGAAGTAGCTGCCCCTGCAGTTAAGACCTCAGGGTATCAGGTTTCCTCGATTGTATCATCAAACGGTCCCTGCACGGTTTCTTCGTCATCTTCCACGGCGGCGAGGTTATTTTCAGCCCTCCCCTCGCCTCGCCACGAGACGGTGCACGCTCACTCCTGCTTTCTATGATTCCTTTCCTTTCCTTTCTTTGCCATTCCCTTTCCGTGGCGGCGCGACGCGTCCCGGCGCGTCGTGCTTTTGAGAAACAAGCTTAATCCGTAAGGACATCTCCCGCGAAAAGGGTCAACGCCAGCTGCACACCCTGGGCGACGCGACGACTCGCCTCTTCCACTCTTAAGCCGCCTGCACACTCTCCTGCAATTGCCTCTTAAAAGTTCGCAGAAGATCGTCAAACCGTGGCTCAGTCACTTTGCCGACTAGGTCACCCGGGAACGACTGCAGCGCATTTTGTCGGAAATACCGAATAAACAAATATTTTTGCACCTCTTACTGCAGCTGCTACGCGACGGTCAGAACGAATTTTCTGTTTGTTTCTTTGTTCTCGTAGGAAAAATTGTCAAGCCATTTGTCACGTCCAAAGTATGTCACTGTTACTGCCGTTCTACCGGAAAAACAAAACGGACAAATATTTTTGTGTACCTCACGAGAGATACCGTATAACGTACTAACTAGATTTTCTATTTGTTTCTCGGTTTTCTCCGGAGAAAATTCCCAGCATCGATTACGGCGGTTCTGTTCGCGTTGCACCTCGGAACATTTCGTGTTTGTAACCTGTTGAACAGAATGCAAATGTACAGCCTACACTGGAAACGGTTAGGCATGTTGCATTTGCGATTGGTCAGTAAATAATACAACTTCGAATTGTTACGAGTCAACAAATCGAAACTTCGATGTTTCGAATGGGTCACAGTTTTCTCGCGATCGCGAATCGTTCCAGCGGCTGTGTAGCTTCGATCCAACGCTTTCCAGCCTCGAGAATAATTAAAGCAGCCAACAGAATTAGCCTGAAATTCGAGGCGAACCTCGGGACCCGAGGCCAGCCGGTCTAATTGACCTATTTTCGCGGTAATAGATCATCAGCCAAGGTTGGGGTATCCATTACACGTTGCGAAACGGAAAGAACAGCTACCACGAGACCTAGGCTAATTCCGCGATAAACTCGTTACGAATACACGGTACTTCGTACGTTTTCCAATAACGAGGCTGTTTAATTCTCCCGGGTAATCGACTCGTTAACGCCAGTCAACTACAGTTCTTTTCTGGAGTGTTTTCCATCGTTCTTGCTCAAACTGGACCTTTTGCACCGCGCTTGAAACAAGGTGGACTACGGAAAGCTTTTTCGTGTTGGTCTTCGGAATTAAGTTATAAATAAACGCACCATTATCCATCCTTTGGTATTAAATATTACATCGTTTAATTCAATATTCTCGATTTTGTTTCGACACAATAATGCTTGTAGGAAACTTTCGAAGTTCGTGTCTCGATGCAAATAATTTGGATCGTGTTTATTCTGATTTAATTTCGACCACTGCGTCGTTAGATAGCTGGCACTGCTTTTGCATTCAGTGTAAACAAGGCCTTAAATAAATACTTTCGTTTGATCCAACAGGGTCGGTGTGAAATCTTGCGCGATTTGACGCAGAATGACACGATAGCGATGGTTTTCGTTCGAGTATCTTGGAACATCGTAAGATTTCGTCGGCGCATGGTTGTGTATCAAAGAGATCAATGCATCTTTGAAGATTTGGTAAGTAAACCTTTGGCAGGGTGTAATAGGTGGGTTCGGGTTGCCGGGTTTTCGTGGAGCAGCACACGGAGTTCGCACCGGCGGAATGTAACTGGTCGATAGGTAGAGTGCGAAGATCGTGTTACCGGAGCGAGGGTAGAAAATGAAGTGTTCGCGTGTGTTCGACGCTTCGTGTAATTTTACTTTGTGCGCGGCGCCGCGGCGGCCAAGCAGGAATTTCATTGAAGCTTCCAACCGACCGGGTGAACTTTCTTTGTAAAATGTACACAGGTCGGATGCGGATGCGGTGTGGATGCGCTCAGGAAACGGAGTTTCAGGCGGGAAGATAATTTCGAGCGCGGCCAAGTTAAATGCCGGAATGGCGAGCCCGCGATAAAGTGATCAGACAAACAGGAAGTTACGCGCGGAACTTGTATCGGGATTGTTTCTTCGACGTTTTTTCGAAATTGACCCGCGTCTGAACGATTCCCAATCGATCCTCCCACTTTTAATTTTTATCCCCGTTTTTCCCCGCAACACATTCATTCGTAACAACACCTTTCAAATTTTGAGATGCAGAAGTTACGATCTTAAATTAAACTAGCTGTATCGTGTTATAAAAATCATCAAAGAGTTTAAATGTTATCCCATATGTGATTTTGACAACTTTGACACAGATTGTTTCATTTAACATCATTACATATACAGTTGATATTATAAATGAATTACATCTCTTGCTTTGGTATAAGGTATAAGGTAGCAGCTATAATTTAATCTCTGATTCCAAATACGAGTTGTTTTATGGATTTCCACATGAGCAGTGTATTAAATTTACCCATAAATATTGTATCTCACGGTAACTTCAAATTTGCCGACCATGTTTCTCATGGTAAAACATATATAAATCACAAATGCGTAGCTAATTTGCTTCCGAAGTCAAATGTTTGCTAATTTCATATTGTATTGTAAAGAATAGTAAAAAATCTGTTTTTAAATCCGTGAAAGGTTTAAATAAATTACATGGTACTTTATATCATATCAGAGAGATGAAATTTGTCGAAAAGATGACATCAAGTAGTATTTTAATCTGTGGACGAATCTGGAAGCCGTGTAGGAAGATTTTCCAAAAGCTTTACCGAAATCGGGAATACAGTTAAATCTTTAATAGACGAATCGTTGGTTTCGTGATTTTATTTCGAGCACAATTTTGGTGTTTAACGAGTGCTTCGATGTTAAGCAACAACGGACATTTATCGAGCTAACAAGGTTATTTTATGAAGTTTCAAGTTTGTCCATGTAATTAATTGAATCGAATTCTATTTGTATTGTACACATGAATAATATGGGCTCTCGGTACCGGCGATAAACTATTAAACGGTGACCATAGCGTTCCGTGTTTAATGACCCGACAAGCGTGATCACGCTATATTTATTACGGTACGCGAACTATTCGAGGCTTAATTAAATGTTTATGACGTATTATTCCTAGAGGATATTAAATTCTCAATTTGCATCGAATATTCGTTTGCACTATGCAAACCAATCTCGGCTCTCTAGTCGAGATCGCGACCTCAATTAAACGCATTGTCGAATTTTAATCGCTTTCGGAATTTAAAGCTCGTTCCAATGGATCCAAAATCGGTCCACGACACGTCGCAGATTATTATACATAGGTACAGTTCCCGGATACTTTGTTGGTTTCGAATGTTGTCGGACTAAGCAGAAAAAAAAGCGTGGTCTAAGCAGAAATCGAATTTTCACTAAATTCTTTTGTGAAATGTGAGATGGATTGGTTTGTTCTTTAAATATGAAATTCGGATCGATGTCAAAGATTAAATGCGATTGGAAAGGTTTGGACTGATCTATGAGACAGTGTTTGCGCGCGTGCAAGACAATTTAGCAACGCGATAAAAATTACTTTTCCAGACTGAACAAAGGACGGAGTCAGCTATGTACATATACGACGAACGCGACAGTCAACGTGTTAATGAAATTGTTTCTAGGTATATCTGGCGTCACCATCGGCCATGTTTGCATCGGTCTGGCCGGGTCGCATTATGTGGCGGACACGTACGCGCATATTTGTTGTGTTAGAGTGAAAACGCGTGTTCGTGGCGTGTTAATCATAGTCGACGCGTTTCACGTGGGCAGGCTCGGCACCGGGCAGACGTAAATCCTTCACAAAATCGAAACTTTAGGGGTTAAGGGGTCTTTCTAGTTCGACGCTCCGATCGTAAGAAAACTTTCGCGTGTCGAGTATTATTCCAACTCCACAGTGTATAAAATAGAAAAAGCCCGTAAAAAGAATTCTCTTGCCGACGAACATAATTGTGTCCGATCTAGTCATTTGATATAATTTTGCAATTTGCGGCTCAACTATAGTTTTCATACGGTAATGTATTCAATTGACATATGTTCGATCGACATATTGAAAACATGATTAGTTGATCTTTTTACGTCAGAAAAACCTATTCCGAGTGGAAAGCATTTAACGTTTCCGGTACTGATCCAGAGCGTTTGACAGATAATAACGATTCATTGGCTATTCTAGAGCCGTGGAGACAAACATACACTGTATACTCCATCTGGAGTGGTTTCTATATCCGTATGACACGATGTAGTATTTTGATGCAATGGTTAGCCATTGCCATTAGCACCAATCACTCCGATTTGTACGTGCGCGTCTGGTCGCGCCACTATTTCACCGCTCGGCGTTACCACTCTGTCGTTTAAGATATGTCGTTTAAGATATCAACCACCGCACCAGAGATATCCTTTAACTTCCTTGGGATTCTTGTTACTATTATTACTACCATTCGTTATCATTTTTGTACCGTAGTCCGGGCGATATTCGACGCGATATTCCTCTCTCCGATTTCAATAAGCGAACGATATTAAAAAACATTTCTGGAACCGAACAAAAATATATTTTTATTTCCGCGCTGCAGGAAGCGTTTGTCCCTTCGTTGCGGATATATTTTCGGCCACGTAATTTCGAAACAGCGTGTCGATTGCGCTCCGGGAAAGCCAAATCGCGATCGGATGGGTTCTACGTGTTCGTTATTATTGGAAATTGAAATATCCGAACGCTATAGGTTTCCATTTCAACCGTCACGGTTGCCAACGGCTCCCTCGAATCTCGCCGGGAGATATTATAACGTGGAAACATCGTTTATTCGTTCGATAATTCGTTAAGACGGCTTCCTTCGGCACTGCCCGTGTCCGCCATTAAGTAGGCCAACCCATGCAGCACCCTGAAAACAGGACAATTATGAGTCATTTTTATCAGAAAAACTACAGCCTGTATTTTTCAAAGTAGTTCAGGGTGCTTTGTGACACATCTTGGCAAGCGAAGAGATTTTTGTTGTTTAAGAAATATGGTTCTTATCGAGATAATCCTCTTAAGAGGGGTTATGTATCTGACACGCGGAAACTGGGGCATTTTTTATGAAAACAAATGCACACCGTATTTCTGAACGGACCAGGATACGTTGTTACAGATCTCGGTATGCGAAAACAAAGTTTTGTTTAAAAAATACGGAGTATTTAGTTTTATATTCCCAATTAACTTCATCATCTGGTCACACGAGTTGCCCCGAAACTTCCGTTTGGTGTCGCGAATTAGTCGGCCCCGTCGGATTATCGCGTTCATTTCGCAGCGTTTCGACTGCGTCGAAAGCATCAGGTGCAACAATATTTCTGGCGCATGTGGCGCGTTATATTGCTCTATAAAGACGTACTTTCTCATTAAGAAGTTTCATGCCATTCGCCATTAACGGGAGAGACCTGTACGAGGCATGCGTTCACGTGCCAGTTGTTAATAAATTCATCGCGCCTTCGCTATAAATAACAATCATTTTCGCGCGGTGGAAACGGCGCGAGCCGGTAGTCGGCACAAGTGGAAATCGACCCGAAAGAAAATTAGAGGGAGAGAGAGAGAGTGAGAGAGAGAGAGAGAGAGAGAGAGAGAGAGAGAGAGAGAGAGAGAGAGGACGAAGAGCCGTCGCGTCGCACGGCAGAAGGCATTATTCTTCTAATCTGTTTCGATCCTGTTCAACCGTAAATCGCATTAAGCCTATGTTTTACGGCCCTACTACAGATTAGTTTTATTTATATTCAACCACGAGACAAGACGTTGGAAATCTCGCCCTACTGGCCTAACTGGTCCCGGTCGACGAGTATTACTTTTATCGTCAGCGATAGCGTTAAAGAATTGGCCCCTAACACGACAAAATTACTTCTGAACTCGACACTCTTCTCTCATCGCGTGCTCTTGTCGAAAACCTTCCCGGTTTTGTCCGAAACCGTTCGAAACTTGGACCATTATCTCTCTGTAACGCTGAAAGTGTAACTTGCGGTCAACTTCATTAGGTTTTATTAGCTTGGAAACGAAAACCTACTATTAGCGGATAGTTTGAGAAACGTATTTTTAATGTTCGTACAGTAAATATTCGATCTACGGAAAACGAATATCCCCTCCACTGCGGGGCATACGTAAAGTGTAAATAAAAATTTTTAATCCTCGTCGTCGGTACAGGGATAATTCGACTCGCAAACCCATCAAATCTGCAGTTTAGTATTAATAAAGCAAACGCGCGCGCGTCCTTCTTCTCGTATTTTAGTTTGTTAGTTTTACCGTGGTTGGTTGAGAAAAGGGGATTTCTTGGGAACGCAGATTTTTCCAGGCAGTCTGAGAAAACTGAAATCCAGTTGGCCGGCGCGCGTTAAATCCTCCCTGCGAGTTGGAAATGTCCGTTCTCCCCGGGACGAAGGTCGATTTATACGGGCCGATACAATGATGCAATAACGCGGCGCATACACATGCATTCGGGGGACTGGAAATTCGAAATGTAACCGGTTCGAGCGGCTCTTAGAAATGCCGGACACGTAAAAGCCGGGACCCGTAGGGTTTACCGGCTGCGCCGCGAATATGTATGCCGTGCGGGGCGGCCGTGTACGGCAAATCGCGATCCCCGGGATACGTATGTATTATCCGTATAACCTCTAACGTCGATTGTGGCTTATGATATTACGTACTCCCGATTACGAGACACAGCCAAGAACCACTGCCCCTCACGGTGTAACGAGCAAATTGCTACATCGTTACACTTTCCGCGGCGCGGCGGTGCGGCACCTTTACCGCTTTGTTAATTGTCGTAACGAGCAGCGGACGAATCGCGATTGTCGATTTCCATCGATGCCTTTCGAACACTGCTCCTTGTTTAACAATGTCCTTTTAAGGTGGCTAAAATTCTTTGGGAACACCACCGTACAACTCATTTGGATTTTATCTACGGCGTTTCACGTAATCGTTCAAACAAATTCTGATCTTAGATAATTACGACGTGTAGTGAAAATTTAAACAAAAGTTGCCACTTTATCCTGTAGATTGCGAAGTAGAGATTAACTACACTGCCGTAACAGATTCCCCAATATTTCGTAGAAAAATTGCAAATCTCTCGTTTTGCGATTAAAATAGTTCTTCTTCGTTTCAAGAAAACCATTACCATTGGACATCAATTACAAAAATGTTGTATTGAGAATTTCGATCTGATACATCCGATACCTTCGAAACACGTCGCATAATGATTTCAGCAAAAAGCGGAACAATTTCCTTTCCGATTTCCATCACGGTTCCCCGTAACAAGTTTCCTTGTCGTCGCGCTATCCTCTTCGAATCTCGGTAAACTCTCTCGGTATAAGGGAAGGACGATCCACGGGGATAACAGTCGATTCGTCGGGCTCCGGGGAACGAATGCAGAAAGCATTAAACTTCGATTTCCCGGCAAGTAGGAGCCGACAGCGCTTTATTGCGCTAACTAATTTACGAGTACGTCGATTGCCGATGAGCCCTGGCGGTCGGTAAACCACGACGCCGCGGATCTAACGGCACCTGGAATCGATTCGTGTACGATACCGGCGAATCATCGGCGAATGAATATGCATTTCGAGGGGGTTGGTCGGCGCCGATGGTAGCCTATGACCGATTAAAATCAACACCGGGTCGTGGGCTGCTGTCGTTTCGGTCCCGTCCGAAACTCCCGAGACTTATATGCATACGACAAAATATCGTTTGATCGACCCTCGCGGCGCGAATCGTGGTCCAGTTCCCACTTTGAAAGGCCGACACAACCGCCGTCAATTTTTTTTTACTCTCCTCTCTCCTCTCTTCGCTCTACCGGTAGTTTTATTGCCCGCTCGGGCTTGTCTCCTTCGATCGAGCGCAATTTATTCGCCGAAGCCGGCTGAAAATTTAATAAGCAGCCTGCGACCTCCCTGTATCTGCCATCGCGACAAACGGTTCCCTTCCAAGGCAGCCTGTCCATCAATGGAGAACGCCAATAACTGCGTTCAAAAAATTTCTACTCAGCTTTCGATAAGATCAAGAATTATATTGATTTTATTTCAGTGAATTTATCGATGATCTTAATATTATCTTCTCCTATCTAACGTTTCGTATGGCAGATGCTTCGTGTAATTTTTCGTGTAATTTACAATATTTTCATCTAAAGTCAGAAAATTGTTTCTGGAACTATTTATTCGAATCAAAAGTAAATTAATAAGTGAGCACTGAAATAATTTGACGAGCAACTATTGGCTACTTTATTGGCTCATATAAATCCACTGTACGGACATAGCAACGCTAATGTATAATTAATACACCGGTTTATTATACGTATATTTCAACTTAATTGTATCCGCTGTTTTAATCATTCCTCCGTTGGAAAGTTCAACGGGATAGCGATACATGAATGGAAACAGAAAGCAGTAGAAATAATGGAGAAATAATGGGACGTTATTTGAAATAATGGAACATTATTTGCGTCTTATTGAAACGAATACTAAAACAGAACTCTCCGGAACTGGTGCAAAAAATATCCATTTTACATGGAACGAGTTCATTTGATGTTTGGTATTAAATCATTTTCTTCCGAAGTTCGATGGTGATCTCCAGGACGAACATCTGCGAACATTTCTAAAATAAATAAATAGACAATGGAAGAACTCGGTGATGAATCACTTACTCCTTCGATCAGGCGAACGTATGATTAACTTTTCGATGTTCCGCTATCTGGGCTTCGTTTCGAATTTTTCGCGAGTCCGGTCGCAATCAGTTTCTCTAATCAGTTTTTATTTGCTCTCCGGTGGAAGATTTACTGGTAGATCTCTATCTGGTATACGTTCGCGGGCACACGGTACGAGTGCAGCATAGGTGAGGCGAGTTTTCTGTCGCTGCGAAAACCAACCGCAGCAAATAAAAGGCGGGTCTGGAGTCGCGTCGAGGAAAGAAACACGCTCTCACACGCGAGGATAGCGGCCCTTTGCGCACCTCCCCGACGATGCAATAAATCCTCGCCGATGATCGAGGGATCCAGTTTATCGGCTCGCGCCCGTCCGGAGAGGTCACGACGCTGCATGCACCGGGACATTCATTACGGGGCATGCTGGATGTAAAGTGCCGGCCGATTCGCAGCAGAGAATTTCCATCTCGGGACTATGTTGCGCTTGTGAACAAAGCGTTAACACACCGTCAATTTGTCTTGCCAGCGACTTGGCCACGATCCTTCGACGAAACGCGCCGATTCCGAACGGAGAAACTGCGAATGCAGTTCTTCCTCGTTACGATCCGGAAACAGAAATCTCTCTCTTGAATTTTTCGAACAGCATTCTAGGAACGTTGCGGAACATAGCAATTTTTGTTCAAGCGGCGTATAAAACTATCGATGTTCATAAACGAACCATGTATTTAAGAAAACATATTACGTACAACGCAAACGATGTTCAATCAACGACTGACAAATGTTTAAACAAACGCTCCTTTCTTTATTTCACACTACCAAATTCAATTCGTACAGTTTTGCCTCTCACTCGTTACGTTTCTTTCTTATTCTCAGCACACATATCCACACGATTTTCATGAACGCATTTAATGCTTTTATAACTGTAAAGTGCAGCATCATTGAATGTTAAAAAAAATGTGCTTGTTGACCTAAGGGTTAATTTGGAGTGATTCTTGTATGGTTGACGCTGTTCGAACTTTTTACAATTTCGTAGCAGGTGATACGGTAGCAGCGGTCCGTCACGTGCGCCATAGTTCATCCGCCAGCGTTCTCGCCGAGACATAAATCTGCATCTTCGTGCATAGTTGTTTCTGCATACGAAACGTCGGAAAAGTGAAACGAGCCACCAGGTTTGAAGCCGAAGGACACGGAACTTCCGGCGACCGATAAATCACGGACGCCTTCGTCGAACAGCGACCGCATTCCTGGTAAGTTTCGAGGTGGGCGAGGTTCGGAGAAAATAAATTTCTAGATCGATAGATGCTGGATCTTCCTCTCTCTCTCTCTCTCTCTCTCTCTCTCTCTATGTCTTTCTCTCTTTCTCTGAATTCGCCCGTGCGTTCTCGCGCGCGTTGCTTTTATCGATCAAGGTCGGCGAGAAAAGGAGATCGAACCGAACGCCTCTGGAACCGGTGAACGAGGACGAACGAACCGTTCGGATGTTCCTGAATGTAAATGCAAGTGCAATGAGCCGGAGACGAGCTGAACGGACTCTTCGTAGAGAGAGGAGGGGCCGATGGGAGACAGAGAGGATGGGTGGATCTTGAAAGCGGGCGCGAAAGAGAGTGCACGGAACGATGATATTTGATTTATGCTCGTCGTGGGCCGCGGGCCGCAAAAGAAATGATTGTAACTAAGATTTATTTCAAGCTCTTTACTGTCACAACACCGACTTACCGGGGGTAATATCCCAACCGAGCCGGGCCCGTTTCGCGCTAAGTACAAGCTCGTTGGATAAAAGTCCATTATTGAATGGAGACCAGTTCCTCCGAAGGCGAGGGCGATTATTTAATGCCATGGAGTCGAGTGTTAAATTGGAATAGATTGCCGGAGTGAACTCTCCCTTTCTCTCTTTCTCATCGTCTCTGTCCCTTCTCGCCCTTCTTACTCCTCTCTCTCTCTCTCTTACTCTGTCGCTCTCTCATTCTCCCTCTCTCTCTCTCTCTCTCTCTCTCTCTCTCTCTCTCTCTCTGAGTACAGACAGTTTTATTTTCTCTCAGGTTCCCCGCAGACGATACCAGGCTCTGCTTACTTTCCTGGTAACTATAGGCACTCGAAGGTGAGGCGACTCAGAGAACCTACTAATCTCGGTGACTCGCGCCTTTTATTTCCTTCCGATCCCCAAAACCACCCGTTTGATCTTCGGTTTGTTCTTCTTTCTCTTGTAGATACCCAACGGCCCGCCAGGAATGCGGTCTCAACCCTCATATCGTTCCTCAGGGTGAAAATTCACCAATTTACCGTTTTCAGATATTGTAAAGATTTATTTTTGTCTGTGCTGTAAAATGTATTTCTTTGAAATGTATAGTTGAAGCATATCATTCGTAGATTTAAAATGTGAAGTCAGAGGGGGTGAAATATTATTCTAGGATCTTTTATGCAACTATGTCTGAGGAGCGTACGAGGGTTAATGGAGAAAAACGCCGCGACAATAGCCCATTCGGCCGGGCTACCGGAACTTCACGAGCAACAAGTTGTAATTTTAAATACCGTGAAAGAAGGAATAACAAAAATGTGTTGCAATATTTGACACTCTTAACCCGTGCTCGGTCTTAGGACGGAAAACGTCCCACTTCCCGAAAGGAATATCAATATCCCATAAAACCTCCTTAGCTTGATCTTCCCAAATAGAATCGAGGTGATAGCCTGCTACCCTCAACAAGATCGCTCTTTTCTTGGCCCGTGATCGTTAATAGCCAATCGCGAGGTCCCCGCGACGGTCGTATCGGGAACGAGGGGGCAAAAGTTTGCCGATCTTTCCGCGATAGAATGGATTTCCAGAGTTTCGGATAGGGGAGAAAGAGATTCGTCGGTCGTGTAACTAGGTGTAGTTACCAGCTCGGTGGAATTCGCCGGCGAAGAAGCTCGAAATTATCACTAATTCCCGGGTAATCTTTCGGCCGTGTAATCCGAAAGTTTTGTAATAGTTAGAAACTTAGACTCTCTCTCTCTCTCTCTCTCACTCACTCACTCACTCTTGCAGTCTCTATCCAGCAACATGGGAGGTATCGGCGCGTTGTCTGAGACAGCACCGTGACACCGTGAATCAATAGCCCGCAGAAACATTCTTCTATCCAGGAAAATTTAATGGTTCTTCTCTTCTCTCATCGCCCGTAGACCGTGACGATCCGTCTTCGAGAGGATACGCGAAGTTTGCCGTTTGCATCGGCCAGTGACAACGATCGTTTTATCATCCCTCAGCAAATATTTAGAATATTCATGCCGCGAGCTAGCTCGGGGCTTTCGCCGCTTAGCTACCCGGGGATTAGTTTCTGTTGGTCAAAGTTCTGTTTACTTAGACACCGGCGCACACCGAGACTGTTAAACCCATTGCTACCGTTTCTGCGGTTGCCGCCCGCGCCTTCGTCGTTTTGCTGGCTGTTTATCGCTCGCCGCAGTTCGACGATCCCGCCCCAGGATTGTCTGAATTT
Source organism: Lasioglossum figueresi (assembly GCA_028455805.1). Lineage (NCBI taxonomy): Eukaryota > Metazoa > Arthropoda > Insecta > Hymenoptera > Halictidae > Lasioglossum > Lasioglossum figueresi. Next base: position 1,870,872 of record CM052202.1, on the reverse strand, counting down.
TAGGTAACGCGATAGTCGAAACAATCAACTAGCTGGATCAAGCGAAACATCTAACGCAACGGCCAAGCAACCGATTGTTCTGACTTCTTACCCCCAGGTTCTGCCGGATCAACGTTTCACATCGAATTCAACTATTCCAGCTTTGTATTTTCATCATTGGACTACGCATTTCCATTAGGTTGATCCAAAAGTTCTGTTTAAAAAATGTTATTTTGCGTGAAGATCCGCTGTCAGCAAATCTAGAATTAGGGAGTCTGCGTGTGCAAGGATGTTTTATCGAAACACGGAATCACGCGCGAACAGGACGCGAAATCGATTCTAGCTTCTCCGCGGAATCAATCTCTGGCCATCGACCACAATAGGCCAGCAGGAAAATCGTGGCCGAAGTAGGCTGCGCCATCCTCGTTCCCCGATTCGATCATAAAATTGCATTAAAAGGCACTCTGGTCGAGGCGACTCGATTTTCTAGCACAAATGACAGCACTCCAGCGTCGTTCTTCGCCCGCCACTGCTATTAGCCCTGCTAATTTTCAATTACCCGTCTCGCCGAACGATATTTGCAAGCCGCAATCCATCTCGGACGCCCACCTGCAACAATTTACTGGGTTAATGTGTCTCGGACCGGACAAAAAACTGCGAAAACCGAAACACAGCCTTTCACGATGCAGCCAAGTCCCTCCTAATTGTGCCTTGGGCGAAATTACTAACCGACGAACGATTGTAAACTGTAAAAACTTTTTGAACCTCTAAATTAATTCGCAGGAGATTCAATCGTATATTTCACAGTCGATAAAATAAATTAAAAATTACTTGACTTCGGAACATTAAATTTTCAATTATTTAACAGTACCGAAGTATTTAATGCTCTTTTTCTATACGATTCTACGATATCGGTGATTTAGACAATTATAGATAATCTTGTGTACATAGAACGTCGCTACAGTGTCCACAATGCAGTCTACGTTCTTCGACGTTGTCTGGGAACCGTCTCGTCAGCGTTTGTTCATTATCGAAGTTTGTTAGCGCAAAGTGCGTCGGCGGCGAGGGTGGCAGAGATAAACGCCCCCTTTGCCGGTTCTTTCCCCGGAAATTTCCACGGGCCGGCATTATCGCGACGCGACACGGTGGACCAACAAACCAACAAGGGTTAACCTAATTATTTAGCTGCCGAACTCCTTGACTACTGGCGGGGAACCAGTTGCTATTCCACTCGAACGACGCTCGTGGGACACTGGTTCGGAAAGAGCGCAGCAGAGAAGAAAGGGGTGGGCCGCAGAAAAAGGACAAAGAGGGTGAATCCGTGAATCCCTGTTGGGCCAAGATAAAGACATAGATCTTTGACCTCCGGTGTCTCCGGACTATCTCCTTTCCGCCACGAATCGGTCAATAAACTCTTATGAGCTGAACTGGTCAATTCGCAGGAGTGAATCGTTCGGGGTGGAAATGGTACGTGCTCTCCCTCGTAGGATCTTCTTCGGATAAGCTTCGGCTCTATTCTGTGTCGCTTTAACCCTCTACGATACTGCGATCAAATTACCCGTGATTGCTTTCAAATGTATAAAATTATTATTATATACGTATTTACAATTTGTATTTCGCACGAAGGTCCGCGGACTAATCGTGACAAAATAACATTGGGTGAGTCGATTAGCGAAGGAAATTCGGTTGTGTCGAGTCAGGTTTCCAGCCCTTCCCCCAGTTTATTGCCGGGGAAAGTTGCCGATCCCCGGAGTGTCTGTGAAAGTATAGAATCGTCTGTTGGTTCCTCCCCCTCAGGGGCCGTGCAAGTTTACACGGCTAAACTCCTGCCCTACCAGAATGCTAATTCATAAAATTCTTAAAACGAGGAGCGTTCAACTTTCACGGCTACAGGATCGAGTTGAAAATTCGTTTAGCATTTCTGCGGTGCATGCATTCCCTGTTTATACAGCTATTCTTTTCTCTGCCAAATTCCGCGGATATTAACGGCGGCAGCGTTTCTCGCCGTAAAACCACTCGAACCGGTACGATCCCGGTTATGACGCGAAGTTCGTAATTAACGAAGTTTTTACTGTGCAACATATTACGGCGGGGCCGGCGCACATGCGCCAAGATGGACGAGGATCAGGTGCACCGGACGCGTATCCACTTTATATGGGCACGTGGGTCCAGCCTGGACAATTATTGATTGACTGTTCCTAAGAAATGTCCGAGACGCTCTCTCCCGGAGGAACGGTCTAGCGAGCGTAATAACTTTAGGGATTTCCCGGTAGAGCCGTCCCGAAATTTACGATAATCAGCCGCAGCATATTAGGGGTCCGCTGTTCCGAGGGACACTTCGTTGCTACATCTTGTTAGAGCTACGGTCGGCCTTGTTGATCGCTTCGGTACACGTCGCGATCGACCCCCAACTTTGGAAATTGTTTGGACATCTAAAACTCTTTCAAGTTTTGATTGTACAAACGTGTCCCGGTCTCGATCATATAAAAAATTCATCTCTCTCAAAGTCATTCGTACAGCGACACATGAAACATCAATTTTTCACGGTGAGTCGCGATTGTGATTTTGCAGGCGTTTAACACTAAATCTATTAAAATGTTTTAATCGACGAGATTAGTCGACGAGACTACAATATGTGCTCGGATTAAGAAATTTATTGAATTATTCTCCATGTAAAGAACTAGACAATTGCAGTGATCGTAAAATGGAAAATATACAACCGGTTATCTGACCGGCAGGGGTTGGTTTAATGTTGAATCTCAAAGAACGTCGTTGTCGTCGTCGTCTATTCGGCGATCGGAGTCACCGTTGGCAACTTAATTTTTAACTATCAATGTCCTTCCAGGCTGACGCCAAGGTGACGAAACCGTCGACACATGTCAACCGAGAATTTCGCGTTTCATCCGTCATGGTGAATGGCCGGCAGTGCCGTACCGTGTCGGGCCTCGCCAGGGTGGCCCTGACAGTGACACGCGGACAGGAGGAAAACAGAGAGGGGTGTACCAGAAAATTCCAGAAGTCCTCTGATCGCCGTCGGAACGGACAACCAATCACTCCGTGCCAAATGAAATTGGCATCTCGGTCTCGGACAAGACAAAAATTGCAAATCGTACGGTGAATCGTGGTATCCTAGAGCCTCATCGGTCGGCGACAATGTCTGCGACTGTCGCCGCGGCCAATCTCGCTGACGCGAGACGTGTACGAATGATTGATATACCAGCTGGAACTGTTTGTCACTCGTCTGTCGCGTCCTTTGTGCCGGTCTTTTAAACAGAATTCAGCTTATGGCAATTCACTTTTCAGGGTTCAGTCGGATTTCAACAATTTCACATATTTTTCAACAATCTGGGTTCCGTATAAATCTCGTTAAACGCGATATAACGATTATAACCATTCCATAAATCGCCATTTTCTTGCAGTATTGTTTCCAATTCTTTTAAACACTATTTTAAAAATTTACGATTATTGGGATCGTAAAGTAGCATCTGTAGGATATATCTGCTGGATATATATTATAATATAAATTTCAGGTCTCGTTTTTTATTGCAATCTTGATATTTTTCTAAAGTACTGTATGAATTTCGTCTTGTGTGTGGTGGAATCTTTGACACAATAAAAGCGATACGAAAGAAATAATAAAAAATAGTTGGAATCCGAGATCAGCCGACACAGGGAAAGAACAATATTTTCAAGCAGACAACAGTTCGAGAGAGAAATCGCGTGTTCGCGGTGACAGACCGCGGGGGAAGAGAGATTTCGGAGAGCGTTCGCAATAATCAACGTTTCCCCGTAAACGGTTGCTGACTTTTGAGTGAATTTGTTCCCGGGACGGATAAAAGGAAAACGTACGAAGAAGAAGAATCCAATCTCGAGATCTTGGAATGTTATACATTCCCCGTTTCCGTTGGAACGCTTGATTTCTCCGCGAGAATTCGAATCAATCCCGTCGAGTCGTACGATCCGGATTTTATTCATGCAAGTGCGTTTGTACACATCGAAGTAATAAACCTGTCGCTCGCGAAGTAAATCAATGTACCCTCGTCCCACCTCGAATTCCCCTGCTTCTTCTCCCCGCACTCTCTCTGTCTCTTTCTTTTTTTCTCTCTCTCTCTCTCTCTCTCTCTCTCTCTCTCTGCCCCTTCCACCAACCCCTTTCGCTATCGAGGATGGCAAAGGCCACATCGATTTGGCGCGAGATTAAAGTTGGTAGTTTCAGAGATGCCGGAATGGAAGAACCAATTTCCACTTACCCGCGCGAGAGATGTAAAGCGTGCAATTTCGCCCGGCAAGTCGGTCGGGATTTATAGCATGAGTCCGGCAAGAACCGAGCGCAGTCTCGATTCTAAAAAGGAATTTTTAAAATATCGATAACGCCGCGCATCAACCGCCGCGACGCGACGTTCCCCGCGAATAATTCCTCTTTCTCCACCTCCTGCGACAGCGATCGTAAATTTTGTTCAGAATAATGCGACCGGCGATACCGCGGTACAAACTCGTAACACCGAGCGATTCGTATTTCGCGAACCTTCACAAATATTCTTATACGCGGAATCATTAATTTCATTTTAACCTTCGGAAATGGTTGCGCGGTAAGGAGTACATAAAATCGTAACGCAATTATCATACAAATGAATCGAATATATTACACTATCCGTATACAGGAATTAAATGAACGGGGAGTAAATACTTCCCACAGAGTAAACCACACATGCAGTAATCAAAGCCAAAAGGTCGAAAATCAGCTGAACGAATCACCGCGTGTTTCTCCGCGGAACGGTAGAATTGAATTTCATTGTTTCACACGTGTTTTGGATCATTAACAATTCCTCCACGCGAGGTATTTAAATCATAATGGTCAGTTCGAGCCGTGTCTGTGATCATAAACCGTCGTTGCATAGGCGTCGTTGCAACAGCAAAATGACGAAACAACGCAACGGTCCATTTTACGAGGCAAAGTGGTGTGTATTACGCCGCGCTGCGATAAGAACCGAGTGCTGCAACCGGGGGTTAAAAAATCCATCTCGCCCTTTCGTTTCATTTATTCACGCTTCCGCTGCAGCCTGGCTCGGGTGGATGAGAGGAGAAGAAAAAGGAAGGCCAATTTGCGTGCAACGCACGCGATCCGAAGCGGTAGCGAACGGTATCTATTAGGCGTATATCAATATAGGATCTTGTAGAAATCGCGGGCTAATGGGCATATCGGCATGCGGCATATGGCAGAAGCGGCGGTTTGCGTCTGAGAGAACGCTTGCGATGAGAGCGCTCGCAGGCTGCGCTGGAACCTCGGGATGATCGTGACGAAGGAACATAGCGTACGTGGCCTTTGTACGGATGCTTAGAAGCGTGAAGGCTCGCATAGACATTATTACATTATCCGCGTAAATGCGCGGCCGACCGACGTTGCGCTGGTGCGCGCGTGTCTTTATTATAACAGCGGCCAGGATCTTGCCCGCACTTGCGCATCGCCCACTGAAATAACTCCCGTGAACCACACCTTCGTAATCGACGGGATCCGTGCCGGCGCAAACCATTCCCGAGGATCCCATTTTTCCGCGTTTCTGCCCCTCGATGATGGAAAATCCCCACCCCAGTTATGATCCTACGGGGTTGATAAGACCCGAGCAGATGCTGACAACAGTTTTGCAATCGATCGAATCGATAATGCCAACGAATCTGATCACGAAGATTTTTATTATATTTTAGATACCGTGAAATTCGTTGTCCTATTGTAGCGTTGCAATATATGCAACAGCGGTACACTCGTTTAAAATATGGAATTCCAAGTAAAACACGATTTTTTAAAGAAACGTGTAATACGAAAATGTTCTACCATTTCACCCAACGGCATCAAAGAAACCTCGCGGCGCGACCCAGTTTTATTTGTTTGAGCGAACAAATTCTTCGCGGAGCAGCTAAACGCGACGGACGTCGACGGCGAGGTTAAATTTCCCGCGGTTAAATTACATTGTAAATAATACGTCGACTATTTTTCCATGTTTTCGACGACATGGTTCGCGGGGCAAAATCGCCGTGGTAATAGCGTCGAGACGACACGGCGGAGCAGTCAGTTCCGATAAACGGCGACGTCGATTCCGAAAATGATTCGAGGCAATCGGTAGCCAGGTGATCACGGAACGCCCCGAGGAATCGAGCGCCGGGTTGCCGCGGCGTCGATTGCCCCGCGACATGTTGATTCGAGACGTTTTCGCGACTTTTCATCGTGACACTTTCGTCGGGCAAACGCGGTTCTTTGTGCGGCGGGAGTTAAAGAGAACTTCGCGCCCCGAGGCAATCTGCCCGAGGAGATTTCGAATTTCGTCCCGCATCACGACCCCCTCTCCACCCCTTTGCCAGCTCCCGCGCCACCTTGCCACCCCTCATCCTACCGTTCTGAAATCCGTTTCCTCGGAGAATCGAGACGGTTGCCGTCAGTCGATCCGACCTATCGATCCGGCGAACAAGAGAACGGTGAATCCGCGCCCGTTCCTCCGCCTCGGAGACCTGCATTGCACCACTGTCGTAAACCATATTTTACAATTCCTTCGGGCATCTGTCGCTTTGTCCGGATATATATATATATATATATATATATATATATATATATAATACCTTTCTCGATTCACGCGTCTCCGATCCTGTCGTGCTTATTAGAAAACTTCGAGCCTGACACTCGTTATCTGCCACCGATCGACGGATAATTAAACTTGCGGCTCTGTCTTCGATTCAGTTTCGAGATCACCCATAATCACATCGTGAATATGCAAATTCCAATTTTCTATAAGAGAATCCTTGTTCTTAGCACATTTCTCATAATTACCTTTCTTTGGACGTACTGTTTCAAGAGTATCGGACATCCAGCCGAAGCATAAAGAGAGTTCCTTCCTTTCTAATCTTATTGCGAGCAAATTATTATAATGCGGTCGCCGTTGACCGACATTTTTCCATTAACAACGGTTCCGGAAGCTAAATAATTATAAACCTGAAATAGAGGTATCGATATCTTCGACAATTGTATAATGCAAGTCCTTTGGGTTGGTAATGTTTCGCTAGGTAAAGATGATGAAATTATGATAGCGGTGTACCGTATTTAACCAACTGTTTGTTGCTTTAACTTGGCCGAATTGCGATTGTTACTCGGCTGTAGTCGGAGCTGCTTATCGAGTCCTCCCTTTGCGATCGCATTTAATAGCCCCGACCCGTTTTGTTATCGTTTTATGCATTCGTTATCGATCGGCATTAACGAGGGAACTCGAGACGGTCGTGTACGAAGGCGGGGAATAAAAGGATGCAAAACGGGCGGTTCGCAGCTTGAAATTTTCAGGGTGCATGGCCAGCATCGGCCCATCCGGGACGGCTGGTTATGATGTTGGGAGCCCGGGAGTTCCGCAGCTGGCGCCACATGGCTCTTCTCTGCCCCCTGTGCTCTCTCTGGCCAACTTTCCTCATTTGCCATAATCTATGACCCCCCATTAAGGACGGGGCCTAGCGGCGGCTTACTAAGGACCAGGTAACACGGATCTGTGCAAGATGTCTCCGGTAACAACGAAGAAATTAGCGGAAACTCGAATTGCGTCGCTCCGGTAGCAATCGGCAGTTCCACTGCCAAAGATAAGGACACCAGCCGGATGCTGTAGGATCACAAACCGCGACAAATGGAGTACGCGTGTCTTTTCCCAGGTGGATTTGTCGAACTTATTGAAATATCGATGGTCTAATCTCCTTTAAATTACTCTATACCCTCGCACACCGCCGCCAGAGTTGAATTCGTCGCGAGTTTACTGTTTCGGAGCCCAAAATGCTTCAGCGATCCGTAGACTCCGTAAAATCTGATATTTCATCGTTCAGTTTATTGCTCGTATTTGTACAATCTAAAATGTATTTGTATCAAAATAGTTGTTAAAACGGAACATTTGATTCGTCGAGCAATAATTGTGCTTCGTTTTCATCAGTTGTTAATCGTAATTAAATACGTACGAATCGTGGTATAATTGATACCTATCGGTACGATAGTTTGTTTCTCCGCACCTCGAATCATTTGCGAGCGTAATGCACGGTAGATTGATACGCGAATATTAATTTGAAATTCAATTTGATTGAAAAATTAAAGAAAATTCGAAACTCTGCACGAATCTAGTTCACGCGATTCCGATAACTAAACAATGTTCTTATAAACATTCCTCGATACGAAAACATCCTATAAAAAAATTTTATCTTTTCACATTCCGAATATGGGAATATGGTATAACAACGAAACAATGAAAATGAATTTTGCATAAAGATTCACGGTACAACAATAGCAAAGGCTTGATTTATTTGATCGAATGCTACTCGCCAGCGGTATTATATTATACTCCACGTACTTCAGACATAACAGACCTCGAGCAGACCAATTAGCATCCCGGCGCGAAAAAGCGACGCCTTCCTTAAAACCGTCGCGACAAACAGCGTTTACAATTCCCTTCGCGAGCTTCTTTCACGGTTATTCCTCGGCGACACTTTGTCCAACGATTCGCGGTTGACGTTAATAGCAAGATCCGTCTTCGGGGGAGCAGACGTCTCGCGAGGAACGCGTCTAACTCTTCCGCGCGGCTTCAATTAAGCAGACTTCCAATTATCCGTTATTTAAACGAGGTCTTCCCTTCGTTTTGTCCTTGAGCCGCCGCGCCGAGTGGAACCACGACGAAATAAACGCTGCGAGGGGTGGATGAATCGGAGGAAGAGAGAAGAAAATGGAGGAGGGCCGGATGCGGTATTCTAAGATAATGATACGTTTCCGATTTCTGCTTAACGAATATCTGGCCGGGGTCGCCATTAGCCGGATTAACCAAACCCGTGATTCGAGCTACGTTTTTACGAGGAAAAACGTGGACGACGCAGCGCGGCTCCGGCGTCACTGGCAAAAAGGGGGATGAAAAGTGGCTGGTGTCGTGCGTCTGACAAAAGCGATTTATTTGTCGCAGCTTTATACACGGGGAATCGGGTCCCGCATTAACTCTCACGAGGAAAGAGTCGGGGAAACGGAAGACGGAAGCGGGAGAGGTCGGCGCCGAGCGAAATCTTGGCTAACTCTTCTAGCCCGACGATCCCCGCGGCGCTTCAATTAACAGACCCGGCAATTATCTGTTATTTAAATGAGGCCCGGGCACGGAGGCGTGCCTGTCTTTGTGCCCGTCCGACCTGGAACGAGACACCGGCTAGGAAACTGAAATTTTGATCGCCCTGGTTACCGAGGGTGCTATACTCGCTGCATCGTTTGCCACGATCATCTTCTACCCTGTCTTCGTTAACCCTTCGGTGCACGGATTGGCTCTGTGAGATGCAATTGAATGTTTACTGTTCCAAGTGTCTTGTTTTCTTCAATTTCTTACCATACGAATCTACGATTAACACATCACCGACCGGTGAGTATTGCATAATTTTGAACAATCTGTGGTACATGGCTAAACACTTTTCAATGGAACCTTCAATAGCAACAGCAATTTTTATTGCGAACTAACAAGTCACCCTCGATAACGTCATCTGATACTTTCATTTAAGATTGCAATGTAAAAGAAAATTTCTGTGCTTTCTTTCGGTACAGCACAATTATTGAAAATCCTATTACAGTAAAGTCGGGTTTACTGTCCAGAGTCAACACCGGGTTCTAAGTCCAGTGCCTACTCATTCCACTGGCGCGGCGATGATTGATCTCGGCTCGGGTATATCGGTGTAAAGACCACACATTGACTCGAATAAATCGAAATGTTCAACTTTCTTAATTTTCATTATTATTTTAATGAAATTTCATTATCGTATTTCTGGCATTTTTCTGATTAATATAAGACCAAACACGATATAATTCCAATTGTATTTAGCGGTTAAATCGACGATTCAAGTTTCGGTCGCAAGGAAGGACAGCGTATGGGAAAGAAAGAGATACTCGTTCTGTCCTTCTCTATGTTCGGCTTCTCCTTTGAATTTCATTCTGTCCTTTTCTATGTTCGGACTCTCCTTCGAAGTAACAAAAATACGATCGCAACACCAGGATTACTGTCCACCAAAAATACGGCTGTTGGACGGTAAACCCGACTTCGCTGTAATAGGCTTCCGGTAGGTAAAGTGTTAATACAAGAATCTACAAAGTAGATAAATCTTGATATAGTCAGACACGGCAGCGAGGTTCTTAAAATTTTAACGTGGCTTGGAGAACCGATCGTTTGACCGTGTTGGATATCCCATTAAGAATAGAGTAATTGAAGATGATTATATTCGGTTGTCCACCCTGTATACCAAGAGTTATCCGTTCCATCCGTTCTCGACGTCGATGTCCTTATACCCTTTCCTCGGTGCACAGCCAGCATCGTCGACCGAACAAATCAACCCCCAGCCAGCTTCGCAGACCGGAAGAGGGTTGACAGCATAAACCCAGCTCCGGGAAGCACGATTCCGACAGCAGTTCCCGAACGCATGAATTTTTAATAAAATCACCTACGCCAGACGTCGCCTCTTACAGGGGCTGCCTTTTCGCTGCGGGATGCGGCGATCCGCGCACCTAACCGGGGCTAACCTCTCTCTTCTTGTCTCTGCAGCTTATCGACAGAGACTCCGTTTCACCTTGCTTTCCTAATAAACAGCTGGAACTTGCCGAAATTCACGGAGATTGAACTGTTCCTCCAGGCTCGATCTGTCGAGAGTCTCCGAGACCTTCCCAAAAGACAAACTCGAGAAAGGTTGAATTCTTCCAATCCGTTCGTTGTGGTTCCTTCGCGAGGCATCTGCCTACACAGGGTATTTCCGAAATCGTCGTTCCAAAAACAACTCGAAAAGTGTTAATTTATCCAGAACCTACTAATTTAAACCCATATCATTTGGATACGATTGATAATTGTACAACTATTGTACGTCGAAACAGTGCGTTACAGAATTATGAAAACTGCAGATCACTATCTTGTTCATCGATGTCTGAAATATAAATTTTCTACGCTTCAACTTTCGACTTGGTTCATCCAGTAAGCAGCGTGCAACCCTCGTGAAATCCGTGCTCGGTTGGATCTCGGTGGCCTATCCCAACCTTTGCCGTCTCCCCTTCCGCACTTAGCGCGACCCTTGTCTTGGCAGGTCGAGGATGATCGATTCCGCTAGCATTCGGTATTATTGCTGACATTACGTTATCGCGGTCGGACATCTGTCGAAGACGTCGTGTTCACCTCCGCTCGAACTCGTTGACATCGATCCGTGTTTTTGTGTAGGGGCGTGCAATCTCGGTGACCCAGAATCATCGAAACACGCTGCGATCATCCGACGGTGGACGAGGCGGTGAATCTATCAGGACGTTGCTCGAATTTGTTCGGTTTTAGAGATTATGTCGTTTGCTTTTTGTAACAAACATCGAGACACCGGAATTCGGAGTTAACAAAAATATATATATATGCTCCGAAAAATCCAAAAAGTAAAAAAAGACGATATTAACTCAATCACCTTCCAGAATCGATTCTTCGAGAGTAGATGAAGTCGCGCAATAAATTCCAGATAACAAAAGTCGGGAGACAGGGTTCGGACGATTGAAAAGGAGTAATAAAGGAAAGAGAGAGAGAATGTGAGAGGGCATTGTAGAAAACTTAGGTTCGTCCCATATGGCATCGAAATGACGCACCAGGGAGGAAACTGTCGAGGCAGGCGCCTCGCAGCAAACTTCGCCGACTGCGAAATCCGTGGCCCCCCTTTTTCTGTACGCATCGTTTCGCTGGCCCCCCTTCGATGTGTATTGTGCGACACGCATCGCGCTCTTCTCGCTATTAACGCGCTCGTTCAGCCACGAGTGCCCCGTCGTTCTTTTTGAATGATTGAGAGCTAAGACAACGCGACAGATTTCACCGGCGAGAACTCAAGGATCGGTCCTCGTGCAGCTCGAACGCTTTAACGAGACTCCTTTTCAACGAGCCGCTGCTAATTTCTCGTCCCGACCGAGGTCTGGGGATCTCGAACTTTCCGCCGACGTTTACCCCGCCTCCGATTTAAGGAGCGTGTCGCCGATCGTTCAGATTGCAACGGGAAATGTTCTATTTGTATTGGTAAGCCGAGATCGGTGTGTCCTGCCCAATTTTCTGTACCTATTTAATAAACTTGATAAAGCCTCCGTACTTACCCTATATTACATGGAACAGAGAATAGTAACGGGTAGGTTTGTATCGTTCACTGTCTTCATCGAACAAGGGTTTCGAGCAATTGTCCGAGATCCATCGATCCCGGTGCAGCATCTCGCGGCGTCGAAAGGTGCAACTGTTTCTAGAATGCAGCCAAATCGACTTCAGGTGCAGCACGAATTACACACTATTCGATTCGACGGTATCGCGCACGGCGCCGGGGTAGAACCAGTTTAGATAAGGCGATCGGTGACACGTAGATGGAGAAAACTGGTGGAGCGACGGTTTTGAATGACGTGACCTCGATCTTTCGGCCGGGCCGTGACGTTTATTATACAAAGAGTGGAGCGCGCTCCCGCGAATTCGGCTATAATTGACGCGACGTTGGAAATGTTCGTTCAGCCGTTCTCGAGGTCGCCGAGCCGGGATTTTCCACATAATTTCTGTCAAAACGGCGAAAGAGATAGTCCATTCTTACTGGACGAGGATCAACGTCGCCCATTACGCCCGTATATATTCTTTTTTCCTGTCCCATCCCCTCGGCACGAAGGAGGGAGGCAAGAGAATAAAGTACAAGAGTAAAGTTGCGCTGCGAGTCCACTCCCGGCCGACGACGATTCATGGACTCAGCGCGATCTCATCTTAAAGATTACATCCGAGAAGACTATAACGGATCCTCTCCCTCCGTCCGCGACTGCTCCGATTCCTACTACCCTTTATGACATCGCTTTATCCCCCATCTTGCTCTCTCGTACTTCCCATCTTGTGCTTTTCCCCCTTCTTCTCTCTCTCTCGTCCTTCGAAGAGAAAAAAAATACTTGGAACTATTCTTTGATGACGATGCGTCGCCGACTCGTGCCGTAGCTTTATTTTATAGGCGTCTCCCGATGTAGATATTGATTGAGATTCTCTGGACTCCCCAAAAGGCCTTCCCTAAATCGTTGAACGCGATCTACGAGGGTGGCTTCGCGCTCGGTATTCCAAGAACGTTCAAAGTGGTTTACTCGCAATCGCGGATTTGTAGGAACCGGATGCCATTCTATCGGGGAATAGAGATGAAAAGCTTATTGCCGGGAAAACAATGATCTCTATCGGTGCCGGCGGTGTTCCCCTCTGAACAGTCGCGAACAAATTGCTTTCCGGTGCACGCCATTGTTGACTCGCATCGCCTCAAACGTTTCAACAAATTCAACGCTGCGCGTAGACACGGAAAACTAATGCTGAAACGACCGGTCCCCTGGTACAATCGCACTCGCGATATTATTAGATTATCATAGAGATCTCGACAAGGAACGTAGTCCACCTCGCGAACTATATTTATATCGGATTATTCGACGTTCGATTCCATACGATTTTTATATGACACGATTTTGATCACCAATGACAACCGAGACGTTGATCATCGAGATAGAAATGTATAATAAATATACGTTTTCTTGTTTCTAATTATTGCAGCTCAACAGAAAATTCGATGCCAAGGTGCTAATAGGTGTGTTTAGATCGATGTCAGAAAACGCCAGGCGCGATGCCAAAAAACTGGAGTGCAGTCGAAAATTATCTGAAACGATCGATTCTAACGAGTGCGAGGTCCGAGACGAGTCTCGCTTTCGCGTCCAATGCAAATATCGTTCGAGGGAGATATTTCCTGGCTTTGATTACGGTGTCGGTCGATCTTCGTGGCGTTTTGAGGGAACGAAGCAGGCAGTGGGACGACGCGATAAATTTCGTTTGAGTATAACTGGCCGTCGCTCGGTTGAAATATCAACGCGGCGCGGCTCGGCGCAAGAACACAGCTTTTCTCCCCCATGTCGGAGTATCTAATTAACAACGTCGCGGAACAAGTGCGCATAATGAACGCTTCAAGTGCTCGTTGAGCGCGTAACCCCCTCTGAATGGCCGTTCACGCCTTGCGCGTACGCGCAATTAGCGCACGCATTTAAATAGAGTAGTTTAGATTCGTCTTCATTCCGACGATACACGACGGGAGCGGAACGGCAGAAGCCCGCCGTGACACGAGAGTGAGAAAGAGAGATGGAGAGACAGAGAGGAAGAGAGAGTGAGAGAGAGAGAGAGAGAGAGAGAGAGAGAGAGAGAAAGAGAGAGGCTGGAGAACCGAATGGAGCCGCATTAGCGCACGCTCGGGATGCGCGCTCCTTTTTCGCGGCGCGGAGCGGCAGTAATTGCGATACACTCGCGAACAATGCCCTTATCGTTTGCGCGGCAACCTTAATTGCAACATTATATCGCGGCGAGCGCATAAATTACAAGCTCCTTTTTGCTCCCTTTGAATGACCATTCTCACAGCCCCGACCGACTGCGCAACGCACCGCTCTAGAGCTGTTTAAGATCCCGTCTTTCTTCGTAGCGCGGCAAGACCCTGCGAGAGGTCACGGAAAAGGGAGAAAAGAATTATCATCCTTTCTCAAAGATGCATGCAACCACTGGGGAAAAAAGTAAAATTTTGTTCCTACAAATTATAACTCGCTGAGAGAAGAAGTAATTAACTCTCTGCGCAATCTAGGTTTTCTATTACCTCTAAACATAAATATGATCTCAGCGAAACCTGTAGCCTGTATTCGCATCTTCCTCGAAGATTGAAATAATTATGTAACGGGAAGAATTTTCAGGCTCGATCTTTGCATTTATTAAAAATTATTAATTACGGTCTCCGTCTGTTAGTATTTATTTGGAAACGGCCGTCACTGGTGCTCAGTCGCTAGTGCATTCACCCTATCAAGAGTCAAATTGTTTATATTTTAGACCCCATTTCTTGCGACGGACATGGAAGACCTGTATTTTACGTAGAAATCCGATAACGAGTTATCGGTCCTGTGTACGGTGCACGTGTCGCAGGTGATGCGTTTTATCATTAATAAGCGAGGGGGACGGGTTTCGGGCCGGTGACGGCTGCAATTTCCCGGGTCGTTCCGGCATTGCTAAACGATCGGAGGGCCAGCAGGACAGATTAAGGGCACCCGGTAAACACGCTGGGCAAATATTGGTCCGTCGCGCGGTCTTAAAAATAACAGGCTTTCCTGAAAGCACGATAAACGCGTCGGTTGACGTGCCACTCGAAGCGGTCGTGGGTGGGTGGAGCTCGCTCGTCGCTCTTTTTACGGTGGAACGGGTGCACGTGTTATGATACCGAGGCGACTCCACGTGTTTGCTTTCTCACGAGGAAAAAGAAATCGCGGAGGGTCCGTGGACAGCCACCGAAATCGACGCGTCTCCTTGACCGGCCATCACGCTTTTAATTTTCGTGTTGCAGCCGCCGGCCGAGAATCGGAAATTCCTTTGTTGGTGTTCGAGGAGTCGCTTCACGAGGATAAATACCTTCCGTGCTTTCTCAGAAAATAATCTTGCCCTTACGAATGCAGATTGCGGGACAATCGATCTCGATTCTGTGAAAGCGATAGCAACGATCAACGCGTTTATAGCCGCAGTTACAGATATCTAACGTCTACAAAACCCCGCAGTTGACTCGGAGATGGACAAATTCGTTTCGAACCTTTCGCGCACTCTTTCGATCCTTCGTCAAAGTAATTTAACTAAAAAGCGTCCATTTCAGTTAACTAAAAATTCGAAAGCGTGACGCAGAGTTGTAGAAGGGAAAGAAAATTCGTATCGGCACAGCGGAAAACAATTTTTCTTTTCCGTCGCGGAGGAGAACGGAGGCAATCGATGCGCCGTGAAATGGAGGGACCTTTCATTTTCGTTTATCAGTAGCTGGGCCGCATCTAGGGTTTGTTAATTTATCCGTGAAACAGCCGCGGCGTAGACAATGGGTTTTATCGGGTGCAGGAGGACCGTCGCCGACGCGGTGGTGGTGTGCGTCCCGTGCGTGTTCCGCGATTCAGAATTGAATGGTCCTTGCAATTACGCTCGTATCTTTGAAATACAGCCGGGCCGTCGCGGCGGCTCGGTAAGCGGAGCATTCAATTTTTATCGTCGTAGAATATTCAGTTCTGGAGTGACGGGGGCAGCGCCGGCAATATAATCGCATTTGACGGTTCGGAGCACTCAGGAATTAACTGGTTCAGCGGCTTTAAAATAATTATGAAACGCCTTCTTCGCGGTACCATCGGTTCCGAACCGTTCGCTGAATTTTCCAAGGGGGATGAAAAAAACTCGCGAACCGCGACTTTCGATTATTCGGTAGCCACCCCCGCGAGAACAGGGTGGTTGAAGAAGGGTCGCCGGAAGAACGAGCCGGGACTCTTGCAAGAGTAATGGAAATTTCTGCTTGTCAGAAACGAGACGTTCGCCTGCTGGAAAAATTACTCTTCCCCGGGCTGATAATACGTTCCGCCTCTTTCGTGGGTAAATGTTCGAGGTCCAGAGGAACCGCTGACTCCTCGCGGCCGCAGTGCGTTACATTCTTCCAGCAAGGAAATTTTTAATTTCCTGAAAGAAAGCGATGAAACTGCCCTTCCTCCTAGCGAGCGCACCGCCACTGTAAACTTCGTGAATTAACCGGGGAATAAATAACGCATTCACTGGGCACACATCGCCCGCCGGAAGTACCGAAAGAGATAGGCAGCCCCCGTCGAATTCGAGAAGTTAAGTGTGTACTTTCATCGTCGCGGGAAAAAGGGCTTCCTCAAGAATTTATCCTGGGAACGCTGCTCGGTCCACCTACTTCATTTTTGTATTCGCGGAACGAGGATACATTGTTGATTATGTAATCGTCGCTCTTTATCTATTAGTCACAGCGTGGAAGATTAATTAAGCAAAAAAAGAAATCGATTTTTCGAAGCTCACAAAAACATAATTGTCCGTAACGGACTCATCGAAAAACGAGTACGAATTTTCGAAAATACGTTGAAATAATGGTGGGAAATCGGTACGAGGAGAGTCGTGGGCTCGCAAAAAAGACCTGTTGAGTCGAGTATAATCGACTGGCCGGATTTTCATTAGAACGCGAGAGCGGGACTTCGGATTCCAGTTTGAATTTCCGTCTGATTCGGATTACTTTTCATCGAGGAGCCGGGGCGCGAATGAAATCGGGCCAAGTCCCGGCACCCTAAATGCAGTCGTGGAACCGGGTCGTGGAGCGACCGGGGTTCGAGTGGCAGGCAATTTCATGACTTACAGGCCACTTCGGCAAAGTAAAACGAAATTGCATTCGTTACATCGCGGACGGACCGACCCGACGCGACGCGCGACGGGACGCGACGGGACGGGACGGGTCGGGGCGTCGCAAACTTTTCTACGGCGGGCTATTTACAACTTCGTTACAACTTCCGCGGAACTTGCTCGGAAAATACGAGTGGGGGAGTAATTTTTCGGATTTAACGGCACGAACTATGGACCCACGGGTCGATACCGGACTGAACGCGCGATTTTTCACCCGACCCTTTGGCAGCCTATGCAGAAACGTCGAACGCGCTGAAATACGGGGAACGCGTCTTGAATACCATCGAAAATTAAACGTCCTCCCGTTTCCGGGCTCCTCGAAATCTCATCGACGCGACGCTTTTAATTGGAAGAGACCGTTCAGCGACGACTCCCTCGCCTCCACATGTAACGAGCCCGTCCGGATCGACCTAAATCTTAATGATCTTTCTGAAAAGAACATCCCTCCGGATCCGCTCGGTTAAAAAGATAACAAGTTCCTTGGAGTCGCCGTGAAAGAAATAACGAGCGGCCTCAGGGATTGCAAAGCGATTCGCGGGAAAGACCGGTTCGAAAATCTCTGACACGCGATAGTTCAGCGATAGAAATATCCGACGCGATGTTCACGGCGTCTGTGTATCGTACTAATCAAATCGTACACGCCAGAAGTAAATCAAGGTGTTTTATATTTCACGTGTCACCTATTTTTCTACCTAAAGCGTCCTCGAGGAAACTGACTAGAAACTGATCGCCTCGCGGACCAAGCTTCTCGAACCATGAAATTTTAACGAAGTCGGAACTTCTCCTTTTAAAATATCAAACGGTTGCACCGGTTCCCGGGGAGCTCTCGATTATAAAACAAATCAGATCATTTCCTTAAAACGTGTTAGGAATGAAGAGACTGTGGATTCTGTGCGCTTACGGGGGCAAAACTACTCTCAAATAGATAGAATATTTTTCTACTTTGCAAGATGCGACACGTATTCTGAAAGTTTCAAAGAACCACAGACTGCAGATCTTTCGAGATAAAATTCCTTAAAACTGTACCATTCCCAGTTCTATGGATTGACCCCTTAAATTTAGCAGTCCAAGTAATCAAGAATCTGATATTATTGGATTGTGAAGTTTCAGGACAAGAGAACGCTAAAAGGTTGCCGGAAAGTTTGCCTGTGCGCTGAGAAACGGCGGGCACTGGAATCCAAAAGGACCTAAATAATCAATTCCCTTCTTGCCTTTCTCCCTCGATCATGTTCATCCCGTGCAGCAGCGATCGCTTGGTTTGCCCTTCGCCGGTAATCCTATCTTGTGCATCGTTCGTTCGTTTCCCGGCGCAATTGTCGAAGTCGAGTTCCAAACTGCATCGCACGCAAAGCGGGCGTGCGCTTCCTTTCGGTGCTTCTTGGGAAATCGATTGCAACGAGGTTAAAGAAATTTATTTAATCGTCCGTGCAAACGTTTTTATAATTTCAATAATTGCAAGATAAAAATCAGGAGAGTAACGGATCGTAACGAAAGATTTACATGCGCACGATACGAGGTGCGCTGCGGAATTTCTGTGGGCATCCTGCCGCTCGTCAGTTTCGCGCGAGAGCCGACGGATCATGGAATTTTTCGAATCGACGAGTCCGAGGCCTCGTTAAAGCGACGACAAAGCCCGGATAACGATATTTTGAAATCGTGTTGCGGTCCGTGCTCGGTCGTTTGTGTAATTATAACTGAATAAGCCAATAACTCGGGGAATAATAACGATCGGGAATTAAAATTTGAAAACCAATTTATCCGTTGCGCTGTCGAAATTATTACCGCGTTAATTGGAGGACTAATGAATTCTGTGCAATTACAATTACATTTCGTTGCTTGCAATCGCCGAGTCGACCCACCACCTTCTCTCCTCTCCCTTTCTCCCGCAGTCTATAATAATCATTTATTTGTCAAATTGGCCTCGGTGTTGGCCTGCAGGCCACAGAGAAGCCTGGTTAAACACGAAACATTTATCGGCTGGCCGTGATAAGTTTTTGTTTGGCCAGACGCGGCCGATACGCCGAGCAGCTGCGCTGCAATTTGCCAAGATATTCCCGTCCGGTTGATAACAATCGAGAAACAGTGGAAAATTCTATCAAGACTTGACGCAATCCGTGAGACGTTCGGTCGGAAATCCAATGATTTGACAGTTTATTGCTGCGACGCGGCTTTATCGGATCGAGACGAGTCGAAAGCTATATAAACATTTAATTCGCTTCGGTATGGAAAAATCTAACAATAAACTCAGAGCAAACTGCAGTTTCTTGAAATAAATTTCATAAGCTTTTCAAGGAAACAAACATGTTTGGAAACAAATTACGCGTCGTTGTATAAAACGGGAATTTTCTGCGGCAATCGGAAGCTGCAGGAATGAAATACAAATGCATTTGTTCTGTTATTATAATAATAATTGCTAAAAATTCAAATTAATATGACAGCATCCTCCAACTTCGACAACGCAACCGAACGTGAATAATTGACCTGATTAATTTACTGTAGAAAATTGATTGAAGAAACAATGGATATTTTTATTCTATCCTTATCTACCTGTATCTACCTTTCTCTACGTGTTTGAAATTTATCGCGAAGAAAAGTCCTGTTGGAAAAGGGTAGGTATAAGCACGTATTTAATTTCGGTATTAGCGATCGCTGTGCAGCACCGTGAAGAAATATTTAAAGGAAACGGTGTCTCCTCAGTGATTGAACGAGGATCCTTATTATTCGAGCGACTAGCATGACCGTCGCAGAGGCTGAAAGTTCCGTAGAATTAGGGTAAGACCGGCTTACAAGCTGAGATAGCTTAGAAACTTCTAAGAGGATCCAAAGAATAATTGCGCTTTCGATTTCGCGAGGAGTTAGAATGGCTTTCCATCCGTCTATTTTCTGCTCGGAAATTGGCTGAACTCACGAATCCGAATCAACTTCCAAGTTTCATGTCACGAGTTTTGAGTGCACCTCGAACGGAACAGAATTTTAATGAGTATAATACAATATACTGTAATATATTACATCGCATGCTATCGAGTTCTAGAGAAAATGTTAAATGTTCTAACGAATTGAATCTTTTCCAAGTAGTACTTAAATCATAAAAAAAAAAGATTCGGTAACACATTGAATTACAGGGATCTACATATATATCAACTATTTAAAACGATATAATGCATCATGAGATAGGGATGGTTAAGTATTCGCTGAAGCCAATAAAGTGGCTTCCGTGAACCTGTCTCTTCCATTAATTTTGAGAGAGAGAGGAGCGAAGAACCAGAAACTCATGCGAATGTGTTAAGTGTTTGAAACAGTCTAATCAGATTCGAACGCATTTGCAATGCACTTCGCTGCATCTGTGCCAGAGTTTGCAGCGACGAGGCAGGTCGCAGCGTAGCTGGGAGGTGTCGTTGTCGTGGCGGTGCACAAAAGTGTTCTAAAAGCAGCCTGGCGAGCGGAGGAGGGACGCGGGAAATCCAATTTTCTGTTCGACGGTGCATTTTATAATCTTGAATGGGCACGGGGTCGGGGGTGGTGTGATTACGGGAACGCAAGCAGCGATAGCTGGCGGGATCCAGATTAATTCAGGAGGAGGTCGTCGGATTTTCTAGGAAGAACGAGAGGCTATCGTAGGGATGCAGCGGCCGAAAGGGCCTACCAGCTCGCCAGATTGCCGGGCACGACAATGAATAACGTTTGCGAAAGAAATTGCGGCGAAATTTTGAAATAAGTTTAATTAGGTTCGTTGCCCACCCCCTCCTCTCCACCACCCGCGCGCGCGCTAGCTCGCGATTCTTACCCCTGGGGATAATTGAAAAAAATTTTCGGGATTAAGGAGCCATTGTCCGCCGCTGACGATCCTGAATAGCAGCCTCCGCCGCCACCGGCTGGCTAAGAATATTATATAGTCGCTATACGGGGACGGTCTAAACTGGGCTCCTTCACAAAGGATTATTAATTGACTTCTGTCTCGTATCAGAGGGTCGCAGACGTCCCGAGGATCCTTAATTATCCTTGAAAACGGACGATCTTTACCGTCTGAGATTACCGCTGCACCGTCAGCCTGGTTTATCCTCTGAATGGCCGCGATATTCATAACAGGTTACACCGTTCGACGACATTTTGCCCCTGACGAGGGATATTGAATTAAATTCTGCCCTGTTCCCTCTTTCTCTCGCTCGTGTCTTTTTCCCGTAGCCAAGGACCCGACAGAGACTAACTTAATTTCCTTAATGCTTCTTGTTAGACCCTGTACAACAGAAATCTCGCCACGGCGACTTGGGATTTTTGAAGGGCTCGCTCCCGAATTAACCCCGGCGAATTTAAAGGGCTCGCGCGTTCCTTCGGCGCGGCGCAACGGGATCGAGCTGGTTTCGTTTATTTATTTAACGCCGGCGATCGATTGATTTACAGTGGGCTGTCGCGTGGGGTTCACGTGTCCTTATAGTTATTTTCTGCTCTGTGTTCCAAGTATTCCAAATTTTCGGGGAAGTCACTGTCGGTCAAGTAGCGCCCTCCAAATCGAACAGCAACGACTTTACCGCCCCTTTCGAATCGAGAAATCCCGAATCTCCCATTCTTTCCGCAACGCTTTCGCTTTCGATGCAAATTTTTCGCCTGAAGCGCGGCATTAAGAGGCATCTTTTAATATAGGGAACAGTTGCTCGATCACGCTTTCCGGTGACGATTCTGCCTGTATCAGCTCGTTCCCTTCCCGCGTATTGACCTTGCCGGCTTAAACGAGAAATCCTGATGAACGGAGGTTCTCGTAGAAAAGGGCTACCGGCACCGCGGGCGTCGCGGCGCTAATATCGACCCTCGTTTCGAAACGAGGAAAAAAACCGACGAGAGGGAGAGAAATTGCACGAGGGTGTCTCCGACCCGCGATCCTGCCGGGTGGGTTTCGAGAACCAGGAACTCGGTAGCTCATTCCGCGGCGAAATTAATATTTACAAT
Source organism: Lasioglossum figueresi (assembly GCA_028455805.1). Classification (NCBI taxonomy): domain Eukaryota; kingdom Metazoa; phylum Arthropoda; class Insecta; order Hymenoptera; family Halictidae; genus Lasioglossum; species Lasioglossum figueresi. The sequence goes on along the minus strand of CM052202.1, from coordinate 1,848,694 downwards.
CTGCCGTCCATAACCATGGACGTTTTATGGCAAATTTACGCGAGCGTATCGACAATATTTGCCGTTGCAGCCGCGCGATGCACCGCCGCGCGCATCGGTTAATCTCAATTACGCGGTTACAGGTGGCGTCCGCGCTGCCACGCAAATGTCAACTCGTTTCCATCATTAAACCGGGAATGCCATTTTTTACGCTATCCTTTGGAAATTGCGAAAATGCTTTTGCAAGCTGAATCAACTTTGATTGTCCTTTCTCGATCCCCCTTTGGACTCTGTAGCTCTTGGACGGCTACTTGGAATGATTTTCAAAAGTTGCAAGTGAAATCTTCGTAACCGTAGCGGTTCCAATATGTATTTGAACGTAAACTCCAGATTTTCTGTTCGGTTCATTCGTTTGAAGAAAATAGGATTTTGCAGTTGCTCGTGAAACGGAATCGTTTTTATTGTATCGTAACGAAACACGCACAAGGAAAATTACTTAAATTCTGTATAGAGGTGCGCGGCGTAAATATTAGATGTTTTTTATTGTTGAGAGGTATGTCTTAAGTGTTAGTCTAAATAGTAGAACAAAAAAGGGCCGAACTTATGGGATGGTGTGACGTGTGTACCACAGCCACACGTATATTTATTGATACAGTGAGTCGGTCTAGTGCGTCGCATTGTGTTCGGTCATGCGACAGCGCATACAGCCAGTTTCTGTTTTTAAAGCACAACTATCAACGAAGCGTTGAAATCCCCCGGGGCCGTTTCACCGCACCACCGGCGAAGAACACTGGGAACGAAGTCGAAACGCAAGAATGGCGATGATGAGAATTACAGAACGCAAACAGGAAATAAACGAATATACGCGAGAGCCCGGAGGGTGAGCCGCGCGGGGCGAAGGGGAACGGAAAAAATATCGCCCGGTAAAAACGAACACGGTACGTTAGGCTCTGTTTCCACGATCCATGCGTCGTGACGCGACGCGACGTCTCTCCGTCCGACGAGGCTGAATTGTTTCCGAAAAAACAATGCTTCGCAATCACAATCGCGCGTCGGGACGCCAGGCACGTTGGTCGACATTCGTTAGGCGGCTTCTAACGCACTGGTGGAAACGCATAAACGAAGACGGCCACCGGAAATTGTGGCACCTGAAATTTCATTTGGGTCATTCCGACTCCTCCGGCTATTTTAATATTAAACACTCGAAGAATGGTGTGTTTGCAACTCGAAACTGCAACCGTTGTTTCCTCCAACTTTCACGTTGCAATCTCCTAAAAAATGACAAAGGACGTTTCTACCGCGTCGTTTATCTCGAAGCACCCATACGATTATGTTGTGCCTCGTTGACACGATCAAATGTTTAACACCAATTTCTTTTGTTACGAGCAATTTTGCGGCTAGTTTCTTTCACGAATGTCCATCGAGCCAGTAGATTCAACCCTAGGACCGGTGGCCATTTTGTTTGCTCTTGACCTGTACAATATACCGATGTGTCTAAAAAAGGATGGGGGTCGCTACTCGCTAACAGCCTAAATCAACTATCCAGAAACTGTCTTGTCTCCTCCGTTTGACCGACGATATAGTCACGTTCCCCGGAATCTGGCTTAGATTCCACGATATCATTTCCAGAAGCCGCTGCCCCGACTTGCCGACCTCTCGAAATTGGATACTTTTTTTATCTGCAACGCGATCAAAAGTAAACTACCTGTGTAACAGTTCCCCGGCAATTCTTCGAGATGTATCGCCGCGCCGTGGGATAGATGACAAAGGGAAACCTGTCGTGTTCCCGACAGGAGAGGGGGCGGAGGGGGACCGAGAGCAAAAGAAGGAAGGAAGGAAGGAAGGGAGAGAAAAGAAGGGACGCGAGCCTTTATGAGGCGAAACACTTGAGCCGGAGGGCGGAGCACACGCCTCGCCACGTCTCGCCACGGCCTCGCTATCCTTCGATTTAAGCATTTGTCTCGCGCCAAATAACGCGTGTTATTCAGGCTAAGAGACAATAAAGCGCACATGTTAAGTTCCGTCGGAGTTTCCCATTCCGTTCCGGCCGCGTCCTCTTTCTCGGTCACCCCCGCAAGACGATCTACGATCCGGATGGTTTTCTCTCGAACCGTTGTATATCCGACCGAATCCGGCGTGTTTCCAGCCGACGAGGGGAACCCGCTCTCTCTAGGCTCTCTCTCTCTCTCTCTCTCTCTCTTCTCCTTAGCCCGAAAAAAACGAGGGTTCTCGACGAAGAATCGAGGCAATGGTTACAGAATATAAACGTCTTGATCTATAGCGCGACGGGGAAACTTTGGCATCGGCCCGGCAACTTCGTCGGATCGTGAATAATAATATTTCTCTTCGCGTGCACTCCTCCCCGCCACGATCTACAACGAGAACTTCACCGGCAATTCCGCTATAACCGTATTGGAGCTGTTCGACATGTTTATGCACTGCGAATGGGGGATCCAGGAGATAATCCGCTGATACTTTATTGGCAGACGATCGGCAGTCAATTGCCGGGACATCTTGCCGCCGCGTAAAACGCGCGACACGATTTTCCAGAGAGCTTGCTGCAGATCCACTTTCCAGTACTTTCGAATCTACAAAAAGGTATTGGCAAGCAAGCATTGTTTCGCTTCTACCGGAGTAAAGATCAGCTGTTCGCGTTACTGAACTTCTACGTCGAATATTGCAACTCTCTTGCTGCTCCAATAAATACAGTTTACACGTTGGAGCTGCCTGTCTTTCGAGCCAAAATAGAACAGTAAGTATTTGCGCAGCTACCGAGATATTTTATGTTGGAATACTTTCGCGAACGGATTATTCCCGGATTATTTGTTGGATCGTTAAAATAACAGGCAGAATGCCATCTCTTTGGCAGGCAGCGAACAATTAGTCCATTTGTCCCCGAGAAACACGGTCGTTCGAGAGAATCTAATTGAAACGACGGGGAAGACGGTGCGTACGTTTAAATGCGAGAAACACTAAATGTTTAATGAATTCCGGAGCGGGCGTTTAAAGCGTAATGAAAAAGTAACTGCTCTTGTATGAGCACACGAAAATAGGAATATAATCCGCGGCAACGGGGGGTTCGGTGTGTCCGTGTCGATGTGTGCGGCTTGTGCATGCGAAACGGGAAGCAACTACTACACCGCGCTTTTAATCCAGGCCAAACACACTTCACGGTATTCCCGTGATGAAAATTGCTGCGGCTGCAATTTCAATCTTACGAATTCCTGTTTCGCCGAAATATTAAATTCACCTCGCGGGTCTCGTCAAACGCGTCACGGGGCCGTCCTTGCATACAAAACACGAAAAAACCGCGTTTAAATTGCTGTTCCCGGATAGGATTTTGCACTTTCCGTCGGAATCGTGGAACTGTTAGGTGTTCGCCAAGCTTCCGCTTTTAAACAAAATTTATTGATTTTTCTGTGAACGTTTCTGTCAGTTTGAAACCAAATTTTGTCATTTTCGTATTCCCTCTCATTGTTTTCTTCAGTCATGCTCGGCACGCGTCGGAATAAAAAATTTTCAGTGAATCAAAGAATCTCACATTAATTTATATCACTGTTACCTCCGTTATGAAATAATGAAATAAAAACAATACCTAACAGAACTAACGCAACTACCGGAACTCCAGCCTATCGGTTAAGTGAGACCTTTGAGGGGCGAATTGTAGGCCCAGGATTCAATTAACTCCTTCTTAAACAGCCTACCGTTGGGCCAATAACTCCAGAATCAGGCTTCACAGGTTTCGTCCAGCCTCCTTGCAATATTTTCCGTTAGTCGCGAACAAAAGCGTCGTGACGTTGCCATGAGCGCGTTATCAGGCTCTCGTTATCCGTCCTCCTTTTTTCTAGGAAGCTGCCTCGTTCGTTGCACCTCTCTACCCCCGCTACGTCATCTGCACCAGGATTTTTAATCCGGGAATATTTTATGCTCGTACACTTTTCGTCGTGTATCGCGTGTATCGCACACGATGGATCATTAGCCGGTACAAGGGCTTGTGCTCGCTACTTGTTGTTTGCGGCTGCGTCGATGAGGAACGAGAAGACTACCATCGGATTCCTATTATTGGAGGCTTTCATCATTTCCTTCTGACGCTTCGTCGCTATTACAGCGAAGATTTTTGTGCAATTTTTTTCTGTATTTCTTCTAACGGTACCACAAATTTGCCGAAAAGTATTTATTTCAGGACGGTGACGTATTTTCATGACGTTAAGAACTTAAAAACTTATTTTTAATCTCCAATACGTCCAGCTGCCAGGATCGAGAGCGACGTTATTCTAGTCTAGTGGTTTCCATTCGCCTATTGAATCAGGTTCTTTTTTAATACCACCGGTATCATTCGCTCGACGAGATAACTAAAAGGTGAAAGTTCACTACAACGTCCAGGCAATCTTTAAAATAGACGAACTCTGACAACATTTGGAATATTCTGTTTCGGGCATGATTTTTTTATCGCAAGTCGTGGCAATGCATTAGACTATCTTTAAACGTCAGTTTTGGTTCGGCTGCGGACATAATTTTTTTAATCTGACGATCTGTCTGATGTTGTCTTCAATACAATTTGGTGTACACTTTAAGAAAGCAAAGAGCACATTTTCAACGGTACAATATACTTCGATTGTTTATAAACAAATACCAAATTTATGAAGAAGCAGAGAGGAACTAATTTGTACACCTAATATGAAACCGAACGAGTCACGGCACAAAGAACGGGCGTGCGAGCGCGCCGGGGCGAGAAACAGGAGAAAAGAAGGGAAAAGAAAAGCAGTGGTCCCTGGTAACACGATACGATGTATTCATCATAAACCATAACGCGGAACACCTCGAATATTCATGGCCCGTCAAAAGTCCTCAAAGAAAATTTTACAGGAAGCCCGTTCCAAAAGGGGCTATTATTATTTCTACCGGGGCCTACGGGAACTTTGTCGGTCCGACGTTTTTCTATTATTCTTCTGAATCTAGGAAGACGGGCTCCCCCGACAATAATTATCGCGTATCTATGTGTGCGCGTGGCTGTGTGCACAATCGTTCTGCTTTCGCTCGATATCGGATACTGCACGTCGAACGAAATCGGAGACGTTTTTATGAAAAGCAATTACGTTCGGCCGCCGCGGAAAATTGAGATTAATGCTCGGAACGGCCGTGCGCATTAAACGCGCGTTTAATGGCGTCATTTTTTCCCCGGTGTACTCCCGCGGGATTCGAAAGGAATTCTGATACCGATATCAGAAACCGCGGGCCAACTCTGACAGTCGCGGGACGAAAACTTTAAATTGCGAGATACGCGAATTTATGCGATTTTCCTAGGTTGCGTAATTTAAAACAGCAACAAAATTTATGAATGGCCTTCTATGACCTTGAAGACGATTGTGTCGTGTACGACGTGAATTCGTGTTGGCACATGCTTTCATACGATACAAGAAATACATAGCATTCCATTTAGAAAATTGAAAAGAAACACCTTCGTCTCTAAAAAAATAATGCAGATGAAAAATATTACAGACATCGATACATTGCTTCCAAAAACAATGTTTCCTTTGTATGTTACCTTTTCCCTGTTTCGTTCAAACGCTAGGCAACTAGTTTCCATACTTTTCAGCTTCATCAAACATTGAAATTAAGCTATAACGCCTTTCGTCGTCTTCTGGAGTTATTAAGCTGCAGAGAAATGCAAGAGAATACCGATTTTTACAAATCTAGGGAGACTCCTCGATTGCTCGGGATTCTTCTGCGTATACGGTATGCGAGACGCGCGCACCGCCGCGCATTGCGTGGAATATTAATTCCTCGGATTTAATTAACCGATTAGCGGATGTCGACTTGACGCCGGTTCAACCCAGTCACGTAGACAAGTTAGACTGCGTTTTCGATGCGACGCGTCAACAGCAATTAAACGAGCGCGCAAGAGCTGCACGAGTCGTAAACTGTTGATTGCCGTTTAACGTCTTCATCGAGGCTGACTGCATCGGTGATTCGTTGGATCTCAATCTACAACTAATCATCCATTTGAGTTTAAAATTAAACATGTAGTTGGATCTTCTGAAAATTCTAGCGCGGCTTGGTAGCGACGACGCACAGTGGGAGATTTCAGCAATCTAGCTTTACGTTATTCAAAGTCGAATGTCTTTATACAGTCTACATGAAATTATAGTAAATTTATATAAAAGAAAAAAAAAGAAGATTCACATTTGCTGGAAGCGTGTATTTATTCGTACGATTAAATATCGATGCCAGAACATTCGAATTCCATTTCGACGCAAGAGAGATGTATTTGGTAAAATCTGTTTGAAGTCTCGGGAGGCTGACTCTCGATACTATAAGTCGATGGTTTAAAAGAGGAACGGTTCGAAAGCGAGATTTCTCGTCGCTGACTAATCGGGTCAGTCGCTAAGTTGACTCCTGGCTGGAAGCCGCGCGGCGCGGCGGTTCTCGTTCGTTTTACTCTTTTCCGTATCAATGCTATCTTTGTAATCTCGTTGAATCGCTTACAAGCCCGCTGGTATAGAAGCGACGCGCTACGGAGTTTCTGTTCTCTGTCCCGATTCATCCGTCCTGATTTACATCACAACAAGTTACTCCGCCGCGCTATTTCCACCCCGTATACACGTTGATTCATTGTGGGATAAAGTTTCGCGCGCTGATACATTATTTATCGGCTTTGCAAATTCGAACGCGCCCGCCGCGCCGCGGATGTAACTACAGGAAATTGCCGACGAGAGGAAACAGATTTCGACGGCGAGCTGCGGCATTAGGACTGTGTTCGATTTACCTCTCTGGAATCATTTTCGTCATCCACTCGCCTGTCCTTGTCGTCAAACATTTATTTTAAATTCTTCCATTAACCACCCTCGATCCCAACAAAAAACAAACAGCTCCAGTTGCGTAAACTCGTCCAAAAAACGAAATAAACGAACACGTACTTCGCATCTTCGACACTTTACATTCCAGCAATTTTTTAATTGTAGTTTTAGATCCACAGATCAACAGTTGAGATTTTCTCAATAAATTGTTCAAAAGCAATTTCAATTTCGATATTTATTTCGTAAATCAATTTTTAACCGACTTTCCTACTTTTCCAGGAATAACCGGGAAGAACGACTTGAATTTTTTGGCGCACAGCGGACCCTGGTTTCGAAGTTTCCTAATTAATTACCGATCGGCAGAAAAACTGGGAAATAGTGAGCACCGCGAGCGAATTATAATTTAACCAGGATCACGCGGTCCAGTTCCCGGGGTCCTAATTATAAATTATATCAATACGTTTCCGTCGGCCACATACCTGGAGCAGAAAAACACAGACAGGTGTTCGCGCATTAATTAATCGAATTAAATTCGTCGGGAGGTCAGGTTAATTTGCACGGTCGCTCCCCCCTTTTTTCGTTGTGTTTCTAATTAATGCATTGTGTTAATTTCGCGCGGGGGGACGCGCGGCCCGACGCCAGAACGACGGCTAACGAAGATCGTTAACGGCCGCTGGAAACGAGCAAGTGCCCGGCGACACTTCGCGAATTGGTCCGGGGACAATATCGAATCGCGTCGAATGCGTCTGCACCGGATTGCACCCGCGTTTTCCAGCAAGATAAACGGGTCGTTTCGCGGCAATCGACGTCAGGGATTTCGCGCGAAATAAAATATTGCGCGACGCAGGTTACGAGAAATTAGAGGGCGGTTTAAGTCGTAATTTTTCTGCTCTCGAATTCGTTCCTTGTGTCGATTTTCAGAAAGCTTCGGCAACTTCGAACTACGAACCGTTTCTCTGAATTTTGCAGCTTTGAATTTCTCTACTCACCTTTTACTTTCACTTATTCTACAAATTTCGCTTGGAAAATTTCTATCTAAAAATGTGAAAAAATAAGATCGTGTTCTCCAATGTTGTAAACAAATTCGGAACCAGCGAAATGATAACTTAAACCCGCTCTAATTTCCCGTATATCGTGTGCTACTGTATTTTACAAAAAATCCTCGATACAGCGAGGAAAAAAGTGATCGATCAGGCGTGTAACGAGCGAACCGTCGCTCTCGGTGCATAACAGGCCCACCTAACTGTAATACCGTCGCAGCTTACACTCCCGCGACGCGACGCGTTCACAGGGAAGAAAGGAGTCGTGCGATCGCCTCGGATTGAATTACTTGAATAATGGCGATCTATCCTTCATTAAATTAGCCCCGCCGCTAATTTATTATCGGTGTAACTCGAGAACGCAGTTCTTGCTCTATAGCTGGACGCGATTAACGGACAAGTACGTCCGGTAGATCCTTTGCTTATGCATACGAAGGTGCTCTCCGTGTGGAAATCGTCCTCTAGATCGTGCCTCGTCTCGCGAGACTATAAAATGGCGAGCGGAATGCGGATTATAAACCTGCGGAAGCGAACTGAAAAGAATCGCCATCTGCAGATTAACTCGTCCGCAATAGCTCGTAGAAACATGTGCTTAAGCAATTTTTTTCAATATCGATATGGTAAACTACAATTCCAATCCTTCTTGTACTCGTTCGCACACTCGTTCAGGTCATAAGAGATTTTTTTAGCGAATACTTACTTTATAGGTAATTTTGTGTGATTCCGGAGCAGAGAAAAATTACATTCACCGATTAGAAAATTAATGTAGGCATCGGGACAGCGCGGTTTAGCGTAGAAATTTAAGAAACAGGTGTGCGGATCGCTGGCATAAAGATTGCTCGTGGTTCGATTATTACGGGAGCGAGAGAAGGATACTTTTCGACAGTGTATTTCCCCGGCGAGCGATAACGTCCGCGAAAAAATGTGAAAGATCGACGGCGGAGGTGGTTCCGCGACGCCTTGTATAATGGGGTACAGGAATACGGATAAAGGACGAGCAGGCGCGAGCCGAGAGCAATAGACTACGAAAATGTTGGGAGGTCGAACGATAAACGTCAACGGGATGGTTGTACAGTACAGTAATTGTACGATAACTTTTACGATGGGCTTGCGCCATTCGTGCGAGCACGCTTCCACGTGAGAAACCGCGATTCGAGGCTCGAGTATCGTCTTACGCGGATACCTTTAATTAAGCCGTGCACTGTGGTCCGAGGAACCCGTCTCGACGACGTTTCGCACTGCCACGAACTTTTTCATCGGGAATATCAATACTTCCGATCATAACTCGACCAGCAGATTAGAAAGTTAGGCATCGAAGCGAAGGAACGATTCTAAATTCGATCTTAAAATTAGTGAATGTTCTTCTGGACAAGCAGTAAAGTTATTTAGATTTTACTGTGTCGGATGATCGTAAATTCATTCCTTTTTCAAATTTCTAGGAAATTTCAATGTTCGTAGGTTCTTCGTAATAGTTGAATCGAGATGGGTGTATTGACCAGCGATTTCCACCGCTGCAGGTGACTCGCAGCAGCTGGGAATGCGTACGGTCAGCCACGGATCAGCAACAAGAGCAGAAAGGAAGATGGAAAAGTTCCACGACAAGAAGCAGCAAAAGCGCTCAATCAAACGGGGATAATTAAAGAGCCGGAATCATCCGTCAAAGAAGCGTCGACTAATCGCTCACGGCCGATCTGAAAGCGGCTGCTATTCGATTATGATTAAGCTAATTCGAGTTTGATCCGCGTCACGCGGAAATAATGGAGGTCTCGGTAATTACATATAAATCAAATTATACTTCGAGCCGACAGCTCCATTTGATAACTGGTGGCGTGCCATGTCAAGTGATCGAGTCAATTAGGTCGCCGCTTATGCACGGTGAAATTGTTACCCGCGACTCCTACCATTAAAACGCGATGCCGCACTGGCGCGTTGAAAATAAATTTCTTATCGGCAATCTAGACTACCTTGAAAAATTAATTCGAATCCGACTTCGAACCTCCACGAGCATTCCGTTGAAGCAAGATGAAGCAAATCGTACGTTCGATTCTACAAAAATCAATGAAGTCGGAATACAAATGGAGGAGTGTTCGAGTTTCAATTGCAACCTCGTGGATCATTAAATCCAGACATAAAAATCGGTCCGAGGTGCGTGAGATAGAAATACTTAAAAAATGTAGGAGAGTGTCGGTGTTTCGACTGTTCTACGATGGAATCGCAATAAGAAAACCTGTTTATTCGACATTCAAAATATTCCAAAGCCTTTTTCTGCGTTCGAACCACCGTGCGCCGCGGGCGTATCTGACGGACGATACGATAAATCAACAGTAACTCTTCCACGGCGGTGTCTGGCCACGTTTTCCATGGGAACTATGGCTACAGACATGGCAAGGAGCGTCGGGGGCGACGCATTCGAGATGAACGGGCAGGAAACCAAAATTACGGCCGCTTTGCGCCGCTGCTATGGATCTAATTTATCGTCTTTAAATGCAGATCCCTAAGGCTAGATCCGCGGCGCGCGAGACGCAGTCTCCTCTCTCTCTCTCTCTCTCTCTCTCTCTCTCTCTCTCTCTCTCTCTCTCTCTCTCTCTCTCTCTCTCTCTCTCTCTCTCTCTCTCGCAACGTTTGCAGTATGCAACGTGTGTGCAATTAGACAAGCCAGTCTCAGGAAGCAGCCGAAGCTAAAGAACTTTCGGCCCGAGATTCGCCTCTGGCGATCAACGATTTCGCATCGGGCCGAGATCTCTTTCCGAATGCGTCGTAGATCCGACTCCGATAACCAGAACGCTCGATACAACCAACCGCCTTTTACGTGTACTCCGAGCTAAGGACATGGGAAGACGAGCTTCTTTCAGCCAGCCACCTGATGCCTGGATACGTCGATCACTCGAAATATCAGATCGATGCTCCTTTACGTTTCCCGGGTAATGTATGTTAATTGCCGGTTAGACCTCGTTTTCGTTTGTTCTAATTGGACGCCTTCGGATACGCGAAATCAAACCGATCCCCCGGGTGTTATTATCACGTACCGGTGATTATTCATTTTTTCCCGAAATCTTTGATTCGTAAGAATTTATTTCGGTGGATCTCCGAAGCAATCCGAAGCTCGGTAATCTGATCTCGAGATCAGTAAATGTACGTAGACTGTAAACCGTTGTATTCTAGATTCTAGGAAGGATTAAAAAATTTTCACTTTATTTCCAAACCAACCACAATGTTTTGAACGTCGTTGTTTCGAGTTCGCTGGATACCATCGGAAGCGATCGGCGTTTTATTAATGGTTTTGTATACCACTGACAAAGGATCGTAACGGGCCGGGTTTGTTCGCCGTTCGATACCGGTTGCGAATCGCGCACTAAAATAATTCCCGTGCAGATAAGAATTTTCCGAGCGGTTTACGAGCACTCGCGTCCGAATTCAAATTGGTCGGCTTTGCTTGCTGGTCGCGCAATTGATTCGATGTCCTCGGCACGAGCGAGCATCGGAAATGCTCGCCGCAATTGACCATTTCCGGAATCTGACCGTAGCGTTTCGTCCAAGAAAATTATGCCGGACAGGAAGTCACGGGCGCAGCCTGGACCCAAACGAGCACTGCGAACGGTTATGGCTGACATCGAAATACCCGTTGCAAATATCGCACGGGGTACTTAGTTCTTCGATTCCCATCTTATCCTCTTTGCTCCTCGCTTTTTCACTTTGCGGACGCGCGTTATTACGAATACGACCGCCGCGTTCCCTTTCTATTTGACTCTACGAACAAAGAATTTTTGTCTCGTGAATTTGTCGGTTCTAAACGAAAATCTGTGAACAAAGGCGTGAGTTACCGTACGCGACGAAACACCCACGGGAATCTTTCGTTTGTCGCATTGTTCGGTTCGTACGCTTTCCTCCATTAATTCTCAGCTGAAAAAGGACTGAAACGCAACGGATCGGAGACGATAGAAATTATAAATGATTAGGTCGGCAACAATAGGCCCGTGTAACGGGATACGCAAATATTTGTTATTACTTTCACAATGTCGGCGATGGAGGCGGGCTAAACGTCTCGAAACACGCATTGGGGACTGGCGGCCGAACTTTTCCCGGAAGAGGTCGATCATCCGTAATCACCGATGCAAATCTAACACCTCGGTAGAGCGGTACACGGTGAACCGTTCTGTACGGCTCTCAGACCCGGGAGAAAGTACGATTTTCGCATCGTTCGCGTCTGAAGAGGCTCTGCACACCGTATTCGCAGAGGTCTCGCGTCGATAGAAATCGCCTTCGCCGTATGTTTCGCGCGCCCGATTAGGAAAAATATTCGCCTCATCTTGAAGCGTGCTACATGCTGATTCCCCCCGACTGCCATTGCGCAACCTGCTGCCACGGAGATGCCGTCTGCCAATCGGCCAATTACGGCATCGATACGGTCAGAGGTCTGCCGAGTCGAACGAAACCGCGATTGTTCGACGATCGAGAGTATTTCTAATGAGAGTCACACGCGTCTTTCTGACTTCTACGATCGTGAGACGGGAAATTAGAAATAACGAAACTACACGAGAAACGTCCAGGCTTTAACTTCTTACTAGATATACTGGAACTGGGAACAGTCTGTCAAGAGTTGAACGGCTCTGGAAACGAGAAATTAGAAATAACGAAGCAACATAAGAAGCGCTCCTTAATTTGATAGCACGTTGAAATATATGAAAAAACGAGGGATTTGAAAAATGCTGGTTCACTAGGTAACAGGATTTGTGCCGAAGATCCTCCCAACGTTTCGAGTCGATCGATCAATTATAACCGAAGAGATATAGCGGCAACAGTTTCGAGAAAAAACGCGTTTAAATTCTTCAAACGCGTTCAACTGCGTAAATCGTTTGGCACGCGTATTCCGTAACACTTACGCTTGAAGAAAATGCAAAAAAATTGAAAAACCGGAATACATCGTTAAAGAGGAAAATGGTGCTGCACGTAGTTGGCTAGTTTCCTTTAGGGCGTTAGATTCGCGGCCGGTCCGCGCCAGCGGAGTGTTCCGAGTCATTATGTGTAAGGCGGCTCGAATGTTTCGAGTTTGATTGGTTCGACGTGTATTTATAGATATCGAGATTCATCGAGGTTGGCTAGCCGGCGCTGTTTACGGCCGACGATTCCCGTTTCACCGCGGTTAATTCATTTAGCCGTCGGACGGTGCACCGAGCGCGAATCGAGTTAATATCGAGTGTACCCGCCGTCCCTGGCTCCCGGTTATCCCTCTCTTCGTTATCTGGCCACTGAAAAAAGAGTACTCTGTTACCATGGCAGTCAAATCGATTACTGATTGGCAGGTAATGCGCGTGTAATGCGTCGACCGGCGCGGCGCCCGCGCAACCCTACTCTCTCTCCTCGTACCCGACGCTGAAACGTGTGCACTTGTTGAACGGAACCGGTCAAAGGATCCGTCCGATGCAATCGTCTGCACCGCTGGCATCCGAATTGAATCCACGTAATTGCGATGAAAACGATGGGGAGGGGGTACTTAATTTGGTAATTTTAGAATTACGTACGAGCACCGACTCCGTACAGACAACCGCTATCAAATCGACCGGTCAAATTCAATGAAGGGTGATGCGAAAGATGCGCCGCGCGATCCACCGTTACTTTCACTCGCCAACTTCCGGCTTCCATCGTGAACCGAGACCCCCGACCAGTCAACCACGCAATTTCATTATACATTTAATGGATTGTTTACTCGCTTCGCAGTATTTTATCTCCTGAACGCCCGTGCACAGGAAAGCGAACGGAACTCCATCGTTTATAAATTTTTTCTAAATACAAAATTTCGTATTTCCCAGTTGAAGATCTTACGATCGCAGATTCAGGAGGACAAATTTTACAAGCGGCAGAATTCGGCGAGCAACGATTATCTCGCGATACGCGACCGCCGCCTCTTTTACGAACGTCGCTGCACAGTCATTTCATTCGTCATTATCGGGAACGAGAGTTGGGCGAAACGCGTTTGACAGACGATACAGTCGCGAAGCTATTTCGCGATCCATCAGGCATAACGATTTTTCGAGTTGATCCGCGGCCGAATGTGTTGTAAATTAACGTTTCCATTGTTCGCATTGTCGGCGTCGTTATAGCGGCTGTCAGCCCGTGTAAAGTTTATATCGCGCGTAGACGCTCGCAACCAGCATCAAATTGACACGCCGTTTTCCAATTGGAGCTGCGGCAATGATACAGAAACAACGGGGCCGCGTTTTTCATCGACGGCGATTCACCGCACGCCGCCGCGCCGCGCCGTCGACAGGTCTAAATACACACCCGATCATAATTGCGATTAATATTATTCGCGAGGATGCCGCTTTTACAGCGTCGACGCGTTAATTACTCAAACGACGCGACGACGGCTCGCGAGTGTAAATTACGAATGCCTGATCTAACAGCGGGAGCCAATTTCGATGATTTCTTAATGTCTACCGCTCAAACATTTGATCGTATTGTGAAAATTTATCCGTTTGGCGAGCTTTCTACTCGAACGTTGCTCCACTTTGAAAGAAAATCATCTTTGAAAGAACTTCGATGAGTAAAAGGGATGCTTTAGATCATTTCTTTTCACAAAGTTACAACAATAAAAAGATATCCACTTAAGTGGTGTATGTCCATCTATTGTCGTCTTGCTCTACTTGGTTCCCAGCGTAAAAGTATTTTTGAAGATAAAATAATTGCCGGACTCGAAAGCGGCGCCTTCTGAAGCGAATGGAGGTAGATCGTTGCTGAATTATTTCTGCGATGCAACGGCAGCTGAATGTTAGCAGACGAGGTGATAAACGATGCTGTATTTCGAAGAAAACGGACGCAATCGCGTAACAAACGGGGAGGCAGCTGCAGGGAAAAATCCGTGATTAGAAGCACAGATGACCAGTTTATAATTAGCGGAGTACCTGTACGCGTGAGTTTGAGTCGTCTCCGAGTGCGGTGAACGTGCGATTAAGGTTGCTCCTTTTTCAATTCCCACCGGCTGGTGCCAGTCACGCAGCGGCCGGGCTCGGGCCCGATGGTCTGTTTCGCAGACAGTTGCCCCGAGATAATAATGCTAATTACAAGTGAGGACGTCGCGAGGGAGCCCCGATGCGATATTTAAAAAAAACTTTAATTCCATTTACATGCCGTCCCTTCCAGGAATCCGAGATTCGGACGCTCTCAGCCACTCTATGCGTTCCGCGATACGCGGCGGGTCCTTCTTTTTCGTTAACTTCTCCTTTATTTCACCGGTCTGCCGCCATCGGGCCGGGAGAAAATGAAATTCAACAATTTATATTCCACGCGACTTTCGCCTCGAAATCCCCACGTCTCTCCCCCTTCCCCCACTCGAACTCCCTTTTTTTCTCCGTCCCTTTTATGAAATCGAGCGCACGCTTTCGTCTTTCATGTGGCCCAGTCGATCTCTGAAAAACTTAATCGAGGAGCTCCGTATCGACTCGGGATTACTACGTCCGATTACGTCTTTTATTTATGTTCGACCCTGTCGACTGGGCGAAACTTCTTTAAAAGCTCGCGCGCTCCCGCGATTCCTTCTATCAGTCTTTCTCATTCTCTCTCTCTCTTGAATCTTCTCTCTTGAACCTTCTCTCTTTTTAAATCTCATCCCGTATTCCGCAGGAAAGACGAAATAAGAGAACCTCGAACAGTACGACTGATTAAGCCGTACTCCGCCGCTGTACTTTCCATTTCTAGAAGCTGTCCCGCGCGCTTCGTTTTCATTTCTTTCGTTCATTTGCGTAAGACTTTAGAAACGCCTGGTTAACTCGAACTTGTTATTCTTGCCAGAGGCACAAAGACTAATGAGCGAAGTCTGAGCATTTCCCACTTTTCCAGGCCGACCTAAGTTTTCCACCCCCACCGGTTTCTAACGCCTCGCTCTTTATTTACCCGCAACACGGTTACTTTCGATCTTCTTTTTGGTCGACCGTGTATATTCGTGATTTCCTTGATCGAGATCGGAGTGAGAGGGTTCGCGAGACTCGTCCGAGGTTCGTATTTTGTTAAAAATCAGCATGACCGACGTCCAGGACACGGAGCCGCGATCGTGTTAAGGTAGAAACCGACGCATGCACGTTGCTCGTGCGACCGCGGCCTTAGACTTAAATCGGTTACACACCGATTACCTCTCCAGCATGTGTATCCTCCGCTAAACGTATGGGTATAGTCGACGTATGGACGTATATATTCGCCGCATGTTTCATGCTCATTGGTTCCCCTTTCACATGAACTTTGTGCCGCTCGCTCCGGCCGGTCTCGTCCTCGTTCAGAAATCGCGTACACGTTGGCCCGCAATCGGCATAGGACACGTACGGCATAGATCGCCTGACGTTTCTATTCCATTTACGGACGGATAATTAGTTCCAGCTAGCTTCCACGTACTATACGGTACAGTTCTCGCGTCGATCTTTCTCTGTTTTGCCGCTCGGTTTCTCCGATTCCCAAGGAACGACCTTAAGGAGCGCTACAGCCGATTTTATTACCACGGTTATGGCAACTTCTGTCGCCTGTCGGCCGAGGAAAATCAATTGACTGCGGATCTTCGTGCAATATAAAAATTGTGAAAAACTCCAAAAATTTTATTTGTCACGAAACATGATTTCGAAGCTGGTTCTTCGTGGCTCCGGTGCGTGCTTCGATCCGCGCGCTTAAAAATCCGACGATCCATGTGTAACATCGCAATATATCCGTGTGGAGGTCTGCGCAGGGGTCTAATAATGAAGATTTATTGGTTTGCAGATCTCCGCGCGTCTGCCCGTTGGGGATCGACTGAGACGTCCGCAAAATTTAAGATGTCTCTGTACAGCGTGTGAAATCGTTCGTAAATTGTTCGGCGAATGGTCCAGGAATTGTAGAGTCGCGTGTTGATTTATGTTTAGACGGTGCGCAGGCAGAATCGTGTTCCTGTTACTCATGAAATTCCATTTGCGAGCTGCGAGGTGCTGCAGATTGTCACGACTTTGATAGAGTATACATACAGAGAATCGAGAACGTCTTCCCTGTCGGGACTCGAATCTCTTGATTGAACCGGTATTAAGCGCGGCGTGCGAGTTTAGTTGATTTCATTCGCGCGATTGCGCAAGTTGGAACAAAGCAAGAATTTATTGTAAACTAATCGGAAAGCGTCGGCAAGCATCTGCGAAAGAAGGATTCGCCTCTCGGTGTGTCGCTCTAAGAAAAATTTCGCGGACAACCTTAAGACCTGTTTCGATGTTACCGGGGACACGTTCGTGACGCGTTAACGAATTCGCCGAGAAACCGAAACAATTTAATGGCCGGGGATCGACAAATTGCACTTCTTTCGCGATTAAACGATGCACTTGCATTCCCCTGGGGTATAATCGAGGTCCCCGTTCGAAAAAAGGATACTTCGACTTGGCTGGCTGGCTGTATCCGCGTGTTTTCGTGCCAGCTCGTCGCTGTGCAATGGAAAAAACCAATTTCCCCTGTGGCGAACGGACGGCTGGAGGTTAAAAAAGGAACTGCAAGAGAAAACTGGAAGAGAGCGAGAGGGAGAGAGAGAAAGAGAGCGAGAGAGCGGCTGGGAGGTAAAAAGAAATTAACGTGCGATTTCCTAGACTCCGACTGTGCTTGCCAAAGGGAACAAACAGGCCTCAATTTAACACTTTGACTGCAGCCTGTATAACGAAACGCCGACTAAACGTCACGGTTCAACGTTTTGAGGCTGCTTTCGGGTGAACGCGTTGAGAGCTATGCTCTCTAAATATTGATCGAAACTATTCAAAAGTTCAATCTTTCAACAATTTAGAAAATGTGCCACCGCGCATTGTCATCTTAGCGAGAATGAAAATTCTGAAATCTTGGTACCTCGCAGTCCTGAAGAACCTGGAAGAAGCAACTGATTCTGCAACTTGGTCATCTAACTCGCATCAGGTATAACTTTTGGGAAAAGTTTTCTCGAAGTATAAAGTAAGAAGATCCGGATGGAATCTCGAGGTGTCAGACCGGGAGCTAACGATCGCGATAGATTTCCGTTGATGTGTCAATCTAATGATCGCGAGTAGCACGCGCTGCGCAAGGTGGACCGAGGGGAGGGACAGCGAGTTAGGCGGAGACGTTGGTCGGAGAAGGACCTGGCCAGAGACGAAGAAAGGTCAGCAAGCAGGAGCACCGGCAGGCGAGGACGATGGGAGGCAGGAAGAAGGGAGAGACCGGGTTCTGGAGAGGGTTTCAGTATGGGCATGCACGATGCACGTAGCGAGATAACTGGTTTCGCGCAGCCTGCTATCATGGCACTCTAATTACCAGCCATTACACCCGGCGAACCCCTCTGAATTGTTGCGTTCTCTACCTACACTCGTACTAACCACTCGACCACCGAGTCCGGTGTGCCCTGACCGCAGCTTTAAATGCAGAATTAATATACCGGCCGGCACTCATTTCGCGCTGGCGTTGTTGCCCGTGGTTTTCTTTTACCTTGCGCCCCCTTTTCTGCTTTCCTGCTCCTATCCCAGTGTCGTACGGCTTTCTCGACTTTCGCAGTACATCCTCCAGTTCCTGGACCATCGCTTGCAAGCTCGAACCATCATCGAACGAATCGAACAGCTTTCGGTGCTCCGATCTCGGCTGCTTTGCAAGCAGAAATCAATTTGACTGTTGCAAGGAAGCTCCTGACTACCTATTCTGTATTACGTACCGAACACAATTTTATATAAGATACATTTCTTCGTTCCATGATTGTTACAGACCGCGTAACTCACAATTCATTAAAAACGCAGCCAACGAATCTGCAATTTGCTGCAGATACGTACGCGGAACACAGGGTAAGAGTCGAAGCAGATTTCTCGGCCGATAAAGTATTTCCGAGCGAGTTCCAGGCAACGGTACGAAGAAATGGTCCGAGCTAAAGCAAAAGGGGCTGAAACATGACAAGAATAACCTGCAATCCACGAGGGTTAGGCCCATTTAAATAAGGAATTTCCATTTCGTCGAAGAAAGCGAGGAGATTGGTCTGGCCCGGTCTGAGACGAGCTTTCCGATGCGGCCGCTTTGAAAAATCGCGGTATTAAAGCGAGCCTTTGGGCCCTTATCTAAGTTATTGTCCAGGCCAGGCAGGACCTTCGGAGATTGTACTAACACACGAGCGGACGTCGTTGTATAGGTGACGTCTGATCGAGACGGCGTGAGAGGATCCCCGACGAAGGAGAAGACGTCGGTCCACGAGGATTCCCCCGTTATCAGTGTCTTATGACGTGCATTAAAGGATTGAAAATGCCAAAGATTGTCAACGAGGCCCTTTATCTGTCCATTAGCCAAACAGCCTCGAACGAATTTCACGCGCCATTCACCGTGATGGACTCTGGCTCTCCTTTCT
Source organism: Lasioglossum figueresi (assembly GCA_028455805.1). Taxonomy (NCBI): domain Eukaryota; kingdom Metazoa; phylum Arthropoda; class Insecta; order Hymenoptera; family Halictidae; genus Lasioglossum; species Lasioglossum figueresi. The sequence continues at coordinate 1,829,546 of CM052202.1, read as the reverse complement.
CGGTACCGATCCTGTCTATAAACGGACACCGGTACGTTTCGATGGGGTTTTCGGGGTTCTCGTCCAAGTGTTCCACTCGAACCGACATTAACAAGATATTTCATATACCTATATGTATATATATATATATATATTCGGGATTCTCGACCGTGCTCCACGTAAAAACTCGAGATTACCTTCGGCTCCTCCGATTCCCATGGCAAATCGAGCAGAACCTCGGCTCGGCTGATCACGGGGCCTCTTAGGGACACAAGGGCGAAGAGCCGTTCGGGCAAAGTGCGTGTCTACGACGGAAAAAGCTGAATAAACGGCCGATGGGAGTGACGAGGAGTCGTTCCGCGGCGCAAAAACCCGACAGGAAGAGGAATTCCTCGCCGGGGCGAATATATTCCGGGGTCTGTTCGGTGAAAAAGTGCCCGTACCGGTGACAAAATGGACGGGAATCGGTCGCGACGTTCGTATAATATCCGAACGGTGAATGGGATCGCCTTTATGGTCAGTCGGGGTTCCGAGGCGTAAATGTATGTCTCAACTTTCCTTCTTTTCGCGATTGTTCCGCGTATATACCTACCCGTCGCGCCGCGCCGTCTTCCTGCTCGTGACGAAATGGTCGGGCGTTAAAAGTGCTGCATCCGCAGTAAGTACATCGGGGGCGAAAGAAAAAGGGGCCGAAAGCAGCGAGGAGGGAAAAGAACGGCCATGGTTCCTTTTTATTCGCCCGGTTACGGCCGGGAGAGCCGCTTCCTCCTTGCGGACGAAAACCGATTAAGCCCGACTGTCCTGCCACCGGGCTTGTACCGAAAATGAAATTGCTCTAGGAAGTGTCTGCATTATCTTTCGCGCGTTAGGAGCCCCGTGGCAGTCGTTTTTTTTTTCTTCTTCCGAGGAGAAAAAGACTCGGCCCGGTTCCGCGTGGGAATTCGGGCTCCGTACTCCTTCCAGTCTGTCCGACAATGCCCGCCGATTTAGGAACGAGTATTTACACGGCCGGAACGGCCCGTGGGGAACGCGAATCTCACCAAAATATTCAGGAATGAATTTTCCATTGCTCCGAGGCGTTTCGGCTCGCTTCTGTTTGCTCAACCGTGGAAATTCCTTTCGAAAATTCACTTTGTAGAGATAAGAAGGTGGAACGTCCGATCGCGTCAGTAATTAACTCTTTGAGGATGAATGTCTATACACTGACGACATCAGGTTCGTGTATCCAGATGGTGAAGTTCCGAGCAAATAATTTAATGATTCAAATAATAGAGGATTGGCGCATAAGACTTTCGTATAGATGATCTAGTGCTTTCAGAAAAATATTTGTAATTAACGCCATCAGCAACGTTAGAGGAATTTTTCTTTCCCGCGATTCGTGGTGGTTGATCGTTGAAGCTGCAGGTCCAAATTGAATCATTTTCTCCTGACGATTGAAATGTTTGTATAATTTTCTTGACAGCGCCGAACGAGACAGAGAAATCGGGTTAAGGAATCGACGGAACAAGCAATTCCAGCGGGTAAACAAGTTTCGAGAACACATTGGCTTTCTCATACCGGTGCGATTCATTTGCAGCGAACGAGGCTGCAATTTCCCGAGCGCATTTCGTTACGCAACCATTTGCAATTTCGTTTTTCCCCAGGAAGATTGAACGGTGTGAAAATCAGGCCGACAGGCCAGGCCCTGTCTCGATTATCTCGTACGCCGAAAAGTGTACCGACGTACGCATGCTTTCGGAACCAGTTGATTTTCTGAATTAAGATAGCCAACGGCGCGGCGCGGCGGCGGATAGTTGCAAAGTGGTAGCGGTTGAACAGTGTCGATCAGATAGCGGTACCCGGGGATCGATTTTGCCCGACGTTGTTTAACAAAACTACAACGTTGGGCTGACGGTGCACAGGTCGGGACGGTGATTTATAGTAATTTGCATGATTGTAGAAAATGAGGGAACACGGGACGGTCTGTGTCTACGATCTACGAGAGAAGGAGGACACGGCGAAGGAGAGAGAGAGAGAGAGAGAGAGAAAGATAGAGAACAGGAGAGAAATCGGAGAAAGAAAAAGCACGGAACGCAATTGGCATTCTGTAGCGTGGCAAACAGCTCCCACTCGGGGTGTGTAACAGGTATACGTACCAAGGTACTAACGTAATTACCACGTACGTACAGACCCGGCAACGCTTGTATATTCGCTCTCATAGAAATCGCATATACGCCGTGCCTAATTCAATTAAATAGCCAATCAGATGCCCGATACCGCCCGGTTAATTAACTGCGCCTTCTTATGCATGTACCCAGTAATCTTGATAGGTCATATATACACTGCCGTGCAAAAGTCCCGGGACTGATGTCATCAAGTTGTCGATGGTACCCTGAAAAATGATCGTTCACTTTCGGAATCAAACCCCTCAACTTTAAAACCAGTTTCAACATTTCTTTAATGATCGAGCCTGTATCTAAAAGCGACGCAGTCTTACAAAAACAACGAGCATGTCAAAGAGTACATCACTCCAATTTCTTTCCTTCCGGTATGAGCAATTTGTGTGAAAATAATTATTGTAAATAAATAAATGCACGATAAGCTGACAGAACGGCTTCGAAAAGAAGTGAACGGAAACAGATCCAGACCCGTTAACCCCTTGCCGTACCATTTTATTTACAGTTACAGCGAATAAAACGTCTTTGTGCAGAAAAATGTCGTAGAAGGGAAACGAAAATGTGTTATTTCATCTAAAATGAAACGCGTAACATTCATATTTGTTAGAGTTTCTTAAAAACCTTCGTCACGAGTCTGGCTCGTCAGAGTACGGCAAGGGGTTAAAAAATATATTGTTACAACATCGATGCACTGTTTATCCGGCTGTCAGGTGTCAGTGCACTTCTGGCCGGTGGTTCTTCCGGTGAGTGTAGAATCGTCCACCATGGTGGATCTACTTATCGTCGTACAAGGTGTCCCAAATAGCCGAGCGACCGAAGCTGCGTCCATAGGTCGCCCATGGACCACGGAAACACAAGCTGGCCATGCTGGAGCTGGTCTTGCACGACCGGTGGTTCCGTTTTCAGAGTAAGCTCATAAATATGGAGTTTGTTATTCCGCGGCGCGTTAGTATATACGCTGGCTCCGCTTCTTTTTTCTCTCTCGCTATAACGCGTTGCTCTTCGACGTGTTGCGCGCGAGGCGATTCAAAATTCATACGGGCCGGGTCTTCAGGGACACCGGCGTGTTTATCTTAAACCGATGCATCGCGATGGAGGAACGGCGGAGATGATTCGCGGTCCAGAGAAGAATAATATTTAATCGCGGATCGTTTCTCGCCTCGCAGCCGATTCAGAAAAGATTTTTGATCTTGTCCGAACGCTTTTTCAAGCTCGAATTAGTACAGCGGGAATGTTCTTCCGCTTTTGGCCTAACGGCACCTCTGTGCGCCGAGTGGTATTTCAATAACCGTTTTAACGGTTAAATTTATTTATTTTATAGAGACGGTTAAAGACGCGAATATCATTTTTCGTACATTTTTTGTGGCTCAAGTCGCGTTTATTCCACAAAGAGACAAAGAATTAGACAAAGAGTCCCGATAATCTGCGATTATTCGTCTCGAGTGATTAGCGAATAGACATAGTTAAAAAAAATAGGTAAAAACGCGTGAGATGATCCCATAGACAGCGTCGGCTACCGTCGTCGGCGCGTTTCCCGTCGTATGCGCGACGTAAAATCGGTACGCTGACAACCCCCATAGTACTTCGCGGGGGCGAGCTCGCGGAATAGAAGCCTGCGTTCCTGGACAATGAAGACGACGCATAAAACGAGCCGGCGCGGCGAGGCGAACATTTAAAGGTCGTTCGCGACGCGGAATGAAGCATTGGAAAGCAAACGAGCGCCGCGTGGGTGTTACCGTGAGCTTTCCACGCGTGCGTGTCTTTCTCTGCTCGCGCGCACATGCGAGCAGTCCCCGTTTCACCAAGAAAGCCTGACGCATGATGTAATAACGCCGTAACCATTGGTTGATTTACAACGAAACGAAATCGTAAATACGCCGCACGGTAATTTGGCCATTCGCTGGTTGGCGCCGTCAAATTCCGATCCAATGTGTCCCGTATACGCGCGTCTTTAGAGCTTCCGGTTTACGCACGTTTGCACCCGACATCTTCCCTCGAATCTCGCCGGAAAATCTGCTTCATTCGCGCTTCAATCTTGTTAGGAAGAGTTTTAAACCCTTGAGTTTAAAAAAATCGATAGATACGTGTTGTCTCTTGACAAATTAGAGTTGTTAAGCAATGTGATTCGCATAGGACGCACGGGACGGTGTGACCGTGTTAAAACTATTTTTATTTCGCACCGTGCGTATCAGTCGAAAACGAAACGAACTTTTGCGGCAACGTAATTTTGCAGTCTACCATCATATGCTGCGACGCATAATTTCATTCGTACATCCGGAGACTTCAAAAAGCGATAGTAAAATAAATCCGCGAGAAAAGCGTCCCGAGGGGCCGGGTTAATTTCACGTCGGCGAAAATGAATCAAAGGCCGTGTCGCGTCGCGTCGCCTAAAAATATTTGTTTCTCATGACATGACGCGGAGATTACAAAAAGAATAATTACTTTTCCGGGTGGAGGGCCTCTAGCTTGTCGGACTCCCCTGTCGCGGTGTATTGTTCCCCCCGACGTTCATTACAATTTTAGCACCGCGGTAACGAGTGGAATTTGAGTCAAAGGAACAAAAACCCCACACGTATCGTGTGACAATAGATATTCGGCGGGTCTCGTAGACGACAACGTGGGCAGACTACACGCTGAAAATCGTCAGTCGTACTGTTAACGCGTGTCACCGTTGCCGCTCGCCGTGGCAACGATCGTAAATATATATCTCCGCGTTTCACGGTACGTATTTTCTTGTATAATGGCATTTGCGAAGCAGCGAGCCCGGTTTCTTAATAGAATAAACGGTCTCGGGCTTTTGCATGCTTGCCCGGTGTGTCGGGAGAACTCTCTCGTTGTCACCGGTCTTGTTGCTGGACCGCTCGAACGCCGGCATTGTACATGAAAAACGTGCTCATTTTGTAATACTTTATACCTTTTTTCTTCGTTCCCTCTCTCTCTCTCGTTGAGCGCACAAGACTCCATAAAACCGTTTACGGTCTTCCGGCCCGCGAACCCGTTTCGCAGAATGCAAGCACGCTCCGGGGACAGTTTTAAGTGAAATGTTTACTAGCTGCGAGAACAATATGGAACAATTTATTCAACTTCTGTGTAGTTTATTGCGTTTATCGCGGGCGGTTGCGTATAGGCGATCGCAGTTTGCTTCGAAATAGATATGCATGTATTATTAGAACGAGTTAGCATTGGCAACAATGAGCGAATGATTGAATAGAATGTGTCTAGTTGTGCTTTGTGTTCCCCACAGATTCGATCGGAGAATTATTTCGTTGAAATACCCCGATGGGCATCGAATGGACAATAAATAAAACGAGGCTCGCCAGAGCCCGTCAAATTGACGCGTCGTCCAGCGCGCCTTTTAAATCTCGGAGAAGATAGCGCGGCATTATCGCGAACGTTAATCAGGATATTGTAAAATGAATTTTGCGCGGGGCAGTTTCGCAGCAGCTGCGCGCGCTTCGCCGTTTCGGAACTGTTAATTGTCCCATTTTTCCTGCGCCCGCCATAAATACAATACGGAACCGAAGCGATATGATGTATGGCGCGACACACATAAATATCGCCAGGAAAAGCGGCGGTATATACCAACAGCGCAAATATCAGCGGACCTGTAACTCACTGCCCCCTCCATCCCCTCTCCCACCTGACCGACAAATAATTTTTTCAGTTAGCCCCGGTTATCACGGCATAAATAATTATTCCTTGACAGGCAATCGTTAACGAGACCTAATGGCGTACAAAGTAGCTCGATCATTTACTTCTAACGCTTCCCATAGCAGTCCGATCCATTCGCGATCCGTGCTAGATCAACCTGTCCTTCTGTTATCGAGTGGCTGGAAAAGAGCCCGATTTGTACGATTTTCGAAAAATTCTATTTCAGATGTTGCAGGGAATAGTTGTCGAATTTGTAAGAGAAATGCAGCTTGACTGTCCATTTGTTGGACAGGTCAGTCTATTTTCGATTGCAATAAAAATTCCATGCGATCCTATTATAAATTGAATAGCGTCCGTTGTAAGCGACTCGACTGTCTCCTGGAAATCAAACGACGGAGGGTAGAGGGTGGTAGCATTAAGGGCGACGCACTCGGCATTCGGATGGATACAATATCCGTACGTGGGTAGACCGGCTTACATATTAATGTAATACATAATCACGCGGAGATTGGACAGGCAAGGAGAGAGAGAGAGAGAGAGAGAGAGAGAGAGAGAGAGAGGGAGAGAAAGAGAGGGAGAGAGAAGGAGAGACATGGACCCCAAGATGAATGAGTGTTGCCGTTCTGAAAAGGCATGCGGTTGATCCAATGTGTCGTAATCCTGACCCCGTGAGCCAGCACGGTCGCTCCGTTCGACCGTACCCCGTGTCTTACCTGTATATAGCACACGTATCCGTTTAATCTGTTCGGCATACATCGACAGCCGGCATGCGAGCCTGCTCGCTCGCCTACACGTTATACAGTAAATAATACCGGCGATCGGAGAGAAAACTCCGATTGTAGTTAGCCGCTATCAGATCTTGGCTAAGTGAACAAGGAGTGTCTGGGAAAACGCTTTTACCGTTTATGCATGCGCCAGTCGAAGCCGGTGTCTCCTGATCTCATGGCGACGTCCGACCACGTGAGACTCCCGCGATTTTTCCCGTTTCGGGATCAACGACACTTTTTCCACAGCCCAGAAGAGAGTTCCAAGACCAAAGACCCGACGAGTTTATGGTTTCCGAGCGTGTCCACCGACAGAGGACCGTGCGTGGTTCCGCGCAGTGATTCTTGTCCACCACCAAAGAAATAGTGGTACTTTCGTCCCTGCGTAGTTTTGAATTCTTCCTGGACAAGTTCTCCAATCGCTCTTACTTTATTGTCATGTTCGTCGCCCCTTCTTGGGAACGCTCCCTGCTGACGCGACGCCTCGTCGTTCATGATCCTGATTTACGTTTCGACGAATAGCCAGACGATTCCGAAACTCGTTGTTACCAGCGGCGAAATCAGCTGAGAATGTCCCGTCGCTCGCTGTTACGAGCTTTACGGTGGTTTGAGCGTCCTCTGCCTCGTTTCTACGTTTTCATATCAAATCGATAACGTACTAAAACGTCGATAATTAGAAAGTTTAAAACGAACGGTGAATTGAGTTGAAGTCAGAGTTGTTTATTTTATCGCAAGCTGGTGGATTCCAGTTTGGTAAGAGCTGCGTGGTTATTCTTTAAAACGATATGCAAAATGAACTATTACGTTTCTGGCGAAGGATGAATTGCAGCAGATATAGGTTATCGAACCTGCGAACTTTCTACGTACCGTACGCTTCTTCTGCTGTATCGGTTGCGCGTTTTGTGAATATCGTAGTTCTCGCGTTTGCTCGTACGGATACTGTCATACTGTCAATAAGGATTAAATCCCACTCGAAAGCGATTCGAAGCTTATCAAATTTTTCGACTACCGTATTAGGCGTGTATCGAATACTCGGAATAAGCTCTTTAGCGTACAACGTACAGCGTGACACGACGTTTGTATGAAAATCGAAGCTGATATTCTTATACCGAATAGCGTAAATGCGCTTTGCTGCGTCAAGTCTAAATTGATAAACCAATTTTACTATTTCCAACCATGTACAGACTATAGAATACGGAAACAAGTAGAATGTCCAGAGGTACACGCGACTCCCATCAATTTCCTATGGGACCAGGAAGCGGTACGCATATTAGGCAACGCGTCTGGGTGTGAATTACGATTGGCCAACGCACGGCGTTTGTTAGAACGTGTCCTTTACGGCGATCCAACCGAGAAAGTAAGTGACGCAAGGCGTACACGAGGCTCGCATCGCTGCCGGAGATAAAGTAATCTCTATTGTCTAAAGCGACAATGAATAATTCGTAGGTAGGCGATAACGACGGCCGAAGCCGTCTTCGGCCGGCTGTTGCCTGCGAGTTTGAGATTTCACGAGGAAAGCTTGCGTTCCGAGACGCCTCCTTGCTATCTACCTCGCATCGTGCAACACCGGATCGAACGTGTACGTTTGCAAAGGTATATCCGTTAGGTAACACGCGAAAATGTAATTACGATACACCGTTAAGAGAGCCGTGAGCTCTTTGTGTCGTCTCGTTGCGGATAATTCGCGGAAAACCGCTTTGTTGCTGCTGAAACACGCGGATCGCGAAACGATCTTTCCGCACGAAATTCCGGCGAATTGAGAGGAGCAGCTCGCCGAGTCGGTTGAAAAGAATCGAATTTTTTTTGTATGAATCCTTAATGTCGAGTCCGAAGAATATGATCCTCGAGTTTCATTGCGAAATTCTTAATGCGAGTGTTAATGGAGCATTCTAGACCTTCGTGTCGTAATTGTAAGGTATACAATACACTCCTGTAAGAACCACGTTTCTAAAAAAAAATGTTTTCCCCTTTCCAAGACTTGCAGTAGCACATATTGAAAGTTTCGAGTAAATACGGTGTATAGATTTTCCGAAAAAAATTGCCGAAGTTACTTTATATCGAGCGCGTTACAGAGTTGCAGCCTCGATCGCTGTCGTCTCAATTACAGAGACTTGTGTATCCTACGGACCCTATTTGCGGGACTATTTGTAGCAAGCGGGTTGCAACGGAAAGTGAGAAATGGCGGCTGTAACGAAGGGAAGCGAGAAGTTTAAAGGCTTTTCGCGGCGGCGTCGGATGAAACCGGCAGGAATAAATTTTCCCCGGTAAATTCATGATCGAGCTGCCCCGAACGATATCTTCTCCACGTTCGTTTTCCCTCTCGTTAAAAGATTCACCGTGCCCGACCCCTACCCTCTAATACGTTTCTCACTCGCTCTCTCGTGTTTATCCATCCTCTGCTCGACGCTGTTCGTTCTCTTTCGGAGATGCGCGAAATCGTAAAACCCGACGGGATTAAACAAACGGACATTTCCGTGACACGGGAGACCGCGTGTTCTGGTAACGTATTAATGGTACGGTGGGAGTTATGTGCAACGGGCAATTGTGTTTTATTGACCAGCCGACACACGGTCACGCGTGAAAATTCCAGTCGCAATTTTGCCCAGCATTATACGGCGCGCGTCCCGCGCATTATTTAAAATATGCGGCCCTCGGAACGGGCCTGGAATAATGACGGACGCGTTTTTCGGACGGTCTCTGGCCAATTTACCAGCGAAAGAGTGAGAGAGAGAGATATATATATATATACATATGTATAGTGAGAGTGAGCGAGTTCCGCGAGCTATTTTCTCCGTCGATTATAATTTTATGGATTATCAGCAGAAAGATTTCGTTATTCGCAATTAAAACGCCTGATCTGGATGCAGGGCCGAACAGCGGGGAAATTAATATTTATTCACGAAAAATATTAATCCGCCGTTTAATTCCGGCAACCACGCGGCCGCGCACGTTCCTACATCCCCTCTGTTTCCGCCTAATTTGTCAAATTTCCCCTGAACCGATTCTAGATGGACGGTACGTGTAAATACCGGCGTTCGTTTCATGAAATTTTCCACTCTAATTTCGCGTTTCGTCTCTCCCGGTGTGGCCTCTTGTCTCCTTTTATTCCGCTTCTGCTTTGTATGCGACGCGCCGATGAAACCTACGCTGCCTCATTTAACGGGGATATCGATTTCGTGCGTTTTTCTCGCTTGTCAAACACCGCTACGGTGACCCGCAACAGTCAAGGATCACAAAATTATAACCGAAAAATTGTCGATCTTCGAACTCCCGTCGTCTCGTGTAAAAATGTATTACAACGTTGTCTGTGCTCGTTGGAGACTGCGATGGACTAGCATGCCGGAAAGAGAATAACCAATACAGATGAAAACTGTGAATGGGACGTACAATGGCGACGTCATAACTGTTACAGCGTAACGCAAGTTTCACGAAAAGCGGCGTTTGTCATTTAATTAAATATATTAAATGAATATCCTTGACTTTTGTTGCGGATCGCGAGTTGGCTTGGGACAGGGGAGAGAGAGGCGACGAGGTTGCCGAAAAGAAAACAATAACTTGCGACAATCGCGACTCTTTGTCACCTCTTCCCCCACCGTTCCGACTCCTCGGGCACAGCTGATTGCCCTAAAAGTCAGTTACGTTACGACTTCTGCTGGGTACAAACTCCCGCTTTGCTCGAGCGGCCAAAACTGTGCTCCTACTCAAACCACTAAAAAGGGCCTTGTGCTTCGAGCCCTTTCCTTTCGCGTTCTATTTTCTAAGTTAGCGTTAAGCGGTGTCTGGTTTCGTTAGTTCAAATAAGTTATCTTTAAGTTTCAATAAACTCGACGTTCGACTAGTGCCGTTACAACAAACACTCGGTGCTAGCGCCGTTCTTATTCAACCTCCTTCCACGACCGTTCTAATCCTTAACAACTTGTATCAGCAGACACGTATTCACGGCGGTGTCCTCAACAGATACATGTTGGACAACGGTTCTTGTTGTCGAGTACAGAGCAGCAGCAACGCAAATATCTCGGGCATTGTCGACGACTCTGTCCGAGAAAAAAAGCGGGAGTAGCCTCCTTGCGAGGTCTCGCTAACGAACTATTCGCGTCTGAGAAATTACCCGTTCGTACCGTCTCGCTGTCAGTTCTGGGTCAGCACGGTGTATCAGAGTTTCCCGGGGCCGACATTAATAACCCATAAATAGCGGTCCCCCGCGCAGGACCACCGTGCCAAGCTAACTTCGCCGACGCGGCGAGACGTTATGCACATGCACGTTTGTGCACGTGTTACACCGAAGAATTCATTTCACCGGCTTGCTGCGGGATAAGGAATGGGGTCCCGACCTGCCCGACCGTTTCACGCCTAACACGACGCGAGCCAGCCACAGCGTTGTAATAATAAACATCGCAATTGCCATGCATTGCTTTCGCGGTAGTCACGAGACCACTCCCAAAGTCGTTTGTCGGTATCGGCTTGTTGCTATTCCGGTACCTCCCGACACCGCTTCCGAGAGAAACTGGTCTATTCACCGTGAAATTAGGCTACCGACAGACTGCGAATCAGCCAACTTATCACACCTTGATAGTCACGAATTAGTAACCCCTAACAAGGCTATTCTTCTCTAGAAATATCAGGATAGGAATTTTTCAAACGGTGGAACAGGTTTCGGTTAACAGTTGTAAAAGTGAATGACTTTTACAGGCACACTCTTAAATTACAAGAACATGTTTTTTTTTGGTTGCGTTTGTTCATTTATTTATCGGACAGCGTACAATCATGTTAATCTGATCGGCAGTAAGCCCATGTTTGCGTGACGCGCAGCGCCTGTCGTAGTCATGTAAATGTAAAAATGAATAATTTTCCCAAAGTGAGATAGTTCGCGTTGGGATTAAAACAACTCTTCGAAAATAACACGAAAAATTGAACGAGTTGTAAACGTTTGGTAGAAAAATGACCATTTCGTATTTAAAGAATAGACTATACGTACAAATCGAAGATATTGGAGACAAGTTCCAAGCTGCGGCCGGAAATGAAATTTTAAGTTAGTTATCGGTTTAACGGGGTCGCTCGAGAAATTCCGGTGGAAATAATTTACGGTGAGCGTTCACGCGCGCAAAACGTCGAGGCTCGGGGTAATAATATGAAATTCAGTTCTAATTTCCTCGGTCCCTGATTCTTATTCGTTTCCAAAGTGTTTAGTAGCCGCGGCGAGGGTGTGCATTACTCAGATAAGCGGCTCGGCCCTTTGCAGATCGCGTGCGTTTTGTAACTGAAACGGTCACGAGGATAATAACAACGAACCACTGTAAATTTTATCGTTCTGCTGATAGCGAAGCTGTCTGTCTTTGCTCCCGTTCGCGTTCTCGATGCCGTAGATATGCGAGTACATTCGCCTTTATTACCGAAGCTTATCGGGAGTAAAAATATTAACAATTGACGAAAAAACGTGGTTGAAAACGCTGCTTGAATCAGGACTGCGCAGCATTCGCATCAACACACTTGCGAATTGGAAACGAGGCCGGCAGGGTTCGTTAGTAGCCGCAGTGATATCTGCTGACATTAATCAGACGCGTGATCTTTGCCACGCTCGGGGCTGTGCTTTCCTTAAATTGTTTTAATTTGTTTAATACTTTAAGTTGCTCTTGCTCATCTTTGTCGCAAATGCATAAAATCCGTAGTCTCGATAACGTATAAATTATATACACATCTCTCAGTCCCCTTTGAACGCGAACAGGTTATAAACGCGTAAGGACCAGTCTGAAGTCAAGTTGAACGATTGCTCGCAATAAAAATAAATCGAATACATCGAAGAATAATATACAAGTGTTTACTGTACGTCTTTTTTCGCGAAGTCACGTCTCATTGGCTAAGAAACGCTTTCACCGTTGCGGATCGCTATCAGCCCGATACGACGATAATCTATCCGTCCGTCGATCTAGCATTCTGCGCGTGTAGGATATATCGTTAAGCTTAAGACTGGTACGGTATAATAGCCAGCCGCGAAACGGGTTAATGATTTCTAAATAGAGAACGATGTCACGAGCGCTCAAATGAACGCGATGGGCTCCGCCGATACCGCGATACGCTCGCGATTTCACTTGCGGATCACGGTTCTGCCAGCACCGTTCTGGGTATACCGTGTACGTGTGCGTGGGTGTGGTAGTGTGTGTGTGGCGTGCGGTACGCGTTTCTACGTATGCATTCGAGCCGGTGAAGTTTTAATAGATTTTTATCACGACCCTGTCGTCAGGGGTCCGATTAGACGTCGATGGAATTCGTGTGAGTCAAACCCGGACGACTATGGCAGCGGAGGAAGTTTTATTACGGGGAGCAACCATGCGTGCGACACTACGACGCAAACGTGCTCGATTGGAACCAGTTAAATATTAAAGCGACGCTCGTCGCTGCGTTCGGAAAATTGCTCGTCCTGAAAAACAGGATTTCCAGCGAAATTTTACTTTTGTTACCGGAGGCGGCAAATATTTGCTCGGATACCACCACTTTGAAAATATATTAATTTTTCCGTTCTTTTGTATTTGCATTTTTTTATCCACGCGGTGGTCAGTGAAACCCTGACCGAACCCATTTCTTTTTTAGCAGCCTGTATACGTTCCAACGCGGAAGTACCGAGCACGAAAGGCTTGTCCAGCATTAACGATAGCTAATAAGTATTGCTTCGTGAAAGTAACAGAGAGGATTCGATTCGTTTGGACTTGGAAATCAATGAATACATCGTTTTTAGGATACCTCGATAACTGTTAATTTTTCTTCCGGCCGAGCCCCGATCCTTCCGTACGTAGACCGATGAGAGGTATCTAACTATGTAGAAGAAAGCGTGCATTTCCGAAGAAAAACCATTATCTTGCGGAAGTAGTACGTTCCGTACCATTTATCTTTCTCTTTTGACACTTCCCTGTAATTGCGCTGGTAACGTAGTTGTAATCCGTAGAAATTGCACGAGCCACCCTACACACACCTCTGTTCAAACAAAAGCTAGAGGGTGCAGGTGTAATTCGCCTAACGAGTGATCCTTGTAGATTCTGGCTAATCGCGCAGGTGGACGTGAAGGATCCCGTATCGAAGAACGAGTGCGCGAGGAGACACGTGTCAAACGTCGGCAATTAACGCCGGCCAATGGGATCGAAGCGTGTTAAGCGACAGGTCGTGATAGCTCTGGAACGGCAAACACCTTGAGTGTACACAGCACACGGGGCTGGGAGAATTATTGCGTCTGTGATAAACGGCTCGGCAGATTACGCGATTATGGAAGTAGGTCTGCGGCCAGGAGGCTCGAACCGAGAGAGAGAGAGAGAGAGAGAGAGAGAGAGAGAGAGAGAGAGAGAGCGGGTTGCAATCTCGGAGAAGCGGTTTTGCACGGACATCGAAACGCGCCGCCTATCCTAGGCGAGCACTCGTTAAAAAGGAACCTTAAGGTCTAAGGGCATTGCCAGGCTGCCTCGAGTGCCGAGTGATTTACGATCGAGCTTCCCGGGGGCAGGAAATTCGTTAGGGGAATCTCTTGGATTCGAGATGGGCTCCCGCACGCACCGCGCGCGCACCGACGCTCGAGATAATGTTAACGAGTCCGTTGGATAAACTGCGCGCCCTGCTCTATGGTTCCTCCTTAATAACCCCATGTCGTGACTTCCTCGTTCGAATGGCGGAATCCACGGTGCTCGACTCCGAGGAAGAGAAGCGGAACGCTCGTCGATAAAGCGCTACGAATTCATCAGGGCCGGGGCTCCCGCAAAAACGCCGGTAATTCGCCGAGGATGAACGATGATAAGCCTTCTTTCGCCGCCTTCGGCTACAACCGATGGGATTACGTAACGAGCGCTTTCATTGTTCCGTTTGTACCCGCTGCTTCTGAATTCGCGGGCACCGTCGTCGCTGCTCCCGCCGTTGCGCGTCGTCGTTAAGAACCGCATTTGCTGGATGATGATCGAATATGGTGGACCGAGGCGAATCGGATCGAAATAAGCAGTCTGCCCATACTTCTCGCATCGCCATGGAACATTTTAATCATTCACATTCCTCGCCCCTCTCTCCCACATCTACATCATTTGTTCGTCAACTGTTCCAGCCCGTTACTTGGTACCCGAGCTTATTACTCGGACGAACTATGTCTCGTCCAAATAAGCAATCTTCGATATTATTTCCAAGAACGTACGCCGACGTCCGGATTGTTGGACTTCGAATGTATACGGTATCCCATTCGAAAGCAAGCACTCGTTGAGACGTTTCGGTAAAAATTTCGGCGTGACATCCCTTCTATTTTCGGAAGTTCTAGCAACGTGTGTCTGAACTGTTGGATCCAGACAGCGGTGGGGTGCAAAGAAATTCGAAACACAGGCGAGAACACCCCGCGGACAGATGGAGGACTCGTAGGGGAGTAAACGTTTTATTCGAGACCGTGGAGAAGTGTAGTTCCACGGGCAAAAACGTGGAGCCAGACACAAATTAAACGGCTGTTAAGGTTCGAGGTTATCCATCGTCGTGGCAGTGAATTCAAGGGAGGTCGTGGCCGTTGAATGAAAAAAGACGGTAGAAGGGAGTCGAGAGGAGAAGACGACGATGGCGGTGCTGCTGGAAGAAGAAGACGGTGGAAAAAGGCTTGACGCGCAGTCTATTAGTGGACAGGGGCATGTGGCAAGATTGTCTTGGCCGGGTCGGTATCGTTTAGAACGCGCCCACTCTTCGGCTTTCCCCATTTCTCTTTTCCTCGGGACGTTTTCCACCCGAACGTTTCACTTCGTAGCCAGGGATAATTTTCTTTCTTGCCTCGCGCTCTGCAACTCCGGACGAAGATAAAGAAACACTTACTCGGACGGCCGTTGATTTATCATTCCGCGGGGTCTGTCACGGGAAACATTGCACGATAAAAGAGAAGTTCTCAACTTTGTTTGCCCACCGGTAGAACGTCGGACAATAAACGCGTTCGGCAGAAATACCACTCAGCAACCCGGAAATTAAAGTAACACGACGGTGGTAATACTTTGGAACACGATCACGCGAAAATGTTACCGATGTATTCCACGTTTTCGTTTTGCATCTACAAAGATGAGGTCCTGTACAGGATGTCCCGAAAATGGTGTGCTTCCTCGAACAAGGTGATTCCTGCGTCGTCGACTCTGGGCCGGCCAGCGCGAGTCTTTCCGAGCGAACGTTTACTGGAACGGTCAACGGAATCGTAGAAAATGTTCGAACCGCGTTTCCTTAATTTCCATGCATCGGGTCAGTGATATCTCGATGTAACGAGCAGTTCACAAACCCGCGAATAATGACGTTTCGTCCGTCATCCGTGGCGCATTTGCATAAACGTCTCCGCGTCGGGGGTGAAAAGTCGAATAATTCATTCCGTGGAACGTCGGCAGTCGGATCAGACGGTCTTCCGTGGCGCCCCGTGTCTCGCGCGACATTTCGTAATTTCTAGACAGCGGTTGGAAGATCTAATTTCCTAGTCTGCCATTCACGGCGAGGAACGCCGGCTCCGTCGGTGGCGTGGACACGTACGGTTACGGATAGTTTCGAGGATCCATTTAAATCGTGGGACGTGTTGCTGATACCTCCCCAAAATGTCATTCATCAGCTGCAACCCCTCCGAACGCGACAGCCGAGCATCTTTCGCTTAAATCATTTTCTATTTTCGATTCGCGCCAACAATTGTCCTTTAACCATCCAGGGGCTGTATGTATACGAGGTGTGATCAAATAGTAAGGTGACTTTTCATTTTTATAAAAAAATATTTATTTATTCGTCAATATTTATGTTGTCCCCTTCAAAGTAATCCCCCTCAGATATAATACACTTGTGCCAGCGCTTTTTCCAATCCTCGAAGCGCTTCTCATAAGCACTTTTTGGTATAGCTTCGAGCTATTCCAGCGATGCAGTCTTTATCTCCTCGATCGTTGCAAATCTCCGTCCTTTCGTGGGTCTCTTCAGTTTTGAGAACAGGAAAATGGGAAAAGTTTTGGGAATCAGGATCATCGTTGACGTCGTTCAGCAGCTCCTGAGCGATGCTCGCGCGACGTTTCTTCTGGTCAAAATTAAGCGGTTTCGGAACAAACTTTGCCGAACACGCAAAACACTTCTAACCTTTATGCTTCTCGCAAACAAACAAAAAATGCTATACAGCTGAAACTGTGAACATATGTTCCGGACGAGTGAACCGGCATAAGCAAAAAAAGAAAACGAAAATCGACTGTAGATATCCCGCGAAATTCAAAGAGTCTCCTTACTTTTTGATCACACCGCGTATATAGCTTGCCGACTTTATCGAGCGTTCGCAAAAGAATGTTTGTTTCCGGGACAGAACGAATCAGGTGTGGGCATTTCGAAGACGCAAAAGTTTCGAACGCAAATTATAAATTTAATTCGCCGGTAGCTAGAGACGCAAATTAAATAACGGAGAAGACACGGCAAACAAGCACCCAGCAACGGAGCTGACTAAATTCCGCGCGAACAGTAGTTTATAGCAACAGCTGCGACGTGTTTACAAGCTTTAAATTTATTTTTCGTCCATACCAGAACCCGTCTCCCTTCCCTGCCAGTTTTCGTTCCACCGGCTTTCGCCCCCGCGCGTTTCCGCGCTTTCCATCGCCCGATTCGTACACAATGTTGCGTCGTAAGCTCATAATACCGCTTTTCAAATTTGCATAAGACTTTTTCACGCGCTCGTCTTGCTTACATTTCCTGCCCGGGAATCGCTGAATCACGAAAGAATTGGAAACGCGCGTCGGCACGCACGAACTGCTTTTTTCGTGCGAGCGAGGATCCAAAATATAAAATTCCAAGGTTTTCGGATTTGTTTGCACGGACATCGACAAGTTACAGGAACTCTTCGATGTCCAGGAAATATTTTTCAAACCGAAAATTCTACTCTTGATAAAAAATATTCTATCGATATTGTGAATATGGCTGTTGGAAGAATTATTTGAACGTCTATGTGGAAGGGGCACTCGTTTGTCTTGGTTCGCGCAGTTTCAGTTTTCTTAGATCAAGACTTTACTGTAGTTCTAATCCTGGAGGCTTGATTGATTGGATCTTGTACTTTTCACCGAAGATGTAATTGCCGAGGATTATAAGGCTGCAGCGGCCTCGAATCGGTTCGGTATCGTTTCGGATAAACGCGAGGAGAAATGGCCCGCGATTTGTTGGATCGCGTTTAGATCGAACTCGAGCAGAGCCTCACGGCTCACGGAATTACCGGTTGAGAAGTTTTCGCGTTAAGAGGGATGGACGAAGGAGCGGACAAGAGCCAATCGGTGAAACGAATGGTCTAATTTAATCTTGACTAAGCTCGCGGGGAAAATTGGTCCACGGTTCGAAATGGCTGTCCTTGGGATCCCCGGCCGCTCCTTCCCGATACTCGATATTAAGAGGTCCGGACCGGCTCAAGTTTCCACATAAATCCCGTGACGAACTGTTTAAAACACGAGCTTCCCGGGGTCGCGCTGTAAATTCTAATTAAGCGCAGCGGAAGATTAATTGCGCGGAAAATGCGCGAAACTTCGCGAATAAGTAATCGGCACGTTCAATGAACTCGAAGACGATTTATCCTTACAGGAGTGACGTTGGATGACTCGCGGGAGTTAATGAAATTCGAGTGGCCTTCGAGCCTCCCTATTCTAATCCAGTCGTTGTCAATTTACGCGTTTCGATCACGATTTCGGCTTGAACGATTATTCTCTGATTCTTCTCAATTTAATCGGAAAATTTGGGTCTGCTGTTGGTACATTGTGCCGTGAACAAACCAGTTTTACAAGGTCACGAATTTTTAGAATTTTCGGTAGCATTCGTTCCGGACGCAAATCCATCGAACAAGGATCAGCGGAAAAGAAAGCGAGAATCTGGAAGAAGAAACGCGAGAACGTTGTGAACAGGGAAGAAAGCTCGCCACACGCGTCTTCGTTCCTAATGCGGCCGAAATTAAAGCCGTAATACAGAAAGATACAAGTTGTAGATCCGGTAGAAATTGCTGTGTATCTTGCAGCGTCCCGCGAGACAAGTCTGAGGAAGGAACGCGCATGCATATAAAGTGGAGCGAGGATACGCGGCTGGGGATGGTAAGCCTTACCTCGGCAGAAATTGTGTTTATACCGACGCGTAAAGAACGTTACGAAACGCGGTTCACGAAAACAGGAAACGTCTCGAGGAAATTTAAGGAACTACCTGTCGGCCGGTAAATAAAACCGACGCCGGCGCGCCAGCGTGCGAAAATGTTAACGCGAATCGATCGCCGTCAATTAATTCATAACCGATCGTATTTTGCACGCATTATTGCCGCGTCGGCACGGATTATGGTTTCGCACGCGTGCAAATGTAAAACGCGATGAAATCGTTACCTATACGAGTTCGTTAAACTTTTTCTCAGATCGAAAGCGTTGATTCTGTTAAAAATTATTGAGGAGGTAATTTTAGTTGTTATTCAAGACTGCCACTTCTTTGTTCCAGCCATGGTTAACACTGCCACAATATGTACATATATACATATATTCGTTTACGCTCGCAGGGCGCGCAGCGTAATATTTTGATGCAGTCCACGTTCCACGGCAGAATATAAGGAATATTGCTTTTTTCATTCGACTGATTTCGTTCACGCTTGATTGTTTCCAAAACTGCGTGTCTCTCCCCGGGGGAAAGAGCCGTGCTCGCTGATTCGACCGATATTTATGAGACGTCCTGTACAAACAGACAGTCATGATCAGGCCGGGGACGTCTTTTAGAAGAAAATCCTCGCGGAGAGAGTGGATACGTTCATTGTGCCGCGTTGTGTGTCATCGTGAAGCCAGCAAGACGTTCCCTTGCCAATTTATCCCAACGATAGCGGCTGTCATTCCTCGTTTCAAAGAATATTCCGATGGGGATACGAATGAATGGACCTCCCTCCGTTCCTTTCCTCGGATGCTCTTGATTATTGCCGAGAAACAATGACTCGCGAACTAAAAATCGCTCGTCACGGAAATGGCTGTGTGGCGAGGGGTATCGATCGTGCAACGATTGCGGCTCCTTTGCCGCATATTATGAACCGGGAAACGTAATCAAGACTTAATCCTAAATAGCCGCTCGAGCAAACATTTTTTTAATATTTCCACTAATTCCACAAAGGCATTTGCGTTCTAATTATTCTGTATCATCAAGTAGCACTATGTTGCGCGCATAATGTTCATATATTTCATACATTTCATCGCGCATACGATAAAGAGAATATTTATTTCAATTAACTGTTTCGAAGTTGATTCGTGTTAAAAAGCATATATAGTAAGCGAATTCAAAGAAGCAGAAATTTGATTTTTGTCCTCTCTCATTCGACCCATAAATCTTCGCTTAAAGTGCTAGCAGCCAACACTTTTAACGCAAGTTTCAGCCACGGATAGGGGAAGTTCGGCTCGCAAGAATGTAGATTAGTTTCCGCCATAAAGAAAATATGTACTCTTCGGCGGTCGGAGGAGTTAGCTCGCCGGTGCTCGAAAGTATGAAGTACCCTTCGTTCGTTAGACCAACTTTTTCGACGTGGACAAGTTTATTTTATTCGAAGTATAACACGCTGCGGTAGGAATTAGTTGGCGGAAACTTGTAATTGCATCGTGAATATATTTCGCGAAGTTTCCCCGATACCTGGGTGAATAGTTCTTCCTCCGGGATGTCGGTCAAACGAAGTATCCTAAAATTGCGGGACGCCCTGCGCTGCTCGGGGTCTCTTCGCGAAAACGGTCGCGTCGCACACTCGTATCCAGACAATTTCGACTTTACGCGGGTGCGTAGACGGTCCCGACGATCCCATGGGAAGATTCTGCGAGCTCCGAGCTCGTTCATAAATTGTAATATTCACTTTTGGATTGCTTCCAGACGGCGCGATGTAACCGGGCGCCGGGAGCAGAGGGATGAGCGAGCGCGAGAACGATCCCGGAGCAAGAATGCCCCTCGTACACTCCATTTCGATGTCACAGCTTGCGTTTATAAGCGCGAGACCGTATTATAGTAACTGACTGCGCCGGTAATGACCGAAACATTCGCGCGCTCATGCCGTCGTCGCACATTTCCCCGTTCTTTCCGCCGAGAGTGCATCGAAGCCGGAGGTGCTTAAATCGTTGAAACGAGATCGGCCTGTCGATTTTTTATCGCGTCGAGGGTTTATCTTGTCGACTACGATCTGTATAATATCACACTTAACGATGTCGAGTGTGTTTCCGTGCTCAGGACGATTGATACTCGGTGTCGAAATCCATTCGGCACGATTCTCGAAGAAAAATTCTACATCCTTTCACGTAGGTGATTTGCTGCTATCTTTTTCATGTTTTCAAAGAAATTAACCAATAGACAATCCTTACTGTTCACAGAAACGCGGAATGTTCAATTCGAATGCGTTGAGCGTCGCGCAAATTTTAATAACACATACAATTTCGAACATATTTAAACACGATTGAAGAAACGCCTTTAAAGTGTAATTATTGTACCAAATACCACCATTTTCTATAAACCTCACCCCATAGCGTATGTTTCATTAAGTTTCGTTTATACGCCTCTGAAAGTCAGCATTGCTTCGTCGTGTTTCTCGTGAGACGCACAACTGAATCACCGCAATGCACATAATGCTCGATGCTCCTCGCGAGGAAATAGATACCGCTGTTGCATCACGATGCAACGATTGTCGGGTTATTGTAGGCAATTGGAATGGTGTATATTGGACGGCAAACAGCAATATCACCGGAATAAATAAATGTTTGTCGAATTCACGCCGTGATACTCGTTGTTACGCGATTAAACCACGCTCAGCGTGTTAAATACGCAACGACCTTTAGCAATTTATTTCTATAGAGGAATGAAATTCAAGAAAAATGTGAGACCATTGAAGCTGTTGCTGTATTCGGAAAAATCTAGTCTAGCTATTTCCTGAAAAGGGAAGAAAATACACAAATATTCTTGAAAACTATAAACTTCGTTCTCTTATAATTAAAAATTCTTTTATATTGCTCTTCGCCGAGGAGGAGTACCGCTTCCAAAATGTTTACGCCTTCGGCGGACTTAATGACTCGTCCCGCAAAGTAATTTCGATGCAGCGCGCATTAACATCCTGGGTGAGGTAATAATTAATCACGCAATTCGATTTCTGCCGCGCGCGCTAAGCATTTCCGCGTTTGATAATGACGTTAAAATCATCCGATGCGTGCCGACGATTTACGCAATTCGGGCGAAACTGCTGATAACCAAGCCGAAGTAATGATTTTCATTTTGAACACGGTATTGTTATACGGTTCGTATGAATTCGCGAGACCTCCCCTCCCACTCGTGGCATGCATCGGCGATGCGCGCACACAACCGCTCGAACTTCGATATTATTAGCAAATAATTATACCGAATCCGATCTGCAGAGTTTACACATTTCATTGAGCAAAACTCCGGAGTTTGCCCGTGGGGTGTTTCATCGTACGAATTCCCCGAATTTTATTCCCCTTTGAGACGCGTAACGCGGGCTATGCTATAAAAAGCTGAAAATAACTCGGCGGCGATTTATTGCGAGCGAAAATATGTTTTAATTATTTTTAATTGGATCAGCGTGCTCCTATTCAATTTTTTTGAGAGCATTCTTTTCCGCGAACAAACGAGATTTGCCATTTTCTCAAGCCAATTAATAAGAAAAAAATTGGCAATACGAATTTTTATAAATGCCGATAATTTGCGTATCAATCCTCTCGAATTGAACGTGGAATCTAAAGATAAAAATTTGATCGAGTTGTCTCTCGGATACAATGCACGGGGATTGCATTTGATTGGGTCCGAAATAAGATGGCTGACGGGCATCGTTGATCCAAAGGCGGAAAGGAGCGAGAGTTAAACGGCGATAATCCTCGATCGCCGCGTTTCCTCATTACAAGATCGGCCGCTTTCATTCGCGCGCGATCAGTCCCGCGCCCTTTTCTTGGTACACGACGTCCCTCAAAGGGACACGTACCAGGGGTCCCATGGAAATAATTTTTTGCGGGGTCCGTCCGGCGAGCCCGGTCATTTAAGTCCCGGATTTTCTTGAGGACGTCACGCGTACATAGCAAAAAATAATATTTACGGGCGCGTACAATATGTTCAAGCCGCGGCCCCCGGCTCGTTCTTGTTCCTTTATTTGCCATAACTCAGGTCATGCGGGAAAAAAGACGGCCGCGAGACGGTGGACCAGAAGAAGGAGAAGAAGAAGACGGGAAAGAGGAGGCAGACGAGGTAGAAGAAGAGGAAGAAGAAGAGGAGGAAGCAGGGAAAGAGGTGCCCTCGCGCAGGAACGCACCGGGGCCTTTCCCAAAGTGATTTATTTCGTTTGGTGGCCGCGAGCATGCGCGAGCATTCGAACTTGGCAATTTTTGCCCGGGCTAATCTGAAGAAGCATGAGCGTTTAACGCGCGCTAAGATGTTATTAATCATTCGCGGCCGTATAACGTGTAGGAAGACGAAAACCGTGCTGCCAGAACGGGGCAGTCAGAAGAAACTGGGAGGGAGGGGGCACGGGGCGTAAAGGGGCTGTTTAACGTCGACTTTTACACGCCGGTACCCCGGGGCGACCGGCGACCGGCAACCGGCCGCCTTGTATTCCATCGGGCCCGTTCAAACCCCGATTCCCCTAGAATTGAAATAATTCAACTCCTCTGGGGGACGGTTCCCCGGTTTCTGCCCGCTCGCTCGCTCGCGGAAAAAGATCCTCCGCGTTCCGGGAGTGAACGGCCAGATTCCGTTGCTCCGAGGAAACTAATGGGGGGACGAAGCAATGCGCCGCGAAGATTAACGATCCAACCGTGAATGCCCGATCTGTCGTTCGTTGGCCGGCAAGGAAACGCGCGGAAATCAAAGGCCGAACAACGTGGAAGCTGGAAATAACCGGGGGCCCCGCGGATTTATTCAATCCTGGCGCCTGAGTGGCCATTCAAGCTTCGAGGAATACACCTAACTCGGACCGTGCGGTATTTCTTTTTAGCAATCTAACTAAGTGGTCCTAATAGAATTTCCATAATGATCCAGGTAGATGTGTACTCGTTCCAGAAAACTCGTTCTCATTGTAGATCGATTGTTTCAACGATCAGCCATTTTAAAATGTTATCCTTCTCTAATCAATTTCGGCACGTAAAATCATTACTCGATTGCTTGCGTGTACCATGATTTCAGAAAGTACCGTAGACTACATAGGCGTTCAATAAATATAAACTCTCTTCTTCTTCTGAGAAATTGTAAACATCGAAGACGTTCTAATCAGCCGTAAAATAAATCATAAGGCAAGGGGTTGATACACGGGTACTACCAGAGAACTTTGTTCGCTCCACCCCAAGTTAGATCAAAGGATGAAGTCCTAACGAGTCGGTGGCGGTGTTCTCGCGACATTATTGCCACGACATCGGCGAAGGTGGAATTCCCGGCGACGAAGGGAAGACAGATGGAAGCGTATGGTTCTACGCCATTGTCGACAGAAACATTAGCAAGAAAGTCGGAATACCCGGGCTGCGACCACACGGGCACACCCTTTTGTATATTTGTTCGTTGCTGGCATTGTGTTTGGTCCCGGGAACAGACTCGTCTTCATTATGCGATACCCAAATGTTAGAAAATTGCGAGGGGCGAGAGACGGTCTGGCTCGGCTCGGCTGACTCTGAGAGAGCAAGGCAAAAATTATGCGTGCGCCTCGTTTGTTCACCGCGATAGAAGGGGTTACACCCTCCAGAAGGTCCCTCTTACGTCGTTACGCATGTGACACGGTTTGCCGATTCTTCGCCGGCCCGTGTGTTTTGACTTGCTGCATGCCTGTTCTCCGTGTGCAAAATTACGGCGAAGGGTCCCCGGTAAAAGACCGCCATTACCCAAATGCCGCGCTGTCCTTTTTCGCGCGCCGAGGCTTTGTGCACTTTTGAACACGAGAAAATTGTCGACGCTGCGCCGTTACCTCGTTACCATTCCAAAACCCGCGATCTTTATGCATCCTTGGACGCAACGCATCGAGCGGGTCCTTACCGGCTGCAACTCTGCATTCACCATTCTTCTCGCTGCGGTTCGAGTCAAAATTCTTTGAACGAATCGAGGTGTGGGGAATCGTTCCGTTATAATTGCGGAAGACAACCGAATTTCAAAAGTGTAATTTCTAAAAGGAGACAAACCTTTTTTTTAAATATTATCGCAGAGATTGATGACAAAAATGTTGTACTTCACAGCGAAATCGATTTTCTTGACGAGACCGAATTTATAAAGTTAGATCGTTTGGATATATTTGAATCTTACAAATTAGAATCATTTTGATTAAAGAAATTTTTTTTAAAGACGGAAAATGGAGTGGATCGTATGCGGCCGACATGGCGGTCACCGTGTCGATATTTCCGCGAGCGGGAATATCATCGGCGAAATATAAGTTTGACACTTAGCGTGGTTTATTCCGGCACTTCCTCCGAAAATAACGAAAGCGCGTCGCCCGCGGAAGTGGCGCGAATGAAAGCTACCGTAAGAGTTTACAGCGCGATAAATTTCTCTGTAATTGTTTTATACTGCCTTCCACCGGGCGTTCGTAAATTCGCGCGCGCCGAACGGCTTCATCCTGGCTGAGTAATTGAATCAAAATGACCCTCGTAAACATAAACCCGGCGTGGCTATGGAACTATTCTTTTGAAAAACTTGCGAGCTGAAATTGTTCGCGGACGACTCTATCCGCGAGAAATCTTCCGTTCCAGAAAAATGTCTTCCTATTTATTTCGGAAGCGTCGCGTCGTCCCCCGTTGGTGATTGGACGTCAGGATTCTTCTTGGAAGACGACGATCGGAATTAGAGTCATCGCGACGGGAATTGCGTCGGGAAATCGCACAATTTTCGCGGCGAGGGTTCCCATGATGGGCTTGTTGACGTTGTCGATTCAAGGGGGATTCAAAGACGACGTTCCATTGTCGAATCGGGTCGTTACGTACGTAATCGCGACAATTCGATTTATTTATTTGTTTCGACATTCGAGCCAATGTTTGGACGCGAACGCGTCGCCCCGGCGCGTGTGTGTACTTTCCCTGTCAAATATTGAACGTTTATTGACCGGCAGAATGTTTTTAGATTGCGTCAGGATCATTTATAACCGTGTCCATGGAACGCCGAACCCGCGACTATTTCATACCGCAGTGCACATTTGGCGCACGGAAGGGTTGGTTTAATCACTTTTTAACTACATTAGCACCAGTAACTGCCCCCCACCCTCTACTACTCTCCCACCTCGGGGTAACTTTCCGTCGGGGACCCTCGTTGCATCAAAAATAGATTACATCGCGTCGTTCGTATCTGAATTCATTTGCCTCGATGGATATTCCCTTGATCATGCTTTAATGGCGATTTAGGAACGTGCATTTATATCCTCGGAACGATTCAACGCTCCGAATGCTACCAAAGCGTTCGAGAAATCCGTTTTCCGTTCGAACTAGTCGATTCTTCGATGTATTTTAACGTTCAAGCGAAGTAGAATTTCTTCGAAAAAAAATAAATAATAACACGATATAAATTTTATTGATTACAACATTTACTTGATTCCTGCACCTTGCAAATGATACAGTTTTTATTTTGACGTCATTAACGACGTCATCGCAGTCGTAAAGCTAGAAGTTGCGAATATATGGCGAGTGCGAAGGGTTAAACGAGAAAATATACGTTGCAAAATGCGCGTGATCGAACGAGCACGATTCCGAGAACGCCGTCACTTCGGGTGGGTGCTGTAGGACAAAATAGAGTCGGGCAGGTGTGTTTTAAGCTAGAAACGCGTTATCGTCGCGCTTCCGAATTCGTCAAGAAGCTCGGGGGGTAGTTTTCGCGTGCAAAGCAGCAAGGGTCGCGTTCTTCCGTTTCCCGGGGTCTAGGTTTTACGACCCGGACGAAAAGAGGCGGGGACACCGAGCCACGATCGTAACTGCTAATGCCAACTTGCTCTCCAGCCACCCCTTGTCGAGTTTTAAACGTGGCCATTAAACGAAATGTTACAGCGCGCGGACGCGGTATCTGGCCGGGCGGGTGCGTGTTGTCAAAATTCTCCTGCCATGAATTATTAATACCAACCCGCAAATTATCCGCAGCTACGCGTAATTTTTCTCCGCGCGCTTATCAAGCCCCCTTCGTCCCATAACACCACCGTGGTTTCGTTAACGACGCTTGTATTCTGTCAAATACTTTTTCGAAATCGTTCGTTAAATTGTTGGATCGCGCAGCAATAATGTACCAGTGCGTTAAATTTTCGGGCCGAAATCAACGTGCTTTGCTCGAATTCAGCGACGTTGTCCTCGAAAATTGAGTCGCAGGGAATGACAAGCCGGGATCCTTGTGTCTACGCCAATGTCAGTTAGTCCTCGGCGCTTTCCATCGACAGTGATGCACTCTCTTCCTTCGAATTCACCTACTTCATCTACTCTGTCTCTCTCTCAGTGTCTTTGTCTGTCTTTATACTTCGTTGTATACGTGAGGCGTGCACACACTTTTAAGGGGAGACGTGTGGCGGTTCCAAGGGAAACCGAGGCACTACCCTTAATGACTGTGACGACAACCTACCGGCTCCGCACTTACTTCGCCTCCCTTTATTTATAGACGCGAAGGTGAGGCAGCCAGAGGAGGTCTGAGAGGACTGTCGAAGGTTGCAGGGAACCGTGGGCTGCAGGAGGACGAGGCTAACAGCCCCCCGGGCTCACCTGTCTTGGAAAATGAAAAACGTTCGAGAATATCTGTCCTCGCCGACGCCGTTGAATCAACCATAAAGATCCGCTGATTATTCGAATGAAGAAACAACACGGTTGGATCTGGTTCGCGAGCGTTACTCCTCTCGCGCGTGAACTCGATTAACAAGATACCGACTAATAAAGTTCACAAGCAGTTTTTCCATTCCTCCTGGTAAGGGGGTGCGATATTTTGTTGAAATCGCCACGCTGTCGCTACAAAGCGTGCGATACAACGGTAAACGGAGTCGAGGACGTTTCCTCCCATGAAGCAGGTTCTTCAATTAAGGAACACGCGTTTCCGTCGATCTCCGTGTCACGTTTTTACAACGGGAAATAGCTTTTTATTGCGGTTTGGTGGCGCGAGACGCGGAGGGGGCCAGTCTGTCCCCCGTGTCCGATTCCCCAGTCTCGGTGGAAAGCGACCCTTCTCGAAACACGCTTAATCGTACCTACATACTTGTAGTACAAGCGATAAGTGATAACGGTCACGTAAATTCTGCTGATTTCTCCGGTTACGTCGCGATATCGGGACGACGAAAGCCGCCACGGCGCGGCGGGGGAGAGAAACTAAGAAAGCCTTGGAAAGAGAGACGGTGGCCGGTTAGCGGGTTCGTGCGATGCACGGGGACTTATCTTTTCATCGATTCCTTGTTAAATGTCAAGCCGTTTCGCTTTTACGAGTCGCGCTTGCTAATGAACGCCACGTAACCGGCCGCGCCGTATCGACTCGTAGCGGCGCGGCACGGCGCGGCGCGACGATTCGACGTCGGGACGTGTGTGCGTCCTCCCCCCCGACGCACACGCCACGTCATATTTACCCTAGGACCCAGACCGGGCGACGCGATGATGGATAGACACCGCGATTTTTCCGCGTGCCGTTTCAGAAAACCAAGAGGGACTGGCGTCCCCCCGCGCACCGCACCCCTCACCTTGCATAAATTCCAACTATGACGCCTCGGGACAGGTGTACCGGCTGTCTTAGGACTGGTTGATCACTCGCCAGGTGGCAATCATGCGGCCAATTACACGCGATGCTGTTTCCTCGCGCGTCTCGCTATCGAAGTCTTCAATTATTCTACAATCCCAACTGCATCTATGAATTAGAACACTTTTTAACAGGGTCTAGAGCATCGTATCGTGAGTCTTGTATGTAAATTTTTGAGAAGTTTCATTTATTCGTTTGCACGTTATGCCCGGACGTTTAATCAGAATTCTCGTTCGCCGAGGAAGGTTTTGGATCCGGTGACGTCGTGTCGGCAAGTTTGCCAGGCTCCGCGACACTCTAATTGAAGAAACTTCCGGGAACTCATTAGCCATCGATGTCACCTATTTTCCTAGGAACCTGGGCACAATTAAAAAACTTGAGGCGAGGGTAGTTTCCGTGGTACACGAGGGGGGTTGAAGAAGATGGTCCGCCGTGTCTTTTTCCGGTCCTTTCCCGGGCCCTCTACGGTCCGCAGGGCAAGAAGTATCCGGCATTAGCTCTCGTTAGTCTTGATCGCAGCCACTTGCGTAAATCACCCCGGGAATTCCACATTTGCTGGGCGTCAGCCCGTCCCTGCTCGCGAGGGGGTAAGTGCACGCGAGATTACAACACCCCGCAAAATTTATTCTATTAATTAAGCCTGCTCCCGTCCCCACGTTCTTCTGACGGAGCAAACGACGGTCACCGACGTCCTGTGCAACTCGAAAACCGACGAAACGCTCCGCAAACGTTTCGACGCGAGAAACATCGGACACGGTATCTTTTTCTAACGCATCGCGTGGATCATGAAAAAATATCATCGGATAATGTAGACACGATGCGACCTACAAATGGTCTTAATCTCGAAGATGAAGGTTCAATTCTACTTGCAATATTCCATTCTACTTTTCAGATCAGAGAAGTCGATTGAACTATTTGCTGTTCATTCGGTGAACAGACTCCAAGAGCAAGATAACTGATTCCTTTCGAAATATAAATAAAATACTGGTGCCTGCAGTGCTCGACGACAATGCAACAACCGTTGAGATTCCAAGTGTTTCTTCAATGTTGTCGAGAGATTAAATACATTTTTGGATCGGATGTTCCTTTGATCGCAACGGGAGATCCACTCGAACGCAGTTCGACGACCGTCTGTTTACCCCTCGAACGGAACGATATAATTTCGAATTCAGACAGAGAATAACTTTGATCCGGATTCCTTAGTACAGTGGAGGGAGTGTTCCATTTCCATTCAGGCAAAAGAATGACGCCGGTTCATTTGGCCCCGGCTCTCTCTCTCTCTCTCTCTCTCTCTCTCTCTCTCTCTCGCTCTCTGGTGCCCGGTCGCGAACTTCAGCAACGCTGGAACTTTCCATGTTAATCTCTTACTCGCACCCCAAAGGGCCTGTTCCCGGGCATAGAATAACATAAAACTTTTCGTTTCTCGCGCTCCCTTCCGGACACCATCGTTCCCGCTCTTCTCCTCGGTGACGTCGCTCAAGACTTCTACTTTTAAATCATTCAGCCCGATGCCCGTTACATTATTCAACCGCTAAGACCAGGGCGACGCGGATTTCTCGATGGATACCAGCTTCTCGCGTTCGCTGATGTTTTCGCGAGACCAGAACCGCAAGAATTACTGGGAACGAATGCGTACTAGGATCTAACACATCGATTTTAATCGGCTGGCTGAACCTTTTATTCTTAACATCATCGTCTTGAAATCAGACATATATATATTGTCAATTGAACCAGCAAATGCACTGCGAATTGTATCGTGTTTGGGCTCACTTTAATCGTAAAAATATCACGCGTACGTTGGTAAAAGGATCATAAAAAAAATAATTTTTTCTCTTACTCGCTGCCCTAATCTATTATGTATGATGTCAGCGGCAAGAGAACAGGATCTCTATCTTGAACTCGTAGGAAAATAAAATGTTGCGCCGTGTTCGTTGAGGCTTCTTCGCTTCCGTGTTTTGAAATTTCCCGCGGCCGGATTACGGTTTCCGCCCCCGCTCGGCGGTTCATTCGATAGTTGGCATCCGTCGGGTGGGAACGGGCAACGAGTATCGCTTGCAAACCACGCGCAAAAGGCCGACGCAACCGATCCAGCATTTAATTATCGCTTCGCGTTTGACGAGCGCACGACTAATGGCTGTCAGGGATCAGGAGAATTTTCATCCGGCTCGTAGAATGCAACATCGCATAATGAACGGGCGCGCGAGCCGCGAGAGCCCGAGGCCGATCGACGCCGGCAACGCGATTCAATAGAGACGAGAGGGGATCCATCGCGTTTTAAACGACTTTTCGACCTAACGGGTCGCGTTGCTCGTAAACTCATCCTTTCGATTATTGTGTATACGGCGATTGTTTGCCTGTACGAGAACTCGATTGGCCAAGTCGCGACGAAGAACTGGGACAGATAATATCACGGTCCGAGATCGTATACGTACGATTTCAAATTTCTGATTAAGCTTCGCCCGGTTAACCGAGTCCGATAACTAGAAGGTTATTCTGTAATATACCACCTGTCAATTACCGTCTTAGACTCATGAGATTTATTATGCTTGCATAACGACGCACGAAACAATTGCGATGAAACTGGAATCGCGTTAGCGTTGAGCATCGCTTGCTAGAGAAGAGCGTCTTGCAAAACTATTTTATTTGCATTTTTAAAGTGAAATGTGATTTAGAAATTCTACTATCGATGATAAAAATGATTTAATCCTCGGACCGACGAGTAAGATTCAAGTGACCGTACCAAGTTGTTCGGATGCCAACTAATTTTTATCTGGGACGAGTTTGACGCGATTGACTTTTGGCCAGCTAGATCGGAGAAATACCCCACCGTGCGTCGGTGGTTTAATCGTGTTTCGCGTCGTCTGCTATGTCTCGATCAAGACCAAAGCGATCCGACGATGTTCCCGCGATCTATCTTTTGTCAGCTGCGCCGCGAACAGACAGAGTAGTTCCTCCCTCATATTCGGCAAGTCGTTTTAATCACGATACCAATTCCAATTCTATCTAGCGGATCAAGCCATTCGGTGGAATGTGTCCCGGTGACACGTGACGAGGGTAATCCCGTAGGATATTCCACGTCCTATTTCAGCCGACCGCGAATTGTCTTATTCGGGGCTGGGAAGGTGACGCCAATACGGTGTGTATCCGAGAGTGGCTTTCCCGGGGCTGTTCGTAAGCAATAAACGCTGATACAGGCTGGAACGTGGCCGCTCGTGTTGGAGGCTCGCGTGTCGAGGGTGCCGTGCGATCATGCGATACCGTTTCTCGCCAGGGGTAACATTATTGAACATTACGTTTATAGATTTGTCGCAGCTTGCACTCGGCGTGCCGCTCGGGCTCAGCCGTTGCACCCTCGCACAGACTTTTCTCCCTGTTCCTCGCACTCGTCAGGAAGTCATTACCCCTGGTTCGACGTCTCGCGACTGTTCTTAGGGGATTACCTAGAACCTCGACAGCGAACGTGTAACTGAAATCCTGCCATGGTAACTGAAATCCAGCTACGGTGACCCGTTTGTCCACTGGAATCGCCGGCTCCACCTCCATTTTTCTTTTCAAACTGTAAAGTCGAATTTTATTACACGGGGCCTCTTATTGAATAAAATTGAAAGATTCATTTTAATTTAAAAATTTGCAGAACATCGCGGAGCAACGTGCTACCGTGTGCGTGCTTTACGGCTATTTACCGGGCACCGTCAATTACCGACTATTAAGAGGCAAGTGTTGGAAACGGTGAGTCGATTCGACTGCGACATGGCCTGGCGACTATCGTCGACCAACCACGGCTGCCGTTTCTTTCGTTTTCGATTAAACGAGTTAATAAAAGAGGAACATAACGTGTTCTTTCAGCCAGGATCTACGAGTTTGTGGAAATCGCTCAGCCGATCGCGGGAGATTCTTACAGCTTTAACTGTTCAGTCTTTCGAGTGGAACTTGTGTTCTTTGGGAATTGTTCTGGTAAAGTCTAGCAAGTTTTGCGGATGGCTTTATCAGAAGTCGGAAAACATTTCAGCGAGCTTAATAAGTGGATATCGTACATCACGGGAGTTTCTCATTTTTGCGGAACTTTGCTAAATTAAATCGAATGTACCGGTTGCACGAGTCGGTACATCGAAGAACTAAAAATTTTGAACGTTGCTAGAAATTCGGGTTGGAATCGAAGAAGCGGGGGCGAAACAAGCAGGCGGACGGCTGTCACAATTTCCGGATTTCAATATTGACGGGCGGCGGGGCTCGCGCGTTATCCAATGTGTAAACTTTCGTGCTGTATTTTAATTTCGCGACGCTCAATATGCCGTCGCCGTCGTAACCGTCGACGGGCGTCGTCATCCACGGGCGCTCGCGCCGCGGAAAGTTTGCAATAACAGTTTAATCCCCGATGATGAGAGACTGGAGGCCTCTTACCTCTTACCCTTTACCCCTTTCAGCCGAGTGCACTTCAATCAAGCCGTGTGTTTGATTTAGAGCTATCCAAGATGCACCCGATAATAATCGATAAATCCCCGGCTCCGCGTCGCGGCTTAAAATCTTACCGCGTTTCGAACGTCTCTGCCGCAACACAGGATTAATATAATTGGCGAAATCGTTCGGAAACAATCACAGAAGAACGTCCAAATACTGGCTCGAAGTCGAAACTTGTTTACCGTAATGTTACAAAATTGATTGTACTTGTTTTATGAGTTTAGCGCGTCTCATAAATATACCGAGCCCATCGAAGTGAAATAATCTGATGTTTTGAATTTCGCCGTATCGTTACTTTCCATTACAGAAAAGGATTACAAAGCGACACGTGAAAAAGACAATTCCATGAACTGAAGTAAGTTCCTCGAGTAAAGGTATAATAAAACTGCTGTTTAATTATTGTTTCATGTATGTAACAACCGTGACTGCTTTTAATGGATACGTGTGAGCATCAAAATGGCATATTCTGTCACATTTTTCCCTTTATGAATTATTTATTTTTATCATTTTCTCATCCATACCGTTCCGCGTTTCAGTAATCGTATCTTTATTATAATTCCTGCATATTTCATACTTCTGAGTTTTTTTAAAAATATTTTATGAACTAGGACGTCCCGTACATTTTTATCGGATTAATATCGAGAGAATATGCGGGTCATGTTAAAAGAGAAATATTGTTATCGGAATCCAACGTAAGCTATGCGCTAATTTATGCACGAATACATAATAATGCATTATCTTCCATAACAATTGAATTTTTAATATTATTGACGGTCCAAACGAGGTTTTAAATATTCGTCCAGCATATCGGCATAACGAATGTTGTTCATCATTTGCAAAATAACATTGCAATAGAACTTTTGTCAAAAATTGAAAAGCTCGTGATTTTCATTAATATTTACGAACTATAATAAACACAAATTCAATCTCTGACAAATAAAATATTCTGTTGCCTCCTTGGAGATGTTCCATTATAATATTATATATTCTAAAATAATGTACAACAAGCTGAAGATATTGTTCGATGCACAGTTTCAACAATTCCGCAACAGTAGACAAAATCGGAAACATAAATCTGTAAAACGAATACGCTGATCCAATTCCGTGAATACACCCGAAAAGGTTAAACAGGTTGCGATAATCGTGATTACTTGATACAGCAAAGTAATATTTTATCTTCTAGACGATCGATCCGCCGAGTGCCAGACTTAATACTGTCCCGCGTGGTATAATGGAAAGCGTTCATTTAAAATTAACAATCGCAACCGCATTAATACATTTCATTTGCGAGAGAGCCTGCCTCTCGTTAATAAAACCCAGGATCCAGCCACGAAATCATTAAAATCCCGCTTCGCTGGGTCATTTTTTCCCCTGTTTGCTCGCCTGAGTAGAAAGGAGTGTTCCCTGAAAATCCGTTCGAGGACAGTAATCGAACGATCAATCGAATCCTCCACGCTTCGTCGTCCTCTCTGGTTTCGAACGGCGATAGTCTTTATTCAGTTTCCAGAAGAGTCCACTCTGGACCCCGAGTGGAAAAAGGCGGCGCGGCAAAAGTGGCATCGGTGGCGACGACGACGACGACGACGACGACGACGACGACGACGACGACGATGGAGGGACAGGAGGTGGAGAGGGTTCTGCAAGGATGGAGAGAGATGTGGGGAGCTAGCCGGATAGGTAAGCTTCGGATTCCCGTTTCTGGGAACCCGTGAAATCTCGCAGTTTACTCCGGGCTCGGGCAGAGACAGTTCGCGGCGCGATAAAACCTGCTCCTTCACCCTTCGACGCAACCACCGGCTAATGGAAGGTGTCGATAGGGCTCGCGGGGGTCGAAGTTTACATAGGAGGGTGGTCTGGAAAGGGGAAAGGGCGAGGGAGAGACTTAGAACGATGGAAAGAGAAAGAGTCGGAAGAGAGATAGACGTGGAAGGGTGACTGCAATCTCGACGCGGCAGGATGACTACCCGCAGCCATGCTGGATTTCATTTTCAGTTCTGACGGAGCTCGATCGAGCTGCCGTATTTTGCAGAGTTTTCTCGAGGTCGTAGACGATACTTCCAATTCGGAAAAATCGGTTTCGACGAAAGGATATCTCTAACGGTCCATGATAGCTCACCGAACATATTCAGGATTATGCGTGCGTCAGAGTCCTCGTTGCGACGTCCAGAGTCATGTATCCGATCGACGATGTTTCGCCAGGCCTGGAAATCGGGAAAGCAACGTTGGTTCTCGGGAATCGGTCTCGAATTTGCCAAGAATCTCTAGGCGCGCTTACCCTAACGGGGGCCCCTCTGTTTACGTATGCAAATGAGTGCGGATCAATGCCGTTAATTAGGATTCTCGATCCTGCTCCCTTCGCCCTTCATTCTTCTCCTTCCAAGGACGACCGACCAACTGTCTGTCTGTCTGTTTCCCCTCTCTCGAGGTTCGCATACCTCGAGCCCGCCACCTATCGCTCTCGGCCCTCAGCTCTCGCTTCTATCTCAATTTAGCGGCCCGTAGCTATCTTATACGCCTACGATAAGCTTGTAATGCGGTGCATGCACCGGTCTCGCACGGCCGAACGACCATAATCGTAAGTGATGGTGTATAATCATACGTGCCAACCTCTCCTCTTCTCCTCCCGCATTCTTCCCCACCCACCGGAGCAAGCCTTTCTCCTCTCCTCTCTCTCTCTCTCTCTCCCCCGTTTATCCTTCACCTCCTCCTCCTACTCAGGAGAGAAACGGAGAGAGAGAGAGAGAGAGAGATAAAGTGAGAAGATTGGCTTCTTTTTCGCGCCGCTTTTGCTTCCACTTCCTTCTGGATTCCTACGGGTCCAGCGACCACCTTCCTCGCCCCTGTTGTTCTTCACAGTTCCTGGAAATTTGTTGAGACACCTCGCAACTTTCTTCAACCTTCCTCCATCCACTTCAAAGCGTTCCCTTCTTCGTCTTCTTCTTCTTCTTTGGGCTCGCACGCCCTCCGCCCCGCGCGTATCGATTTACTTTCTAGCCTTTTTAAGTTTCCTCGGGAATCCTCGGATCGCTCAGCCTCCCCTCGACCCCTCTAATTTCTCCGATATTTGTCTTTCAACTTTTCCCGCCTGCGCGCCCCTCCATGTCCCTCTTTTTACTCAGGCGCCGAGCCCTTTGCTCCCTTTGTCTACCCAGAGTCCTCTGTGCTCTCGGTACTCTGTTTTTCTCCGAGGCCCTTTGCCACCGCGCAAACTCTCCCAAGCTACATTGTTCCCTTTTTGCGTCCCTTGCTCCAGAGATGTTGACGATTAGCGGATCTGTCGTAAGCAAAAGATCCGCCATATTACCGATTAGTTTTTAAACATATGCGCCAGACTCTTCCATTTTCTTGAACGAAGTGCCCTGGCTGATCACCGAATGCCAAGAAACGCTCTGACATCTTGGTTAGTAATTAAAATGAAAGACGATCCAGTTCTTCGAATCTATTTATTGCTTTTGGTTCATTCCTCGTAAATTTCTTATGCTCTTTCTCGTCCGATTCCCTCCCCAACCCTGAAGAATCCCGAATAACAACATTGTTCTCTTCTTGCGACCTCTAACCAGAGATTACGATTTTAACTACCGCAGATGACGATGACGATCAACCTGGAAGGTCCTCACTGTCGTCTCGTTCCGCGAACCTCTGCGACGTGAAATCATTGAACAATTTGCTGTACGAAATTGATATGTATACTGTAAGCGATTGATTTGCTCTCGTCTGTATTCCAACGCAACAGTTAGCGTAGCCAAGGCTGCAAGAACGTCTCCGTGTACTCGGCGCAATTTTTCGATGTTTGCATTCGTAATGACCCTAATCTAGATCGACGTCCATCAGTCTCGACTGTTTTCTCTAACGCCGCTCGCGTGTCGCGTGAATAGTCTCTCGGTAGGTCTACTCACCTTCAAACAAAGACATTATACCCGGCCGACATGATTACCGTCATTAGCCAGTGGACATCCTGTTGCGCCTCTGCCGATATAATTTCCGCGACACCCTCCACCACGAACGAAGACATCAGCCTGTCGTGCTTTCGTAATACCCGGCTAGATTGTCGGCAGGCGAAGCCTCCAGGCCTACGGCTATCATTCCGAGAGATTACGAAATCACGGCGTCCCCAGCATACATCATTATAGCGTTACGATCATTTTAAATATCGTCTTTTCGTCCGAGCCCTGCGTGTCGATAGAAATTCTCTTGTCCGTCCATCTCAGCCTCTTCTACAATTATTTCTGGACGTTCTTTTGTTATTTAATCATCGTACGCTCCTCGGTGTGAAAGCACATCCATTTTCATTTTTTACAGAGTGTAAAGCTAGATCATGTATTCCTTAAAACATATTTTGGCGTTTATAATCGGATAGGATTCGCACGTACAGCACAGCACTGTAAGTAGTATAAGATTTTTAAATGCGCAACGAGGAATGAATTAATTATTCCCATTCGTTCCTCAAGGATAGAGGAATAAATTGCAGAATGGTGTCTTTATTGAATAATTACTGGACGAGAGCGTGGCCACGCAAAACGTTTGGTCGGAAGTGGAAATCGTTCGCAACCGAACAACAGCGGGCCGGTGTTTTCGTAACCAAACACAATTAGGTATTCCCTTTATTGATATTTCGCGTGTACACGCCGTATTTGAACGTACTTACAATACCCATTGCTTTGGTTCTTCGTAGTGAGCGTACCACCGGGGAGAATTATCGTTTCACCGGGAACCACCACCACCACCGTTCCACCATCGTTGCCGCGGAGCGGCGGAGTTACCATCGAAATTAATGGGCGTGTAACATTGTCGAGGAAAAGTCCCTTCCATTGTGAGAGAACCGCGCCGCTAGATGAGTTTCAGTGGCAATGAAAATCATCGCGGCTGCCGGGGCTGGTAATTAAAAGGTAATGAGCTCACGGTTATGCAGATTGCGGCGAAGTTGACGCGCGCTGTGTACCTCCGGGTTATATTGCAAGGCCCTCGCTGCATTTATCGTGCCTCACCGCTATTGATCGGCGAGAAGTTGTGCTAAAGGATTACGCCCCCGGTTCTATTCTATTAGGTCATCCCGTAAGTGACATTTCTTATTGCTACACTGCGAATCTCTATGCCAAATATAAACGTAACAAACTATTCAACGGGGTAGTTTAATATTTTCCTCGCAGAAGTTCGAAGGAGTTTTTTTTATATCTCCTTCGACGATTGTTTATTAAATCAACGAGAGTTGTCCAGAATCGTCCAGAATCGTCATTAATAAGACACACTTTGAAAAGGGACAATTCGTTCAACAAAGTTCAAAGTAGATTTTCTGTTACCGACGAGACCGACCCCGTGGGATATTCATGAATTTCTGCATCATTTGCAAGAAACAGAATGGAGAATTTTTTTCTAAAAATTTAAAAAAGGTTTTGCAAATGTTGCAGTCGATTGAACGAAGCACGATTTTCTGAGTATCAGGGGCAGTCGCAAATACTTCGCAAAAATGAAACTACCAGTTATTTAGAGATAAGTGTGCATTGGCTAGTTTCGAAACACCTTTTCCAGAAGAGCAGCCAACCTACGAGTGAGGGATGATAGAAGGAGGATAAGGGAGGATCCTCGCGAGTAGGGTGTCCTTTTTAATAAAACAGTCACACATCCGATTTATCGCTGACCGTGTCCATCCCGAAGATCACTGTTTCCCACTTTCGACGGTCACGTATAGTCAGCGGGCTGCGTGCACGAGTGCGTGGGTGGTGGATCGTGATTTGTCGGCAACACGGCCGCATATTTACGGTTCGCTTGACCGGTCAGGGCTACCCGGGACTTGGTCGCATGTATTTTCTGAATTTCACATTTCCCGAGGCGTTTCCAAAGGGATATCGAGTCCTCGTCCCCGGAGGAGGGTTACCGTACTCGAGCCGGCCGCCTAAGTCGATAAGGGCTTTGATATGCTAAGTCCGAATGATCCGACTGGTGGATGTGCGTGGTCCGACCACGCATTTACACAATTCGAGGCCGAAGACTCTGCCAAGTGTACCCGTGGCCGTGTCGGCCACGAAATTGTACGGCCTATCCTCTCTGCCAGGCTCTCCTCAACTCTTGTGATGAAAATCGAGACACTCCCGGCGACGTATCTCGCGCGAGCTGATCGAAAATCGCTGTCGAGGACCTCTGACCCTGCTCGATGGAGCTGCACACGATTATGGTCGCTTTTTTGGAAAAGCGATTTCGTCCCGACAATACCTAATCCTGGAAATACCGATTATTTCTCTTCTCTCCTTTCAACCTCAACCGAGAAGACGAAGGCTGAACCCGATCGTGCAAGAAATCCGTTGAAAAATTAAAAATCAACTCTAATCGAGTCGCTGGGTCAGAAACGACCAACCAGGGAACCAAGTCGGTGTTTCGAGTTCA
This sequence comes from Lasioglossum figueresi, assembly GCA_028455805.1. Classification (NCBI taxonomy): domain Eukaryota; kingdom Metazoa; phylum Arthropoda; class Insecta; order Hymenoptera; family Halictidae; genus Lasioglossum; species Lasioglossum figueresi. The sequence continues at coordinate 1,790,494 of CM052202.1, read as the reverse complement.
ATCGATGTTGTCGTTCGGTTGGTTAGGAAGACGTTTTGAATAATTCACGGCTCACCCCTGCAATCTATTTCTGTCCGAAGGGAGCCAACGCTGTTTATTTCTGATTACGCCGACGAAAGAGGGCTGCTCGATGAATGACGCTTGTCAGGCACGACGAACACTTCGACAAACCTATTCGGTAATTCATTGTAAAAGCAGCTTCGTAATTGCTGTAATTGCAAAATCTGAGACCCGGTATTCCTACCAAAAATATGGTCTCGTTCACGCGATAACATGGAAAATGTATCTTGACCAGTTTTTCCTAGAAAATTTCAAACGGTGCGAGATGCGCTATGGTTTTGTCACAGAGCGCAGTAACAATTAACCCTGGTGCACTCTTCGGAGCGCAATTATTTTTGAACAGGCTCGGAGGGCCAAAGCGAACAAATGAATTAGTAACTGGACAAACTCCGGTTTACCGGACGCCGATAACATTATTCGGAAATCCGTGGCAGAGGGTTCTCGATGATCCTCGTCGGCCGCATTCCGCCCACAAAATTCCCACAAGCTTGCTACCGTGCAGGTGTAGCAGAAGAGGAGGATGAGGGCTCTGCGGGCCACGAGTCGGTCCTCGTTCGCACATCATCTTTATTTATTCGCGCGCAACCTCGTATTATACGCGCGTCGTGTAGATGTATCACTCGAAACTTTTAACACGTCGTGTCTTATCGAGCCGGGTCCCCCGACGAGCGTTAATACAACCCGATGCCGCTAAATATGGTTCAGTGAGTTCTTCATGCTCGAATGGCTCGGGACCTGCTCCTAACGCGAGTCCCAAGAGAGAGAGAGAGAAAGAGAGGGAGAGAAAGAGAGAGAGAGAGAGAAGAGAGCCGTTCCTTCGCTACTGCTCCCCGGTACCTGGGGCCCGAACGACGACGACGACGACGACGACAAGTGTTGGGGCCCCTTCGCGTGCGTGGATTGTGTTCCCCGGGTTTCCTATACGTCCGTTCAGGACGTCGCAACATCGCGCGCGACGTGTCACGGCCACGGAACACAGCCGATTCCGCGTGTTTCCGCGGCGATCCTCTACTCTCGAGGCTGTCCCCTTGCACCGTACGCGACAGGAACACCTTTTATTTGCGTATACATGTGTTACAATGTTCCCGCCGCCACAGCTGCGACACGCTCTCAGAAATTGAAAAGCGTGAACGAACCGGATAGGATACCGACTGATCGGGACCGAAGGGTTTAACGACCGAGGCCGATCTTCTTGAGCTATCCTCCGATTTTCTAGCTCCTCGTCACCCACGCCCGAAAATTGTAATAACATTTTCTAGGTCTTCGGCATCCTGCGCAACGTTAAAGTTCCGTCGAATTTTTATTTTTAAGAAATCTGAGCCTCGACACAGAGGGTCTCAACTGAGAGTATAAAAACCAATTGCTCGAAAAGCAGGAAATTGAGAATTGAATATTTGACAACTGTTTCGACGTGTACGACTAATTCTGAACTTGAAGTGTTTAAGAGAGCTGTTTATGGGAATTGAAAGGAATTTGCGCGTGCCGAGATCGCCGGGCTTTTTCGGAGAAGGTTGACGGGGAACGAAGAGGGTCATCGTGCGTCACATACTGATAAAAGAGGAAGACGAATGGCCGGGTAGAGTGGCTAGACCCCAAATCTGTTCGGGATTTGGCAGGACCAGAACTTAAAACGAGGCTCACGTTCTCTATTGGTAAAGGACGATGGGCACACTTCTCTGGCAGTCGCCTAGAGCGGTCAGAAATGTACTCACGTACGAATTCCTTTTCTCTTTCCCACTGGGGATTGCCCAGCTACTTTTGATTCGGCCGATATTCCTGCGCTTATTGATTGATCGGCCCGTCAAATTGCCTTCGAGCGCTTGGTAGATACGTGCTCCCGCCATCTTTGCACCTTGCTATACCAAGTAAGCTCGGTTCGACCTCGTAGCTCGCGTAGGATAACCTCCTTTCTTAATCCCCAAACACACGTTCCTTCGGTGAAAATTACTCATTTTCGAATTAATCGGTGGAACCTGTGTGTTCGGATAATATAATAGTTGCTTCGTCAAAGTGCTGGATGAAATCGTTGAGTTGTATAATAAATCGTGTTGTATACCGAATGTATCGCAAGTATCGTGGACACGCATTTTTTTCGATCTCGGTCGGCAGTTCGCGCATCGGAAATCAATTGGCAGCGTGCTTTGCGCGAATCAAGAAAAACGGGGGCGGAAGAAGTAACTGGAAAATCGGGAGGTCGCGTCTGTTTGAACGGTATTTAAACGGGGACGCTGCGAGCGATCCATCAAACGATCCGACGGCTTAAGAGCAGATCGACGCGCAGATTTATACGCCACGACTCGAAACGCTCCCCGATAAATTCTCTCCCGTGTTCGTTCGATCGCGAGATATCGCCGCGTAAATCCGGGGCTACGGCCCCGCGAACTATGAAAAACCATCGCGTCGCGAGAAAATAATACCTCGGCTAATGGAGCCCGTACGAATTATAATTATGACGCGTTCGGCCGTCTATACGAAGACTGTGAATAACAATTTACGAGCCCCGGCGCCGCGCCACGCCGTTTAACGAGTTCGAAGCTTGTTACGAAGCGCGTCAGATCGCGCAGTGGCCGGATGTCGAGTCTCGATAATTAAAACAACTTGCAAATCACGTCTAATCGCCTCGGCAATTTCCGCTTCTTTCGTCGATACAGGTTGTTACGGGGACACCTCTAATTCCCTGAAAATGAAGCAATTTATAGGGACGATTTTTCTTTCAGAGAAACTGGTCGATTATATTCTTTCTGAAACCTTGATGCGCAGCCATTCATCGCAGTTCTTGAACTTCGATTTTGAAGGAACTGTTGCTTTGCTGGTTAGCGGACCGACCAGTGTTAAAATGAATAACTCGTGTAAGAACCGGAAAACGAAGCAATCTTTGGGAATTCAATTTACATTGAATCGTCGGGGGTATATTTTCAGAATATCATTTATTCGTGCAAAATCACTCTACTGTTTCAACCAATTGTATCACAGTCTGAATCCACAAAATCGTAAAAAATTGAAAAAAATTGTGCAAATCTGAAAACGTCCCGAGTATTCGCAAACAGTTTGAGCCAGACCTACCAGAGCGTATGTAGTCTCAACAAATGTAGAAACTCGTGCGAAGACAACAACGGAGTTTGCAATTCCCGTGAAGATCAGGAAAACCGATACGAAGTGTTTTGCTTGTGTGTGCAGCAACGCGTGTATCGGTCAGAGGCAATATTCCCTTGAAAGGGAACCACTATCGAGAATCGCCCTACAGGAAAGGACGAGATCGGCCCTGCTCCGTCACTGTAGGACTATCTATCGGTCCAGCGAGGCATGCATACCCCGGACTACAGAGAAAGATCACGGCCACCCCACATAATGGACTGCGGCCCGTAATGCACCCGGATCCCTTTTCATTATTTTATGGTAATAATGCGTCTCTCGACCACCTTCCCTTCCTTGCAGTGGACGCCATTTCCATCTCTGAGTCGCGCAGGAATAGCTGGCGGATTTCTTTTACTTCGGCAGATGAAACCACTCCACATTTAAGACGAGTAATGAACTTCTCGATAAAACAGAAAATCGTTTGCCTCGTATTCGAGAGGAAAGAATTATGCGTGGTTTGACCACGACGAACAAGATAACAGCGTCTAAGACTTTTAAACAACAGTTATTAGGTGCGTATATTGGAAGAACGCGAGTGTGTTACTTTTGCCGACGTCTCTCGTCGAGCCTGTAAAAGCCCTTGGCCGCAGTTGTTCCCGTTCCCCGTGCAGCTCGATTCGAAATTTTACGATAGCTCGATTCCATTCGGCGTCGCGGCGGTAGTTATTTCATCGTAAATAGATTGCATGCGAGCCTGTAAAACGATATATTAACGCCGATCCATTGCAGTAAATCCACGACGATAACTCGACTTAACCTTAACGGCTGTTCCAGCGAAGTGGCATCGTTCTTCCTGTCCCTTCGATGTTCGTTTACGACCTCACCGCCATTTTATTCGTCGGAAAACACTCGGGGCCGATAAAAAACTGGAGGCTACCGTAAATCGATGATCGCTAATTTTCTCTCGCGATATATTGCCCGACGCGGAAAAAGCTTATTCTCGGGCCCCGTCCAACGGATAGAATTTTCGAAAGTAAAAAGAACCAACCTTTAATCGTGCAACGGTATCTCATGCTATAACGCGCCGAGCAACCTAATAAAACGATAATATTAGATCGTCCCAAAAGCTTTTTTCGCGATAGGCACGCCTGATGCTGTCAGACAACGGCGCGATTAGCTTTTTGCTAATGTTTTACCAATCCCCGGGCACTCGCTTGTTCAATGGCGCCGTTTGCTTCGGGTCGTTTAATCTCCATTTACTACCGAGCGAATCGCTAGGAAAAATAGTTTCATTATGATTGAATCTATAAATACGTACATGTAAAACACATTTACCAAGTAACCGAGGGCTCGTTACCATCGCCAGGCTGTCCTTACGCGTCCATAAATTGATGTAGAATTTTGCTGGATATTGAAATAAATATTTTCTCTCCTTTCATTTTGGTCGCACGACATCATGAGCCAGGCTCCTGATAAAACACACATTCAACCAGTTAACTGCGTTCGACGCGTGTACACGTCGATCCAGGACTCTATCGCGGTGCAATAACAATAACCTTTTCAAGAATGAATTGTTAATTTTGTATCAAATAAAAATGTAATACTTCCTCGTTTTTCGTAAAATTTATAATAGGACCATTTGCTCTGCGTTCGACGTGTATACTGCTCACGCGTGTCGTTGCTTGATTTTAATTCCGCTATCAGTCGGGGAATTTTTAAAACTAAATTCCGCAGTTAAGGGGTTAAAACATGTTTCGCAAAACATAGTTGCAATATTTAAAAAATATATAACTATTCGGTTAGTGGTTCATATAAATTGATATGCGAAAATTGGACGAAAAGAGCACCGATGTCCAGCCATACGAAACAGGGTCCGAATCACAGATATCTTGTTCGCCGTGGGCGTCTCGCGAGAAATGATATCACGTACGTCAAACAATCGCCGAGTCCGTGGCTCGAGGACGAAACGGCGCAACGGTTATCTTCGTTTTCGACGGTGTCTCCGACGCGACGCGACGGCCGAATCTTTATCCGCCGGGTCATCCTCGATCCCGTGGTTTTAGTGCGCTGTAAAGCCTCCGTTCCCGCGACATGCTTTATATCTGCGACGCAACCGTATTTCAAACGCGGATAGTCTGCCATTCCCTCCACCAGCTGGACGATGCATCTCCTCGCGACTCTATCCGCTCCTTTTTTTCCCGTTGGAAACCGTTCGCGGCTAGCTCTAGAACGCGTCAAATGCTTTACGGCCGTGCGCACGAAGATGAACGGCAACGAGAAGCAGCGGAGGTGCCAGTCTGATTGTCCCTCCGCCCCTTGACCCTGCAAAAGTTTTCCACGAGACAGGAAACGAGTCGCGGTTCCTGTCCACGAACGGCGCGAATCCTGCCGCGGTATAAAATCAGCCGGCCACGTTCCTGGATTCATAATTCCTGAAAAGTTCATAACTTCCGAGAACCGAGCGGAGGAAGACGGTAAACGTCAGCGGGCGAACTTGCCGCCATTAATATTAGGTCGACGCTCGTTTATACGCGCCACCGACGTATGTAGTCCCCGCACAGAGATAATAACGCGGACGACGCGTCAGCCTCGCGATTAAATGTTCCCCGAGCTGTCGTATTTTTGGACGTGTCCCGAGAATTTCAACCATTCGCGATGCCAACCCGATCCTTGTCTTGGAACGATGTCTGTATTTCATTTCGGCTCACCTCGTGACCGTGATTCGCTTTATGCCAGCGATGAACGTTTGCGTAACGTCTCGTCTCTACCGCCTTCGCATTTTGATCAACGTCTTAAGGTACGCGGCCATCTGAGAGTAAAACTATCGCGAGTTACTCTTCAAAGTCAAATTCATCGGTGTACACGGTATTGAGAGCGCTCTATATAGCGGTCCAACCTGTCGCAGGGTCCAAAGCGACGCGAGGGTCAAAGACGTTTCCTTTTTCCAGGCCCGTGGAAATCGAGCAGTCGCACGTGTCGGAGACGTCGCGTCGGTGTTCTCGACTTCTCGCTCCTACAGGATAAAGAGAAAGTATTACCTCGCCGGTGGCGTCCCGACGACCGGGATTAATCCCGAAATTTAATTAACAAAACCGTAAGCGCTCTTCCTGCCGCTCCGACGTCCCTGTCGGCTCCGGCTTTACGCCCCCGTTCGCCGGAAGTAAAAATAAGATTTGTCGCACCGTCGATCCTGCCGGACGCCGAGACTGTCTGCTGCGAGGACACTTGGATAGAAATTAACAAAATATTTGTCTGAAAGATTTCTTCGCGGTTCGGAGGGACAACAAAACCACTAAAAGCTTCGTGCAAAACTATAAGACATAATCAATTTTTGGTTCTTCGATTCATTTGATAAAAATCAGACATTTCGTATGCAGCGACCTAGATTATTTACAATAATACTTGAATCTGCACTGCTTACGTCATATGTACGTTCAGGTTTGTTGGATTTTTTTTGCATAGCGAATATGAAAAATTATATAAATATTCAAGTTTGGTGCGATTCGTTTGTCGCAAGTGCTCGTTCTCGGAGTCTCGGCCTATGCGAGACGGCCACGCTATAAATTCGGTTAACCGGCCGCAGGTGATCGGTGACTTACTTTGCGATCGCCACAGTAAAATCTTCGGGAGGCTGTCAGAGACGCAGCTCGCGTTGGTAGGCGTCCCGGCATAGCATGGCATTCCGAATCCCTTGTCTCCGCGATGCCAACCACCGAGACACGCTTCTTTTATCGTTGTTCGGCCTCGTTCCCATCGATATTCACGATCCCGCGGGCCGCGTGCATAAAGCGCCCGCGATGAAAGCAAAGTCTGTGATTTGTATGACGACAACTTTGACTCGACCCTCGAAGTGGGCTGGTGAAATACGGTATCGTGAAACGACCACGGTCTATTCCGAACTAAACGCGTTTATAGCTGACTTTACGGTCTGATATATTTACACGTGTGTCGGTAGGCTACTTGTTGTGGCAGAGGAAAAATTAGGTGGCTAGTCGGAGCCATTAAATCGCTGAACACGTGCCCGCTATACCGCAGTGAGTCATACGGTGCTATCGGGAACAGAGATGCTTAACCCTTCAATGGCACTCTGTTCTTCAAGCCACAATGGCAGCTTCATAAACATTCTGTCAACTTTTGAAATACTTTCGAGCTTATTCTCCAGGCTCGTCAATCCAAATGTCCAGTAACAGATAATACTACGACTACGATTAATGCGATAACAAATTCTCATAAATAAATTAACTCAATAAAATTAAGCCAGATGTTTCCGCTGGATATTATTCCACAGCTTACTTTTCTTGTTTACGTGTACGCGTGTAGACCCCAACAAAGTTTGGCTTACTTAACACATTACCGAAACACTTTTTAACGGAACCTTCAATAGTAAAGAGTAATTTTCATTGTGAACTAACAAGTCACCCTCAATAACGTCATCTAATAGTTTCATTTAACACTAGATTTACGGAGCTCTAGAAATAACTATTTCACATTATTTTATAAACGTAACAAGAATGGGTCTGTCCAAGTTTTTGTCCACTTTTCCAATAATATACACCCAAAGAAATAAATTTGGTAAATAATTTCTCGGAGATGCATCTTTACAATCTTAGTAATCGCAAATTAAGAATATTAGAACCCGTCATTTTGACGGGTCCCGTAAACCTAGTATTAAAATTGCGATGTAAAAGAAAATTTCTATGCTTTCTTCTGGTCCAGCACAACGATTGAAATCGTATTAATAGGCTTCCGGTAGGTAAAGTGTTAATATGTTATAATAAAAATTGATTTTCAAGTTTGATAAAAAGATAGCGTCATACGTGACTGGTAGCCAAAGTATTAACATCGCTATGCGACATTTGCTTCGATCAACCGCGATTTCCGGCGGCCATCTTGGATCGGCCTAACGCAAGGATCGGTGGCAAATGAGCGGAACGAGCAGCGATCTCGTAGGTGCGAGATCTGTAACGAAGAATAATTGAAATGCGATCGGGAAAGCACACGACCGAGGGAATCCCCGACGTATATCTTCTCTCGGACACGCCTCCTAACGATTTTTCGATACCGGCAGGCGACGCGTTTTTATTCGTTCTCCCTCGTCTGCGCCCCATGCCCACGATAGAAACGTTCAAACGATGCAGACAATCTGCCGGATAACGCATAACTGCCCTCAGAAAAATAGCCCGATGAACTTTACGCCTGGCCGGCAATACCGCGCCAGGTAACCCGGAAATTTATGAAAACGTTTATGAAGTCCTACCCCGTTGGTGGAAGGGCGCAGAAAATGGGGAAGTAATCCTCCGACGACCTCTGTCGCATCAGTTTATTTCGTGTTCCGATCGTTTCGTCAGCGATTCGTTACTCGGAACTTCGAATCCCCTTTTCCCCGACCGGCCATACTTCGCGGTGGCCTTTTATTCGCAACGCCTGGTCTACCGGCTATTCGCTCCGATGCACATTTTTCGACGATCATCAGACCGCGTGTCGTATAAAAGTAGATCCCTGCCGGTAGAATACGATTTTATTCAATGACGTGCATTTTTACGTGGAGATAAAACGTTTCAATCGTTGTTCTTGCGTGGATTGACTGATGCTGTTTCGTTGAGCGATCGTTGTGTTTCGTTGTCGAAAGCAGAGATAAAATAGTGAAGTGTGTTTGAAATTGGAGGCCTCTTGTTTCAAATCATCTCGATCGATATCGATAAATATATGGTCGGCCAAGAATAGATCCAGCTGGGTCCCACGAACGGGTTACGAAGGAGAGGTATCATTTATTTATGTTCGACTGATACAAATAGAGCCACAGAGTCGAAAATTGCTGGTTCTGTCGTGGTTGGGGTTCGCAGGATCTCCGGGGGATTCTGGAGAAATAGAGATCTTCCATGATCCCCACCTCTTTTAACCCCTATTTCCGGTCACTCTTGCGCACCATTTACGATCTCAGCTGTTCGGAACTCCTCCGAGAAAAACCTTGAGGATTGTGTTAGGTTAGGTTAGCCCTTCGGGAGCAGCTCGAAGGCTTCGTTAGCCCTTCGAAGGTAACCTTGACGGCCAGGTGGAGTCGCTAGTTCGCTAACCCCAAGACCTTTGTACTTCAAACTTAACCCTGTGTAAGGTTTTCGGAACGAATCTTCGTAAACCGATAACACGTTCATTGCATTAATCGTTATCGACAAACCTAAAATCTCGATACATTGAAAATCTTATTCAATTGTTTGATGAGCCTCGATTAGACTGTTAGAACCTGCGTCTATCTTCTGATACTGTAAAGAAAAATTGCTTTTCTTTTGTTAATCCAGTAACAATCAACATGAAATAAATTAAACGAGATGTCTTACCTTCTTGACGGTAAGCATTCTTGATTGAAAGATGTGTTGAACTTGTTAAGAGCGCGGATCCCACCGCGTTGACAATTTTCGGAATGTTATCGTTCCCGTCTGAGATTTCGTGGTAATTCCGATGTCAGCTTGATTACGGAGAATTCGTCAAAAGGATTTAAATCCGAGGTCGCGTTGAATCAAGGAGCGCCGTGGACAAATCAGATCGACGTCGGCGTTATTCTCGGCCGACGTCGACGTCGTTCTTCTCGGTTCCTTCCCTCCGTTTATGCGTCGACGAGGAGTAGGCTTGACATTAATAGTCTCGCGGCGGATAAGCCGTTTTTGAAATGACGTTCGAAGGGAATAATACATGGAGGGTCACTTCTCCGGCTCGTCTCCCGACCCCTGCGAACGGACGTCCCTTTTCAAATAACGCGTTTCAAGTCCTTTCCTTTTCGGCAAAGTGGAGGGTCCTTCACCGAGACTTCCACCCTCGCAGAGTGTTTCGCACTGTACTGTAAATCTATTGAGAACCCTATATACCTATATCTCTGCACAGACAGATTCGATGCCGGCTTGTACGACGCTTGGAAACTGCGTGAAATAGTTAGTCAACGCTTTCTAAAAATTTAATGAGCGACTCAAATGCATTGGTTTTCTTAATCCATTGTTTGGATGAGTGCAAAAGTTGGCCCATTTTCAGAGATATGAAAACGCGAGGCATGAATGTTCAGTCGTACTCTATGAAAACCATGTTACAGAAGGTCAGACTCAATTTTGTGTTATAAGAGGGTCGAGCGCGTAATTTCTGATAGACCGCGGTAACAGATTTAATTACTTATTACTTTAGTTGCCCGGAGTCCGTTACTTTGATACGCGAGAAAGGGGAAAGTGGAATCAGTTCGGCCGTAATGGTCCCCATAGGTGTGTGTTGCAGGTTGCCATGGGTCACCCTTTCATTCCAGAAATACCGACCGATCCCCCTGAAGAAGACAACGCCGTCTACCCGGTATCGAAAGCACCCTCGCGCCCCCTTCCCTGCCAAAAATCGTCGGGATCAAATTGCTTGTAACAAAGATTTAATTGGGGCAATTAACGAGAGAGAAAGAGCGTGTGTGTGTGAGAGCGAGAGGTGGGGAGAGAGAGTTGGGGAGACGAAAGAACGGCAGTGACAGGGAAGTGGTGCAACGGAAGGGTTGACGGGAGCGTGGGCGATCTAAAAAGAGGGACCGACACGCGCCTCGATATTTTTCTGCAAGGTATATCCACCTATATCCACCGGCCACCGTATTCATCCGGGGAAAAAAATTGTTTTATAAAACACGACTTGCAAAGGATGCAAAGGGAATGCTTGAACACGTTAATCGATTTTGCGTCGAGGACGCATAAAGCCGCAGCAATGTTGTTCCGGTACAAAGCGACACGGTTAATCAGTGCGCTTTTTCCATCGCTGTAATTAAGATTTTCGATCAAACGAACCTCTTCAATCGCGTTTTTGATTAACAAACATTCCTTTATCGCGGGCTCCTTTTGAACAGAACTTGTACTCCAAAAATGCATATTCATTACAATTTATTGTTTTACAAACTGTGCGATCGCCAATGAGACGTTTTTGCTATATAATAGTTCAAAGATGGATACTTCTTTTCAAAAATCGGGGAATCGGTGTGCCAATTCTTTTTGTATCGGAGCTACCGTGATCGCCTGGCACTGGTAGGAAAAATGTATCGGTTCCCGGAAAATTTTGGAAAAACGAGTTTGCCCGGGTTCGTCGTCGATGCAAATACACAGCTGTGCATCGTAGCGGAGGGTTAAACGTCTCGCTTGCCGAAAATTCGTTCGCGTCCGTCTGGATTCGTGCGCGGCAAAGATGGCTGGCGCGCCGTGAATCGTGTAACGCGATTACCATACTTTTTCAGAATTCCTGGCGCAACTCGTTCGGTGAAGAGCTCGTCGCGGCGTTTTAATTCCGAGCGGAGTTTCCGTGGGCTGTCGTGTCGGGTTCGGGTGGCGGGCTGGGTCGGGTCGGGCCGGGTCGGGCCGGGTCGGGCGGGGTCGACCATAGAGTTCGAGTAAACAAGGCACAGTCGGATTACCGAAATGGGATTGGCGACGTCGCCACCTACGCTTGTCGCGATGCGCGAGACCGTATAATGCAACGAACAATTAGACAAGTCGGACTAATGGCCGTGTCGGAAACACCGTTGGAATCGCATCACCGAAAAATATATTTTAAACTTGCCGGGGCTAGGCCAATTACGCGTAATTCAGTTCCGCCGAGTTGCCGGGGTGTTTCATCGTGCTCTCCCTCCACCCCCATGAGCAGGTTCCCTCTGTCTCTCCACCCCTCGCCCGTTTCTCGGTTCTTCTATCCCTCTGTTCCCTTTAACCCGGTTTCCTCTTTGTCTCCGATGACTTCCACTCGCTTCGTTTACCGGTTCCTCTCTCCCAATGATTTTTTCGGGCATCGTATATAAAACGATAATAAAGTAGTTTTAATTGTAGCAGTGATGAAAGAAACCAGGCAGATACCGAATCAACTTTCAGGCAATGTTCTCATCGAAACGGAGAGAAGCGAAAGGTGCTGACGCATAAAACAAAAATTGGAACGGTTTTTTATCGCCGGTAAACAGAATTGCCTTCGCCTAATTCCGTGGCTGGAATGACCCCTTAACCGATTGCCGGCATATCAATTTTCCCGAAACAATATTTCCTGACGGGGCACCTGCTACTTTCGAAGTGGATGACTCTGCAAGAAAAAAGAACCGTAGAAAAACAGGAAAGCGTATAATTCCGTGGACGTCGAGACGTCCGTCACCGCGTTAACAATATTCCTCGAGGTACAAATTGTACGGGTTCGTTACTTTAAGTGATTGGACAGTGACGGATCGAAAAAGAGGGAAATGCAACCGAAAATGTGGTCGCTCGAGCAACTATTTCTCTCTCTCTCTCTCTCTCTCACTTTCTCTTGGCCAATTCCGTCGATGTCATCGGCTTTATCGAATTAGAAAAATGATCCCACTTTTCTCGCGTATCCGTACACAATCGGCAAACGGAACGTGCATCGTCACCATACACGATCATGCTGACGTTGCTCGATTCCCCTTGTACCTCTTCTGTCCCTTCTTCAGCCGTGTATAAACGTCACCGCGAGCTGGGCTGTTGCCGCACGTACTTCACAAAGTTTACTCGAGCATTCCAACGATATTCAATCGAAATGAACCGTCCCCGCCCTCTCTAGCGCTTTTTCTCCCTCGTCCTCTCTTCCTCTCTCTTAGCCGTTTCTTCGATGTTAACGCTTCCGAGAAAAAATATCGAAGGAACAACCTGCTTTCCTGTAATGCAAATCGACCAACGAATTCTTCCCGGGGCACGCTGTGTAAATATCCTCGCGAGAGACTTTATTGGAATTCGTAGATTCCTTACGCCGTGTACTCGGCAGCTTATGAAAATATTAGGGAAGAAAAGATTGCGCAGAGATGTTCGAGAGCAGCGATCGATCTTTCACCTGTTAACGAATTTTCGTTCCTGCGCGCCTCGAAAGAATAATAGTCTCGGGTGATTTTAACCGAGTAATATTAGTCCGACATTTTTATTTTGTTTGAATGCCGCCGCGTCTAGCGATTTCCTAGGAGCGAACGGCTCCGGGCAATAAACGACCCTTTTTATAGATACTTACGCAATATGATAATGCACGTTTCGCGACGAGATGCACTAATGCAATACAATTGTGCGAATGTGTTCTTCCTTGCTGAAGTGTGTATTTTCTGTATTCGATGTGCATACATACACTTTGCATACATATATTTTACATATCCGCTACATCTTATACCCCCATAACCATAAATAATGGTGCAGTAGTAAATGTCGCCTCTTGAAGCGTCGAATAACTTTATATGCACATTAACGCGTTTGCTACCTGCCCTTACGGTTACAACATTTCTACGATTTTGCACAATGTTTTACACTTTTGTCGCGGTGTGTGCGTGCCCTATGCGACAAAATTTTCGTCATGTTCGTTCTCCCGTGCATTTTCCGCGGGTCAGAGTCTCGTCTGCTCGAAAAAGCCGAAGACGCTCGTGTTTCTTCTTCTCTGGTTTACGAGGAGAGGAAGGAACCGCGATAAGGGTGCTCGCCGAAGGACGTTTCCGTTTCGAGGGACAACACGGGAGATCGTTTCAGAATGAATAAATAGGAAGGCTAATGAGCCAGCGGCCCTGGCCGTTCCTCACGTCCGCGCCGGAAATTATTTGCCATTTCGAATAAGCACAACCGCGGCTACCCGTGCAAACGACTGGGGGGTCGCCGATTTCTTTAAAAAATTCGCGTTTGTTACCGGTCTCAGGAAATTCGTGTAACATTTTCGTTTGATTCGAAAGAGCGAGGATTTCGGTATGACAGCCTTTCGGATTATAGCGGGTCTGATGGGTAACGAAGGGTAACGAGTGCCCCGTCACGTTGAATATACATTAGCCCGGTTAAAATAATTCAGGCTCGAATTACGGAGTACGTGTATCGGCGCGCGAATGAATTTATTTGCTCAAACTTCACCGACGCAGACGGCCACGTATTTCGACGCCCACCAGTGGGCGCAGTGCGCTGCATTACAGGCTGCACCTCGCACCGCCGAAGGTCACAAATTCCAATAGCAACAGCTCGGCGTGCACCGACGTTCAGCATCGCCTTTATGAATCATTCCCGGGTCTTTGAGACTCTGTCAATGGTCCCTCGTTGCAAAAGAACTTTCCATTTTATCGTAGGGTTAACAGCTTCCACTGGGAGCGCGATAAAATGGCAACAAAAAGTCGTGGCGCGACTCAAGGTCGTGAAAGCAGTCTTATCATTTTTCTTCACGAAGATACAACGATCTGAAAACAAACAACATTTGGTTTCGTAAAACACGGTGAACACTCGAACTAAGAATTCATGAATTTTCTCGCGAAATCGCATCGATCGAATATCGAGAACGTCGTATGTACTTCAGCGATCCTTTCATTCGCACTGCGAATATATTTGTAACAGCGTTTGAAACAGTATTTCTCCGACTCCTGCTCAGGAATCACAATTGCAGGAGACACGAATGCGAAGGTGCGTTCGCGCAAATCCGTACGTAGAAACTGCGACAATGGAAATCTCGTTTCTGGCGCGTAGTTGAGTGGCGTAAAGGGCTTAGCACGGCGGAGAGCGGTTGACTAGCGCGAATGCAATTAACCCTTAACTGGTAATGTGAAATTTTGATGCAGCCACGTATAATTTGGTTAATTAAGAAACTCGTTTATTTATAGACCCCGGCCGAGGTGGGGAAAACGAGGTCAGACATACGAGAGGACAGGCAAAGTAGAACCGAAATCCGAGACACCGCGTACCGCTGCATCCACGGAGTTCTATTTTATTTCATAACAATGCTCGATTATATTCCACTGTGCAACGATAGTACCGGAAATTTTTTCATCGTATCGGCCAGCCATCGGCAAATGAGAAAGTTAATGGGGAACGAGGCCGATGCGCGTACATCGGATTTCGATGAACTTTTAATAACCACTGATAATGAATTTTCAATTGGCTCATAAAAAGCGAGCCGCACAGGTTGCGCTACGCCGATTGAAACAATGTTCCCGTTTAAATTAGCCGCTTGCACGAGTTTTTCCATTACTTTCGCGACCCGAACAGGGGCGGAGAGGAAGGGAACGTGTAATTCTTATGTCTGATACAGTTTCTTTCCTTTTTACGGTCATTCCGCATGATACAGGCGGAACGAATCAGCTGAAAAACAGAACCGATTACTTTCCGGCCTATTAAACGTCTATCGGGATTAAACTGCATCGAATAATTCTTGATTGCACTCGACGCACGTAGCTAACACGTTTCCGATCGATCGTCGCTTCGGTTCGGGTATCGAGCCCTGATATTCGAGATGGCCATCCCGGAGATTCGTGAAAAAATCACCGAATAATTAATGACCATCGCGGGCCCCGATATTGACAACATATGCGACCGCCGGCGCCGTCGGCATCCGAGGCAAATCTGCGGTGACACATGCGTGGAAAATCGCATGCACCGTTCCGGCCGATGCGTGACATCTGTCCTCGCTTCGCCCGGTTCTAATACCGGCATTACACGATTCGACAACGTTATGGCTGATGTCTTCATCTCGCTGCACCCGCGCGAACATAGTTACACGAAAAGTTATCGAGCTGTCGAGTCAGCGTCAAACGCTTTCGTTCCGACCCACTCTAATCGAATTATTATCGAGACGACGGAAATTCGGAATCGAAACCGGGTCGACGATACTTTGGTATTCCAACATGCTTCGGATATAAATTTACAAATTAATCAATTGGATCAATTATATTATCGATATTAATTGAATAAATAATCGAACCCCAGCGTTATAAGTTATAATTTATAACACAGTCAGGTTTCCCTATTCAGTTCGGATGTGTAACTGTGACGATCTTACATTGCAGGACACGCTTCTAATAATACGATTATAGCTCGTATCAAAAGCGTAACGGGGGATTAAACGAAAAATGGGCCAACGAAGGAATATCAATTTCTCGAAACCTGAACGTCACTGGCTTGAATTTCAAGCAGGAAATCAGAGATCGTCCGTGCTGCGGAATCGTCTAAAAGTGACGAGGTGACCAATACGTGAATTGAGTTGGCATTAAACGCAACGTCCACCTGTGACGCGTCATGGTGGTAAAAAGGCGAATGAAATTCCCGAAATCGCAAATCAATTTCGAAAATACGGCATCAGGTCCCGCCCCCGCCGAAACGAATAATGAATAATTCGTTTGTAGCAACAACTGGGAGCGCAATTTCGTGATCGCGGCTCCATTACGGGTATCGCGTTCGACGATAAAAACGGTATCTCCTGTTGGCCGATAACGATAATAGAATCCCCCCTTGAAAAAAGGACGAATTAGAAGGAGAAGGGTAGCGAGTCGGAGGATCGGGAGATTTAAACGATGAGAACGGCGAAAAAATGGAGCGAAAGAGAAGAGGAGAGAGACATAGAGAAAGAGAGAGAGAGAGAGAGAGGGAGAGAGGGGGGGGGGGGGGGGGGGGGGGGGAGAGAAAGAAGAAGCTGAAGAGTAGGACGGAGCGACCGTCGGGAGAAGGGGGATAATAAAAGCCGAAGAAAAAAGAGAAAAGGCAGAAAAAATTGATACGATGAGGAAGGTAGAATGCAGAAGGAAGAGACGGGTCGGAAAGGAGGAGGGTGAGGAGGTGAAAGGATGAGGAAAGAAGCCAGCGAGTATCTCGCAGTACGGTAGCCACGCCAAAGGTGTATCATAGCAGGGTCCAAAGTGTCGGATGCTCGTGGGATGTTCGGGACCGTGAGGCCCCTTGCCAGTCAGCCGGCTCGATGGAGGTAGAGAGTAGGTGCCCTTCCAAGGAATCAGACAAGAGAGAGGAGGATGGAGCGACCGGCCAAGAGAGCGCGAACCAAAAGGAGAAGGACCGCGGGCCGGAGGTGCGGGGAGGCAGTCGGCGTTCCGTCTTACCTTGTAATTTACTCACCGCGGGCCCCAGGCTATCCATCTCGTGGCATAACTCAGGGATGGGCCCATCGGACCATCGAAAATGTCACTTCTCGCGGGGCACCGTCGCTCCCGATGAGTTTCGAATCGCGTGCGCCACCCTTTTCGCTTCTGCGAACTCTCCAAACCGAAAAATTCTCTACAGTCCATCGCTACGACAACAGAAAACAAGAGTATAAGAGATAAATAGAAATCGTTTCTTTACACCTAGCTCTCCAGAGCAGAATACGTCCAACTCAAATTGCGTTATAGCATGTGACAAACCCTCTTCTATGGAGATAGAAGTTTGCAAAAGTCGTCTGCTCTTTATTCCAAATTCGGGCGAATCCAGATGATGGAACATTGTTAAATCTCGAAGCAGAGAAAAAATTGCCTATATTTCATTTCAAATGTGGACAAAACCGAATTACAGAGGATTGTTAAATCTTGAAAGAGAGCTACCGAGCGTGAAAAGAAGAATATGACTTGCTCAAAATGGACGTCGAAGGAATGCAGAAAAGGGTCCTGCGCCGGTTGCAATGGTGGCAATCGGCGGATTCGGGGTAGCGTGACAAATAGCGTCTCGCGAGATAATGGAATTTATGATAGGATTATGCAGTCTCGTCTATTGTTCGCAGGACTGTGTATCGGGTCTGTATCTTGCGGAGGTGAGTCGATGCTCAGGCCGAGCCGATACGCCGGCGGATAGCGACTTTTATCCGCGTTCGGCTGAGCAATCGCTCAATTACGCGGTGGCGACTAATCTCGTTAGAAACCCGCACCACCTACTAACTGCCCATTGTTCGATAGAAATTATTGTACAGGAAGGTTGCGAGAGCGCGGAGGAAGATCGCAAAGGAGGAGGACACGCGCGAGCCGAGTAAGAGCCACGCGAAACCACCGCGGCTAGGCACAGCCCTGGCTTCGAAGCCGAGCTTCAATACAACGCTGCATACGTTTAGCTAAATTACACTTTATACATACCATTATTATTTCATGGGTCCCACTGATGCGCCCTCTCACGGCTGACGCCTTTTTCACGGCCCTTCACGCGCGCCGCCGCGATCCATACGTGTATTTATTGTCTTTGAATCGAAATTAATGATTTTTTTAGCGGAATTCTCTCACTATTCATTATTAATATTCGAGTTGAATCGTGTACCAACGACGAATTTATAGTGAAACATTTGCATTAGGAATTTTTACTATTACCTTTTCCTAGTATTAACCAGAAAATGGTCAGATTTACCACGGTCTATCCTGAGTAATTTTATAACGTTACAGTCCACCACTGAAATTACAATTTTGAAATTTGTACAGGTTCGTTATGCAAATGGTGCCCTCGGGCCGAACACAGAATGCAGCGGCTGCATTGTTGCATTGCACGCGCAGTATTACCGACAACTGCATCTTTTAAGACGACGGGTAATACCTCCGCTGAGCTCGAGTCGTTTTATCAGTGAATATTTCCCAAAAGAATCGTTTGTTTGATAAACCATGAATTTTATACGTGCCCGATAACAACGAATAAGTGAAACGTAGAACAGCAGAATGATTATAAGAATTTAAGAATTTCGATAAATTACGTCGTGTTGGAAAATCGTTGTCCTCTGGTTTATACCACTTTCGTCGCAAGTGTGCGATGCGTGTAGACGATTACTCTTTCTCCCTCCGCTGATTTTTCGATGGCGGAAGGTTCGAGAAAAAGGCGGAGAAGAAATGGGATTCACCGATCGACCGGTAAAACCATTCCGGAACGTCAATGGTTTTTCAGCGGAGGAACTTTCGGATCACAAAGACTCTTTGCCGTAAGTAATCAGACATGCAAAATCCTTCTTTTGTGCTCCCAATCTAGCCCCGTCTCCGCTCGCTCTGTTTCTCCCTCCATCTTGGTCTACCGGTCTTAATCAAAGCCCGCTTCTTGATTTCAACGATACTTTTTGGCTGGACGTTTCCCTGATTCGGGTCACCGTGCAATTATTGTTAACGATCGATCGGTCTTTTTGTAAAGTCTTTTTAAAAAGTAGAACATTCGACCAAAACCGGATACGCGAATGAAACACTAATCTACTATTATTTTCAAAATAGCTTATGCAGCCACACATTGTTGTCAACTGGGTTAGTATGTTCAATCAATACATTTCGTATTTGCGAGAGTTGCGATCTAATTTTCAATGAATTAAACATTTTAGAATCACCGATACTGTTTATGTACATTTTTTAGTATGAATTTTTCTATTCGTTATGCATTGCACCATGAATATGTAAATTTTAGGTATACCATATGGAAAACCATTCGCTATGTAAAATAGTTGCGTGTAAGGTTTACCTATATCATTCTATCCTCAAAGTTAGGTTCTTTTTTCTTAACGCTAGAACCAGACGGGTCAAAATCACACGTCTCTGATTTTTAATTCTAGTGTTAAAATTCTGTTTGTACTCCGCGCGAAGAGCACAGAAAACGATTCGAGTAGAAAAACGAGTCTTTCCATAAGGAAAAGGCGATAAACAATAAGATGTTACGCGAATTTACGGTTGGGAAACGAAATAAACGTTAAAAAACGGGAGTAATGGTTGTGTTGCATCGGAGTTACATGGTTTTATGGAGGGTTGAAGCCGGCTTCGACCACGGACGAGCTTTCCGGAGTCATTAAATGGAAGCGCCGCGCCGTATGATGTATGAGCTCTATCAGTCTCCTTTTTGCTGACCGTCCCTCGAAAAAAGACTGTATTAATCTGCGACAACATTCTACTCGCCGCGCGCCGCGCCGCTCCGGTCTCTTCCTATTCCGTTCCTCCTCCTTTCGCGACTTAAAGGAACGTTTCAGGCTAAACTACCACTAAGGTTGTCATATTGCTCCCGATCTCGAATCTGAAATTCAAATGGCCGCCACGCCATGACTTTCAAATCTATCGATTAGCAGATAGCGCCCGCGAACAAGTACAAATTCACAGTAGCAGACGGGATGCTCGCGAATATTTATGATTTCGAAAACGGAAGAGGGTAATAGCGGCGGAACCAAATGAAAAATTTATTCCGGGGAAGCCCGTTTGTCATTTCACATCCGAGACCTGCGAAGTTTCCGTTAATGTCCTCCAAGCTATACTCAACGATTCCTGATATAAACACTCAATCGATACATTCTCCATCAAGCGCGTTCATTGATCCGCCATTTTTGTTTCCGTTGGATCGACACGTCCGAATTTAAAAATTAATTTTCGCGCTGCTACAGATTCGCGAAAATCCATAAATTCCGATTTGAACTGAATCGATCGACGCAAGTTCTGCGAATGACGAATGCGAAGAGCATGTATCATTTCGGTGTGCAACGACAAGTCGGGTAATCGTCGGCCGATCGCGCGCGCAAATCCTCTACTTAAAAAGATTTACTTATCAGCCGTCATGTAAGACGGTAATTAATTATTTGGCCCGGGGCCGAGCGGCACGGACCGAGAGAGGCCGAAATTAATTCAATTTAATCCACGTCCACGCGAGGCAGGCGCGAAGATTCAGGTTCTTGGTGCTCTTTCTTCGCGGCCGTCGCGGCAAAAACAAACGGGGTGGCAGAGGGAGACAGAGAGAGAGAGAGAGAGAGAGAGAGAGAGAGAGAGAGAGAGAGGAAGAGAGAGAGAGTAGTAGTGTGGAGAAGAAAGGCTCCGAAGGCCACTTATGCAAAACACAGCCGGCAGCAATTAAAACTAAGTAACAATTAGACTTAAAGGGCGAGGTTCCGGTTCGAACACGTGACCCTTTAATGAGCCGCGAGTACAAAAGCAGATCCGCAGGCCTTTTCTTCGAGTTTCAAGTCTTCCCACTCCCTTTTCTAACCTGTCTTTTCCCACTTATGCGGTCCTATTTCGCTTTTTACTTTAGTGGCCGCTTACCCTTTACCGGAGTGGTCCTGCTCGAAGATTTTTAACATCACCGTCGAAATATGAGAATTATCGAGATTGAATTTGAAAATGAAGTATACCGAAAACGCTTCAATTTGTAAAAGCTTGGACATGTATGAAGACATTTAATAGAACTTAATTCCGTCAGGACATTGCTGAAAAGAAAAGCAATTTCTTAGATGAAAGATGCTCTTCGTAGAAAAGAAACGGGTAGAAAAATTATTAAATGACTCTGCCATCGCGAAGAAGAGAAGTAATTTCTCAGACGGAAAATGGTAACTTCAAAATCTTCGTCTCGAAACATTTATATTAATTACATTTTCGATTAAAATTCTGTAATTTGATCACTTTTGAGATTGGAATCGCTTCGGGAAGCAACGCAGACTAGTTATCGATATAAAAAATTGATTTATTAGTAAAATATCATTAAATTGTTCAACACGGGCCATTGTAAGACCACGTCGGTACGTCTCGTCGTGTTTCGTATCGCGAATGGGCTTAAGTATGGCTTTCAGTAAGTGCAGAGGCAATTTGACGCGGCCACGCTTTGCCGGGGCGCAACCTCTGGTAGCCAGAAACGCGGCCACGCCCCCGATCGCAGCTTTGTCGAGTAATAATTAGCGATATCAATTAGATATTTCCCCTCGTCACTGGCAATTTAGCCGACCGCCCGCCTTTTTTAGCCTTTTTTTTTATTGCCTTCGGTGCACTTCCCCCGATCGGCTCGGCGGCAGCTACTTCATCTTCTGATCTTCGCGCGTACGCTTTTATCTTGCACGCGTTTTTACCGATAATGTGTTTGTCAATGGCAAGTACACTAGAATTTTCATCCCGACGGTTTTTCTTTATAAGTAAATGATCGGGAATAACAATCTGCTCACACGATTTTGTTTCACGCTCGTTTAGAACAAAAAAATCTAACAATTTTGTAGTATCCGCTGATCTGAATTACATCTGATATTATGTCGTTGTATAAAATTATTTGTCGTAAATTTGTTGTAAAATTAATTGTATACAAATTTTATAAAAAAGAACACCTTGAAATACCGCTAGCTCGAAAAAACTTGGCAGAGTGATGCACAAGAGTACATAAGTGACCTGCAAGCCACTAAACTTTATCTGTCACCCATGGACAGTGGTTATGTTTTAGCAGCTCCTCGTATGCGAGATACCGTCAAAAATGTTTTTAATTTGAATTACACATTACCCAAAGAATCTTGAAACGTCGACGATAAAAATTGCGGTCGAAATATATGACGATGCTTCGAGAAAACAGTTCCTGACCAAGGAGGAATTCTGTGAACGAATCTCGTTGCTCGAGTTATTCGTGCACACGATCAGCCGGATGCCTAGCAAATCGACGCGAGGTTTAATTTCTGGCAGGAATCGTTCGAATGGCGGCGACGACGACGCGACGGCGAGCCGAGCCGAGGCGAGGGTAAGGTTCTGAATAATTCAGCACGGAATAAAGCAAGTTCAGCGTTTTTAAGTGTCGGTGGATCGCGGGCAAGAAAACGAACGACGCCGAAAAACATCGACGTAAACCGGCGCAAGAAATAGATTGAATTCCCTCGGTACCTCCGGCAATTAAGCAATAAACGTAAAGGCGCTTTCTCGCTCGGACGTTTCTCTCGCGCGCGAACCTCTCTCGAACGTTTACAGGCCTAATATCTGCCCGTTTGAATGCGGGACTGTGCACAATTAGTGCTACATTCTCCGCGGGATCAAGACGGTTTCCAGCGTGCCTCGGCCCCGGCGAATTTACAATCGGAAACGTCCAGCGGAACGGACGGGAATGTTTAATGAACCCTTACGGATAATCACGCACTAATGAGAAACCAGCGATACCGCGTTTCCTCGCGAGATAGTCGGTGTTCCGCGTGGCCACGGGTTATTTGAAGTTTTTCAGTCTCTTCCAGCCGCGATAGCTTGCCCATTGCGATTCAAGGTCCTTCGCGAGGCAAGTGCGATCAAGGCCGTAACGACACCACTCGCACATGCGAACGCAAAACTTTTCGCGAGGACTCGGCTGGCTTTCGCCGGGTTAAATGAACGACATCCGGTTTCATGGCCTCATTCCGGACGGGAAAATCGTGGACGTTGCTGGAGACGTCCAGCTGTCGGCGAAGGCCGGACACCACGTCGTTCTGGCTGTATCTACATAAGTTGTTTCGCTAGTTTATTTTGAACGTTAACAGCGGGATTCGTGTGTCTACGACGCGTTCATGCCAGTGCTGGCGAGTTTAAACGAACATCCGAGATGTAATGGCTTACAATAATATTTTCACACCTTATACAGAACAACGATTTTTTAAAAACTTATTCGAACGCTGTTTGTTAACCCCTTGCCGTATCATTTTCTTTACAGTTACACCGATTAAAACGTCTTTATCCCGATAAATGTCGTGGAAGAGAAAAGAAAATTTATATTTTTTATATCACTAATCAAATTTTATTTCAGTTAAAAAGAATGTCGTAACATTCATATTTGTTAGACTTTGTTCGAAACCTTCGTGACGAGTGTGGCTCGTTAAAATACGGCAAGGGGTTAAGGCAAGGGGTTCCTCTAAATCGTTAATATGAAACTCGAGCGAAGTACGTCTGTAAATATTTTTTAATGGACTGCACCGTACATGGTGCGCTGGGTCTAAATGGGTTAATGGACAAGCTAAACGGCAGAAGTGACCCGCAGCTAGATAAAAGCATTGAAACGATTATTTTCGTAGGTGTGATTACAGGAAAGCGCACCTTAACAAATATGTACGGCGACCGAGACAACCGAATTCTTTCGGGATCGCGCGATCAGAAGTCACGGTAACTTTAATTACCAGTTTTCGATTCGTTAGCGGTGCGCAACCGTGGTGAAATACGTGACTGGAATCCGGACGTTCGCCGGTGAAAAATTAGCATGCTTTCCTGCGACGTGCCGCAGTCCGGCCAATTTGCAAAGACGCAAGGAATCGATCGCCGGAAAATCGACGAATCCGAGCTTCCTTCGGAGAAGAAATCGAGGGAATGCTTTAAAGACGTTGTCTGTTACCTGCAGTCGTCCGATTTAACTTTTTACAGATTTACCATGTCAAAGAATGTACGATAAATGTCCCTCGTTCCATGAGCTGTGTCAGTTATTGCATACATCGAGATAAATATGAATCCACTTTTAGCAACGTAGTCATTGAAAGCTGCATTCCAAATGTAATCGTTAGACTGCGCGTTTTATGCATTTATGACAATTTAAAACAGTGGACACGTTACAAATATTTAAGGACATCGATGTATTAGTTTCAGCTGAATGGGATAATTTAAAGAAGAATACAATTTTTATTGGGCTCCTGTGTTCTGCAATAAATTCAAACAATTTTTATTTTTCATAAAGATCCGCGGTCTAGTAATTATGTTGTACACATCATTTCCAGTGGAACCTGGTGAAATTCGGCAGTGGACACGCCGGAAGATGGTCCGACACAATGGCGACTGACAGTTGACGAAACGCGGCGAAGATGCGCGTCTGTTCCGGAAATCTGCATGCAGATGCGTATGAAATATGCATACGTGGGGCTTTATTAGACGCGCGATGAGTTTACGCAGTGAACCACGTCACCCGTGGCGATAGACAGCGCTTCAGGGACCTAGCTCGATGGAGAAGAAAAAAATAACGGACGATGCACCCGCGGACTCCGCTCGGACCATCGTGGATAAACGTTCATCATAATTGATAATTAATAGTATTATGGAAACATAGAGAGTCGGCGCGTTGCATCGTGCGGAGAGGCAACGGTCCAACAAGTTGCATGACGCAGCAACTGGGAACGGGAATGCTAGCAGCTACGTAACGAGTCCCGTCGTGGTGCAAACAGACCTGGCAATTAACAAGCGAAGCTAACGTAATCTTCCGAGCCGTGATTTATTCGAATCTGTGAACGTGATCGCGATAGAAAAAAATTGATCCTAATGTTTTGATGTGTTTTGTAGAACAATATAAGGCATTCGTTCATTTTAAATTTTGTAGATGTTCGTGTTACACTTTGAATTTTCCGTGGACGAGGAAGTTTCACGAAACTACTTCATTTTATTTAAAATTATGTATTCATTGGTGTTTACAGCGTGACCTGTCCTTAATCCGGATTTTACGGTTTTCTCTTTCCCGTTGAAATCACGAAGAGGGATTGACTGATAGAAATTCCGCATTACATTGTGCACAGTATAGAACAGTCCGTGCGAACGCGAAGTCTTTATTACGCCGTTGAAGCGACAGCGAAATTTCGATCACGCGTCACGGGCATTAGCTTTGGTTACACGCGAAACACGCGTCGACTTTCTGATTACAATGACAATCTGCGTTGTACCTGATTTTTCAGGACCGCGCGCGCGGAGAGCGGGAAATGAACGATTCGCCGCATCCTCCATTTTATACAGTTGTCAGCCGTTGTTCATAGGCGAAACGTTAGCTCGGGCGACATCACCATGGAATATCAGTTTTGGGGAACAATTCTACGAACGGAAACCGGCCGGTTATTTTACGTGGCACGCGTTAAGCTTAAATAACGACAGTGACGGACATCGGATCGACGCGTTTACATTAATTCAATTAACAAATGCGGATGAAAATTATCATTCAGCCGTGGGAGGCGGGTAACGCGAGAGCCATTGAAAAACAACGCGTTGCCGTCCGGATGCCGTGCGTCCTATGTATCGTAATTACGTTATCGTAGCCTGGCGACACAAATGGCCAAAGAGAAATTCGATTTCAAAATACCACGCGGTATAAAACAACGCGCTCGCCGCATTGCGAAATAATTTACTGTGTCGGGCTCGAGCTCGGGCCGCGCCTCGTGTCATTACACGTTCACGGCTCTGTTCGAGTGTAATTCAATGCCCCTCCGCGGTTTCTGCTTTGTTACCCGGGCTAAACATCATTATTTGTAAACGGGTATGATTGATCGAAACGCGATGAAAGTGGCCGCCTCCGGCGAAAGATAGATCGACGTGGAAACGAACGCTATTTCCTGAAACACCCCGCGCATAAATTTCGCCCCCGTTCGAAACGAACGTAACTCGTCTGGTTTTTGCCACCGTGCTCGTCCGGTATCGCGAATTTATTTTTCCACGCCCACGCACCGCCACCAACAAATTCGCAACGATGATTTCAAGTCCTATTGCCGCCGCACAATGCTTCGAACAGTTCGTGCTGGCTGGACGAGCCCCAGAATTTATGGTGTCACGGGGAAGTTCGGTACTGTTCATCGTCGTAATTTGTACGTCACAATATTCGTTCAATTATCGTAGCTGCGAAGAAAATAATACAGCAAGGAGTTAAATAAACAATACCGAAAAGTTTCCTCGAAATTCCACCGCTTCCAGCAACTAATGAAAACTATCGATCCTCCATCAACGAGATACCTAGATCGCAATGTTCATCTGTTTCGTTCGTTAGCTTTTAACGGGCAACCGGGCAGGAATATGAAACAAGTAATGGCGGGAGAGTATCAACGGTACCATGGATTTCTCTTCCAGTTTGATGACTCTTCGTTCGCCTTGGCGTATCGGCTAGAACGTTGGTCTAATATCGAGGCACGGCGAGAGATGAGTGTTTGCGTTCACACGGGCGCATATGCCGGGTCTCATCGATTCGTCATGATCAACGGGAGCGCGCGGCCGATGATCCCCCGGGTTTATTTTCCCGCCTCGGAAAATGCTCCGTTGATGAAATCTATTTTGGGTAATCGAGGATGTATGAGCGATAGGCGTCGCGGGGCGTCGATCCGTGACGACGCCAGCGAGAACATGGGGAAAATATCGGGGTTCCCCGTATCGGCGATGCTGGGCACGACCGACAGGCGAACTTTCTCATTGGTCCGCGAGGTCTCTCGTTGTTATTCAAGCACCAGAACATCCACGAAGTAAATCGACCCGCGAGTTACCTTGCTATTAACTATACGGAACGGGGTTGTGTCGGAAGAACCCGGGGCCCTATGGGGGTGAGGAGCAAATGGGGGGACGACGACCGGAGAAGCAGAAGTTAGAATGACAGGCGTGTGGAATATAGGACGCGATATTTCTCCCGGCTTGGTACCGTCCTGCTCGCCGGATTCCCCTAGGTAGCAGGTAAACAGATGCACCATTGTTGCAGCCGCGGATTATTCTTCGCGTTTAATGCGCGCTATCTTCAGCCAAAGTTTTCATTGTTCCCCGACGCTGAATCATTCGGAACTGGTGTTCTTCGCAGCTACTTTCGCGGAGCAGATACCAACTTTCCCGAGCAATAACAGTATTGCGATGCGCCGCCCGATCATCATTTCGCTGCGAGCCTCTTAGCTTCTTAACCTTCGCGGATCGTCTACCGAAGAACGATTAATGCAACCTGTCCTGTTCCCGCCGAACTTGGTCCCCGTTCATTTGTTGTGTCTAACCCATGCAAAGAAAATTTGGGAAAATCGGAGGAAAATATTAATAAATACTATTGCCGTTCCATGCTCTTCTTTTGTCCGATTTAAAAATATTATTTCAACCCGAATTCCGACAATAGTATTCTACTTAAAACACAATTGATATCTCGACATACCAAATCGATGAAATATATATAGTGCACCTACTTCGATAAAGGTAAAAGTGGAATATCATCCATTATTGACCATACACGAGGATTCAAAATTGAACAACGTGTTCCGAATTGTTGCTCACACGTTGCCAGTGTATAATGGTACTTTAGATTTGTTCGATATCAAAGCGAGATCGAATTTAACCACTATTTCGAAAGCAATTTATCGGAGATTTAAATATAATGCTAATCCTTTGCATTAAACGGGTTCTATTTGAAAACAGATTTCTGGAAATTATCAAACTGAACAACGTGTTAACAGAGCTGGAAAGTTTTTAGTTGATCCTAAAACTGCAATTGTAAAGAGAATAATAGCGTATTCGGAGCTGTGTCGCGACGAGTGCGACGAAAAGTACTGATCAATTTCAATCAGCGTTTCTAGTACCGTTTTAATAGGCGAACTTCAAACTTTGTAATTAGGTTCACAGCGATAGACCATTTGAAACTCCAGTTTGAGAACGCGTAATATAGGTGACGGTGAAGGAGGGTTGCCAGGATTACGATCGTCGTCTGGCACAGGTACCCGAATCCCGGAGTTACGATGATCGGCCCTGTACGAACAATGTGGTATGACCTGGCAGTGATGCAGTTAGATCATTCCCTATTACTCTGCGGCTGCATTGATTCTCGAGCGGCGCGCCAGTGGTTGTTTTACACGCACGAGCTTACCGATCCTCTTATCGCCGACTCGTTCTCGGTGTTTGTAGGCTGGTTCCATTCACGTGTACGCGTATCCGGAATAGTTACGCAGATACTGTACCGGTACGCCGAAACCGAACCGTGAATACAAAAGACGCAACTATTAATTATGATCTGGCGAGGATAAATCCCCACGATATGGGAAGACGATTCTATAAATTTCAATCAATCAATAGTCGACCGACTCGCGTTAGTACATTATCTACCAAATGGATTGGAATTCAGATAGCTCTGTTCGAGGATGCAGATATCTCGGTACACTATTTTACCCTGTGGGGTACTGTCGTGGCTTCGTAGAACCGCCATTTAAACTGTAAATGAGGATTTTCAAATGTTTTAATAACTACAGGAATATTGTTCTGCCTTGATTTAAACGGGGGGAAATATTTTTGTGCCAAAAATTCGAGGTTCGGTGAAAAAGACTTCGAAATCGCGTTCCACGTATATCGAAGACAGGTGGAGGATGAATAGGATGGAAAGTGATTTAAACATGACTCGAAAATGGATTACACCGGCGATCTTATTAACAACGGCGGCTGATCGATAGACGTAGTACGGAAGGGTGCGCGGCGGCGTAACACGTTCGGCGGCATTTCTATGTAAATTCGCACGAATCGAGCGCGAATCGAGCGCGAGAATTCTACACGGTGGCCGAAAGCGAAATGGATCCGCGACCGATGTCCCGGCCTCGGTTGACATGTGTCGCGAGCCGATACTTGCCGGGACGCGTCGCCATTATCTTGTACAGGTTTGTATTCGCGTATACGGCAGGCGGCTCTGTATAGATCTGCGCTGTATGTGGAACGGGCGCAATTACTGTTGCCGGTTTGACACGTATCGACTTTATGCTCCGGTGAAAACGATCGTGCCAGATCCTGTTTATAGCGCCGTTACCTTAGCGCGAACGATATGTCGTGCGACCGTAAGTGCTTCGGACAGGCTCTTTGGCCAACCGTATGGAAACGGCTCGATTAATCGTGGGAGAGTTATCCGGCTAATTAAGACAACATTATTATTTCGCGCGAGCGCGAACGTGAACGCGTGCTACCTCGCTAGCTCACAGTGTGAAAAGCGTTCATGCAGTTGACGCGTGGATACGTTTTCACAGTTCCGCAGCACCGAGAGCAATATTTCGCGGCGCGTTGTTGCAAAATGCGGTCGAACGTTCCGCGGGAAATTGGTTGGTAGCTGAGAACGAAACATAGTTTTCTTGATCGAGAGCCCGTTAATTCACTGGCCAACTAACTAGTTGGCAACTTCTGTTATATGCCTCTATCGCGGCGCTACACGGTACCTCGGTAAAAACGCGAAAATGTTTCACCTTATTGGAAATCTGCGAAATGCGATCGTAGACTTTTCTGTCTTGAAAGCATTTTAACATTTTTGCCAAGTGCTATGAGTTGTCAGAATCTTTTCCGAAAGCTTCCAAAGCAGACAAAAATGTCTATTTTTATGCCGTCGTCGTCGATTAAGAATAAAGATCATTGGACATTATTAGGAAGGGGGATGAATCGTACAATCTTCGGGTATCAGCTCTGCCAATCCGTATCGAGACACCGTGCACGGTGCCGCAAACGATAGTTAGGGTCGTCGAGAGTTATTTCCACGGAGGGGTGAAAATTGCCGCGGGACAACAGCGCGGTGTGTGTGTTTTTTTTTGTATGTTACAAATTGCTACCGAATAACCTTCAATTCTCCACGGCGTTAAAAATTTCACCCGCGCCGTGAGAACTATCGTTTCAATTTTCCTGCCGTCGCTCGGTTTTCATTTGCACCCCGCCAATTCCGTGTTATTGTCAACTCGGCCAATTTCTGGTCGCCAATTTTTTTCTCCCGATCGCCCGCGCGAGATAGACCGGGTCCCAATCGTTTAATATCCCCGCGACGAACTATTCGTTTTGTCATTAACACTTTTTCACAGAACGAGAAACCGAATATCGTCTAGCTCGCATTTCGTATTCAAATTATCGTGTGCATCGGTCGAGAACGTCGGTGACGTTGCGTGTTTTCTTCTATTTCAGAGAAAAATCGAGTCTTCGTTGACATACGCGCTTGTTAACAGGAATATACAGTGACGTTTTTGCGTTCACGGTAGCTGCGGATGCGTTTAGTCTCCATTGGCGTCGCCGAAACGGTTTGAATCTGGTAGGCGGAGAGACAAGCAAATGGGCGCTCGCGTCGGGGATGAACTCTGACTCACCCCTCTGCGGGGATGTAGTCTGCCAGAGCCACCCCCTCCGATGGCTTTGCTGCCCCGAGCTACGCACGCAATTACCATCCCTGATTGGATTAGGCAGCGTCTTGATTTGAGCCCAGCGTCGACAATCTCGCCCACCCGTGTCTGCGTTGTCTCTGCGAGCTACCGGTGTACTTGCTATGAAAATACTTATGTCGATACGCAACATTCGTGCCTTTCGTGTCGTTATAAATCAGGGATCGAAGGAGTCACGGAACTCTGTGACAAGCCTGTACTCGTTTCGAAGAAATTGACGCCGAGGCCATTTTTTAGTCTATCATTAGGTTTACCTCTGCAAGTCTTCATACATATATCTTCGCCGTTTGACATTTTCATTATTTTACGATGCTCAAATTATGTGGGACACCCTGTATATCATCGGTAGCCACAATTTGGTATGGAGTTTGGGTCAGATTTTCCGATATAACTGCCCTGAGGCAGTCGGCTATGTTCAGTCTGTATATACAGATGCATGCACGTACAGTGACCGACGGTAATATTCGGATATTTTTAAGAAGACGATAACTTTTTCGAGACGTTAGACGGATTAGTTTACTGCATTTGTGAAAAAGAAATTTTCGAGAAAATTTCAATGCGTGCGTTTAAGGGTTAGAAATCGCGTAGAGGTGGCCGACCTTGAGCGAAGGACCATCGCAGCAAGCACCACCGGTCCGCTTCGCGGCAGCTAAACATTGCTCGTCAGACTTTTCATCAACTTTCATTGTCGATTCGCCAGTTCCCCGAATTCATCAGCCGGGGATCCGGCAAAGCGTAAACTGCCGGGGTGCAACGGGGATGCTTCACATCCCGGTTAACCAGCTGGCAATCCGACGGCGAGGCGGAGAGCTGTCTTCGCCGGTGATACAATTACCGTACCAGACGCGCAGATTCGTTCCCGCCTTTTCGCCCCGACGACGCTATGCGGCGCAGGAAGGAGAAATTATTCAGCTCGGCTCATTATCCGACGGAGTCAATTTACCAGCAGCGCGGAGCGCGTAGCGCTTCCTTGTCCGACGATGCGCGCTGCGTTTTCCATGAAACCGGAGATTACGCCCGGTGATTCGCGCACCGACCGACCTGGCGGCGCGGCGGTTGCAATTCGATTTCTGAGTTACTCCTACGTGCCCGATCCCCCTCCGGCAGGGCCGAAGAAACGTGTGCGAACACATCGATGTCGATACACAACCGGGTCTCTTCCGCTGGGATGGATATACGAAGTTAAGACCGATCAACGAGGGCCACGGAAGTAGGCTTTTACCCGGTCATCGAGTTCGAACGGAAACCCAATTATTCCAAGTGCAGCTGGACCAGCGTCCACCCACGTTCACGCTCCTCGGCTTCATATATATCGGGTTTGCCCTTTGCGTCCTCCGATAAACGATTTACGGCCTTGACGATTTGATGACGCACCCCTAATTGTGCTACGATGATCGTCGCTTGCCCGTTCTTTCTTTCGAGGACCCTGCCTTCCGCAGAGATGCTGTGAATCCTCAAACTACGAGATTTTCTTCGTTCGTTCGTTGTTTTCCTCGTTCAACCCTTACGCGTCTAACGAAATCGAGAATTTCTGAAGATTAATTTTATCAATGCCAAATCGTATTTTTAATGTTGTTCGATAAAATGAATTCTCACTTTTAAGTTTGTTTATGTAAAAGACGAGTGACTGCGTAAAAATTTTTATGACGAGTTTTTCAATGCGAAACCTGCGTTCAATACCCGAACGATAAACGACGCCGGGGAAAAGTAATCAGAGGTCGCTCTCGCTTCGTAATACCTCTGTAACGTAATGTGGTGTCGGGAACTTTTCAGCTACCGGCCTGGAGCGGATAGACTTACGAAGTATTTTAAATATCTCATCCATGGAAATAAGTTTAATTCCGAGTTCCCTTTAGCCCGAGGCGACCCAGCTACCACGTCGGTGGATCTGCTTAACTTTGTAGGAATGTGCGCCATCATATGCATTTACAAAAAAAAAAAAAAACGTCGACCAGGAGTCAGCCAGAAATTGAAGAAATTAACTTACAGAACGCGGAGGAAAGTTTGATGGGACGAGCGTCGACGGGCACGGTCTGAAGAACGAAACAAGCAATGCTTTGCAGTGTCTTCTTCTTTCGAATGTTCACGCTGTTTCACGTAGAATGTTTCGGTTTGTTGCGTGTCCTGTATGGATATTTTATCGCGAGAAGCGACAGCGACGTCCGATTACGAGAGACGGTAGTTTCCTTCGACCGAATCATGCGAAACGGTGGTAGAGTTGTACAGGTTCGTCGTTTCTATTTTGTTTCGCTATCGTATCTGCAAATAACTGGTTCTTGGGAGACTAACAACATAAACCGACGCGTATCCCCGTCGGTTCAGCGTGAACTTCTGCTTTCGCTGTTCATCCGAAGCTGTTCCCGTGCACCCGTACACGCGAATGAGGCAAACCGCAGCCGTTATATTGTCTATCGAAATGAAACACCGCTGAGATGGAAATCTGAGGAAAGTGTAACTCGCGAGAGTTAGGCGAGAATAGGAGCCAGGGCGAGAGAGCGAGCATGTTCGTTCGCATCGCATCGCCTCTGCCTCGGCTCTCTCGTATTATATCTGTCTGTCTGTGCTAGACGGTAGATATCCCAGCTTCCCCTGGCACGTCTATATAACCATTCGTTCTTCCAGAAAGCAGCGCAAACCACCGCCCCCGCCGCCATCACCACCAACCACTACCACCCACCGCGAATTTTACCGCCTGCACGACCGCGGCAATAAACCGCTATATTTAGTGAGAGTTCTACGAATCTCACCGCCGAAGTAATGAAAAGCTCCGAGAGAGAGAGAGAGAGAGAGAGAAATAGCACATATTCGAGCGTGGCGGCACTATCCTTGAACCGTACTACACCCTCCGGGAAAACGTCTAATTAGGTCAAGAGGCCGTGACCTCCTAACGTCTAGCATGTGTGCCTACAGCCCGGCGCGATGAGAAACGAACGAGAAACCCAAGGAAAAGTGGAAAACTGCTCGCCTCGCGAATCAAGTGGGTGGTTGCAAGCCGCTCGCGAAACGCCAAGGTCAAGACAAACTTCCTTTCTAGATGGAGAAGAGAAAATGGGTCACTCGCTGGGATCGAACTATTTGCTCCAGAACAGTGTGATATAGTTTTTGTACTACTTCTCTGTACTATTTTATAGAGATTGATAGAGAATCAAAGGACAGTACGATAGAATAAACAAGAACAGTTCCGGTAGATGAAATTCAATTGCTACCAGTTTGTTTTCGAATGTAAATTGAAAATGTTTCATTTCCAAGGCGAAGTTCGATCGTTGTTGTTTATTTTTACCATTTCCTGTCGAACTACGTTTACACCGCTGTTTTATTATTTTATGTCGAATCTAAATGAAAAATCGGCGAGTTTTAGGAATTCGATTGTAGCTAGTTTTGTCGTGCGCCGGATCGTTCGCAGCTACCAATCGATGAGAACAGAGCATGCGAATTCTGCGAGTGACACGTAGATCGTGTTACTTGCTCGAGTTTCTTGAAAAATGGTGTATTCGTAACGCAAGAACGACGTTTTCGTTTCCGAAGTTCTGCCACGCGACAGGCAAAAACAGATTTGAATAGGTGCTCGGCGATCTAGCACGCGAACAACGATAGCAATAGGAGCGCAAACTGAAATCAGACAACTCTTCGAGGCAAGAGTGGATTGAAAACGTAGAAGCCAGACTCTTTCGGAACCAGACTCTACTCTCGAGAAAATCGATTTTAAAAATTAATGGCGTACGTGTTCGCCCAACTGCGGCTCGAGCTCACGAGCAACCCTTTACGACTTCTGTCGCGTCTGCATACAAAGAACGCAAGATTAGATGCTAAAGTTGTCAAAGAAAATGTAATTGAACCGTCGATCATCGCTATTCGATTGAAAATCGAACGGACAACAATTCCTAAATCGATAGCTCGTCGGTTCTACGTTTCATTGCCACGTTTCTTTAAATAAGAAATGGTTCTTCGCTTCAAAGCAAAATCCTGCGCGATTATACCCTTCGCTCAAAAGTTTTTCTTCTATCGGGGATATTGTATCGTCGAGGCGAAGCAGATAGTTGGAAACAACGAAATTTCTATTTAACCACGATATTGAAACCGACCCCCTTACTTTGCGCAACGGCCGAATTACGAAATTACTTAAAGGATCCTTGGTAACTTCTACCGAAGGCTCTTTTAATTAATAGTTCGCTAGCTGCGCGTTGAATGCCCAGCAATCACCGAAGTGGTTATCAAAGTAATCTCTGTTCACCGTAGGAAGACTTAACGAAGATTTCCGCTAACTTACTTTCTCATTGTTATGCAAAGTGGAAATTGGAAAAATTTAACGAGCGATTACCGAACTGTAAACCCTTAGCGTTAATAACTAACCTTCGCTCGCATTAAAAAAAAAACACGAAACACGTAGGGGAGGAACGTATATACCTGTTAAAGCTTTTTCTCCCTTCTAGGAACTATCGATCAAGTCATTAAGTTATTATAGGGGAAGTATAGGGGAACTTCTTAAAAATTTTAGAAATACAATTTGTCCCCTTTTATCGGGTACCATTTGCACCATTCGTAATCGAACGAAAAAGAATGGCCAATACGGTACGAATATCTTTTAATCATTTTATAAGATGAGGACCGTCGAGCAGCAGAATAGTGACTTTTACATTTAACTGCCATTCGATAAAGCGATCAGATCCTCTCGTAATTTGAAGGCTCGGCGCTCGAACACATTCGAGCAGGGTGAATTACTCGCCACTTTATTATCCGTAAAAGGACGATGTCGGCGGAACGATGTCGGGCCGATCACACCGGATAATTCACGGGGATCGAAGTCGTATTTCTGGGTACGCGTTTTTCGTGTAATACGACCCAGTGACCCAACTTCTTTCTCGCATCTCGCGCACTTTTCTGCGACGCACCGAATCGCCTATAAAAACCGAAGTCTGAGCAGTAAGTCTCGGTAAGAACCATCGACAGGGTTAGTGCCCTTAAAAATGCATACGATCTCTCGCTCGTATGTTTTTTTATGGACCTCCTTCAGTACCCCATCGCCACCACCCTTCGGCTTAACGTACCCGTGACCGATCCTGTATAAGTATCCAGCGTTTCTCAACCCACTTAATAACACGACCCACTGGGCAAATACATAATAGATTTAACCTCCTTCTGCGTGAACTTTCCTTAACGATCGGCAGTTTCGTTGCGTGGAAATACCGCGGAAAAATGTGATCGAATATTAAGCGAGAACATTGTTTGGGTCCTTTGGAGCTCGTAGATGGTTAAAAATCGTTTGGTACGCATACGAACGGTCATAAATGTACATTTTTGTTTGAAATGTTTGTTAATACCATATCAATTGTAAAATGTCTCGTTTAAGCGCATTGTTTCTGCGATTGTGTTAAGTAACAGGAAGAAGTTGGAGAACCTTCGGTGAAGAATGGAAACTAATAATAAAGTAATATTTTGGTTGCCGGTGCTCGTAGGATCCGAAGATACGGCGGAGGAATCAAGACAGAGTACTTACTACGGGGAACAAGCTTTCTAAGTGTTGAATATTATGTGGTTCGCGGAACTGGTAACTGCAGATGCAAGTAGTAGCATCAATCTCGGTACAAGCTCCCATAACTAATTATAAGTTTGTTTCACTTTAGCTGATACTAAGCGCAGCGTGCTCCATTGTTTGGTAACTTCAATCCGACGATGTCCCTTTGTGTGCGACACGAGACCGGCTACTGACCCATCCGCTGTCTTCGATTTCACGATGCGATGGTATTAATGTTGCCGAACTGCTGCGAACTAATGACAATCAACTGCAGCGGAACCCTTCTCGAATTGAGACCGGCCGTTCGGGCAGTTGAGCCCTTCGCGAACCACCTCTTTCTGGACCCGTGACCTTTTTTCCAGGAACTGCACGATACCTAAGATAACGAATATCCTTTTCACTGATGGAATACCCTGCGATTAGAGATGGGATCAAGTACCTCGCAAACAGGTTCGAACCTTGATCGATGGAATTCGAATTCTCTATAAGTACTTCGAAAAAAAAAAATAGTACCTTCAAGTATACTCGAACCTTTGCCAGACAGTTTCGAACCCTTCGCAAGTACCGTGGTAAAAGTAAATAATACTTGCAAGTATACTCGAATCTTGGTCGAACTGTTTCGAAACTTTCGAAATTTTTCTATTCTTGCACGCTCCGTGGCAACGCTAGGCTGTTCCGGCGCGGCGTCTGTTTACTCTTTTTTTGTTGTAAACACG
Source organism: Lasioglossum figueresi (assembly GCA_028455805.1). NCBI lineage: Eukaryota > Metazoa > Arthropoda > Insecta > Hymenoptera > Halictidae > Lasioglossum > Lasioglossum figueresi. Next base: position 1,753,825 of record CM052202.1, on the reverse strand, counting down.
CTGTGGAGATGAGAGCGACAGAAAGATGAGATTCGAGTACCAGTTGTGAAAGTTTCGATTACTTTCAACATCGAAGTACTTATGAGTATCTTTTCGAAACTTGTAAGTACTCGTTCCGAGGTTCGATTACTACTTGTATACAATGAATACCTTTCGAGTATAATCATTGAAACTTTTATTGCTTTTAAGTGGCAATCGAAACGCATGATATGAAACTTGGTTATTGAACTTGACTCGGATTCGCGAGTACATATTGAACTTGATCCTATCCCTACCTGCGATATAATTTAGTATTTAATGGTTTAATTCTGACCTGGGCAACGAGTGCTCCGAGAGTTAACGACGTAGAATCAGCGACCCCCACCTGGTCGATCAGCGCAAGACAGATCCGGACAGGATTCGCGATGGCCGGCTGGGTGAGGGTAGCCGATTCTACGTCATCGTATCCTTTTCACGTCTTCTTTTCCACGTTCAATGTTAGCTACAAGAGATCAGGAAATAGCGTCTGTTCACGGTATAAATAACCGTTCGGACCCGAAGTTTTCATAGATATACATCGAGACGTTAGTTAAAAAATTCTATCGAAACGTCATCGAATTCCTCGATCTGGATTACCGCTGTGGAGAAATTCAGCCGGCTTTTCGGACGAACACTTATTCGTGTAAGAGGAGATGATTAATTGCGGGAGATACATCAAGCGGAAAGTGTGCCAGAAAATCGATGAAAGGGAGATCGAGTAGAATCGAATTAATCACGGTGACAAACGACGAGTCGACGCGACGGGCCGAGAGCCAATAGTTAAGTCATAGCTCGACCGACGATAGAAACAGTTTACAGTCGGACAGTGGACATTGTTGCCCGGGGATTCGTCGGTCCGGTAAATGAATTTTCAATTTCTCATCCGATCGACTGTGCAGAGACCGGTCGGTCGGTCGGTTCGCTTCTCTGTTTCCTGCGTTCTTTTGAAATTATTTCGCGAGAGCTTCTTCCGAAGGTGAATCGAGTCTCGGTACGAGCACTTTGCTGGATGCGACGAGTGTCGTTAGCTGTTCGCGGCGGGATGGAGAAAGGTTCTACAATTTATTACATTTCCCCGTTAAATAACCTCGTTCTATCTCTCTCTCTCTCTCTCTCTCTCTCTCTCTCTCTCTCTCTTTCTCTTCCTTCCCTCCTCTCTTACAGGGCGGAAGGAATTTGATCGATGGAAATGTTGGCCTGGACTCCTGCGATAATGCAATCTCCTTTATCATTATGGCAGCTAGCTGATGTAATTATACACGAAAATGCAATTTGAACCGGCTCGTACCGATTTCTGAACTGCATTTTATATTTAAGCCCGTTCCCGTATTGAATATGTATGAAACACGAAAGACTGCGAATACAAAACTAGCAAAAAGTTGCACGGGGGCGAGTCACGTAACCTGTTAAGAGTCGGTATCTCGGTCGTTAAGGTGACGAAAAAATTCTCAACCGTGATATATCGGCGAAAAAGCACACGCCGTTCGTTAAATGTCCCTCGGGCTATTTTTCGATTTAGCCAAGAAAAAGTACGCTCGTCCCGGCGGCTGCTTCTGCATCTTCAAGGGAGACCACCGGTGGCCTTGAGTCGTCCTTCATGACGCTCGTCGTTCAATTAAATGTTCGAAGTTCCCTGCGAGATCGATGTTGCTTGCGAATTGACTTGCGGCTTGCCGAGGTTAAAGATCGAGACACGTTGCATTAGTAAAATCGTGGATTGTAAAATGCTAACAATAGCGATGCGCAAATTGCTGGGAGATGGCGACGTTTGAGATGCACGACTCGGTGTCAATGATTTAACGAGTAGAAAGTGCTGGTAATGGCCAGGCTAAGTCACTCTGGCGATAGATGCAAGAAAGTATTCGAATGCCTGTTGTGGAAGCATTAAATTGTAAGCAAATCATGTTGGACTTCAGGTTAGAAGATAATCTTGTGATCGTAAAATTTTCTTGTCTTACCATATGTAGAATATTATTTTCAGAAGATGATTTTAACATATTTGCAAAAGTTTTAGGAGTTGATACCGATTTCCCGAAGAGTCCGCAGGGCTGTTCCTACGAGGCATTCAAATTCGTGAGGAGCAATTTTCGATCGGGGACACTCGCGAGGATTTTTTCGCGGATCCGAGAGACACGGGAAGCTCGATTGAATACATTTTTCCGAGGCGTCCGACGACGACAACGTCCCCGCGGTGCCATTGTTCATCGGAACGTGACGGCGGGGCGCTCGTTGCTTGCGACCGAATTTATGAAGCTCTCGAACTTTTCATCCGCGACGCAACGGAGACGCGGCATTCAAAGGACCGTTGAATTAAATTCCCCTCCCTTCGTATGGAAATACTCCATTACTGCAGAAAACGACGGCCCAGAATTTCATATGACCCGTTCGCCTGACTGACTGCCAATATCAGGACGTCTTCGATGTATGGATAAAACGCCGTCAGAACGAGATAAGGAAGGGCTGCGGGGATGGTATGGGGGGAGGTATATATCTCGAAGAGAGAGAGAGAGAGAGAGAGAGAGAGAGAGAGAGAGAGAGAGGAGGAAGAGGAGGGGATAAGCGTAAAAGCATAGATGCGTCGTCCTCGTAACGCGACAAGGTGAAACAAAATAAGAGAACGACACAGGAGAGCGTTCGCGGGATGAAGCGCCGCAAGAAAAGAGGAGAAAGGGAGCCCCGGTGAAAAAGCAACCGGTTCTGCGAGTTCGATATTAAATATTTTCATTCGGACACAGCGACACCGAGAACGAACCGGAGCAAAGGGAAAGGGGACACCGTGGAAAGAGGAAAAAAGAAAGAAGAAGGTTATCGCGAACGATCCACGACAACGAGGATGGTGTCGGTGGTACCGGTAGCGGTGGTGGTGGTGGTTGTGGCGGTGGTGGTGGTGGCCGATGCACTTTATCAGGGAAACATTTTTTCCCCGGTGAAAAATTACGCTTTTTACGGTTTCACTCCTGTATGTAATTACCATTACTTTCGCGAATATGGTGATAATATAAGAAACGGGCCGGGTCGGGCCAGCGACAAAAAGAAAGCTACTTTAATGCATTTAATTAAGTCGTGCCACTTTATCCTGGCATTTTTACAGGAGCCACGCGGCAGAGGGAATTTTAAAATGCTACCGGCACCGCCTCTATATCGTCCTCCAAAGGGGCTGAGGGGGGCCGTACCGAGAATACGTTGTAACCGTCGAAAGTTGCGAGGAAGGGGCCAAATGTGGAATAAGTGGACTAATATGAAACAGGCCTCCGTATTATTCAAATATTGTGGGCGGACAAATTATTAGAACCACCCGGGTACGCTGACAATTTTACATTAAAACAATTTTTCAATCAAAATCCTAGTTACACTGAATTGTTGTATGTAGGCAATATTATTCGCGACGTCGTTGAAAAATATATTGATTCTAATAAATGTTGAATTAAATACGAATACGTGCTAATTTTTAGATTTTTATGTAAAATAAAAATTGTCTGTATCAATTCCAAGATTGCTTTTTTTAATAACCATAATGAGTCCAAAGTGGTAGAACAGTATTTTTAAATTCTTTAAACCTTTTCACTCTTTCGTATCCGATCCCATAGTTCTTATGATAAATGCATAAAATTTTCAATCTCCGTAAGAATCTTCAAAAAACAAAATGGTGTATCATATTTCGCAACTTTCCTCCGTTCGTGTGCTATGACAGGATATTTGTGAGAAGCTATCGAGATCGCTCGACCCGGATAAAGGGAAAGTCGGTGACGTTATGATCGACCTTTGTTCTCCTTTATGTTACTGATAAACTGTTAAGGCCCGGCGGCGTGCCCGGCGACGGTTTTCCGCCGGCCCGTGCAAATAAGTCGACGGCCAACGAAAAATAGAGTCATATTTCTGGGGGCAGCTGCGCCTGCACCGTCTCCACGGAGATTCTAATAAGAACCGCATAAAGCTTAGAAATTAATGTCTTCCACCTATCTCCCACCCTCTCACGGGTTTCTTACGGGCGCGCCTTTTCGCTGCGTTTTATCGCGCCACGGGACACACAGAAGTTCTTTCTCTGCCCCTCCACTTCCCATTCGTTCCCTTTTCTTTCCTTCTCCGCCGACGCGACGTCTCTCCTCCCCGTTTGTTTGAGAAACCACCTGGACTGACATAATCGGCCCCCCGTGATTTACGAACAGGGAATATCGCGTGTTAACTGCTTCCTCTTTGTCTGTCGCGTTAAATCTGTCCACGGTCGACCGTAATTCCTCGATCTTCTCTCTGGGACACTTTTCGGATCCTGTTTTTATTTCTCCGAGGAGTGGCTCGAAAAAATAAGTCTGCGAGCAAAGCATTTTAATCAGGTTCGCGGAATTCTTACTAAATTATTATTTAAGTATCTAAACCTACCACCGCCGGTCTAATGACCGAGTTTCGATTTTTTATTTTGCAATTATTGAAATTATAAAAGTGTTTTCATGGGAATTGATGGAATACATTTTTTTATTCCAGTGTATATTGTTGCACAAAAAATAAATAAATTTAATCTTACTATTTTATAATACAATACACACCATTCGGTATCTGGTGATTAATGTAGCCAATTTTGCATAAAGATCCACGTAATAATTGCACGTACAGTTTCCGGTCAGGGTCCACGCGACGAATTCGATCGGACTTTTTCGGCTATAGTGCTCGTCGTAGAATCCCTTTGTCCCGTAGATAGGCTTTCACGGATAATAGGACGTAAAAATACGGGATCGGACGCAGTAATAAAATGAGCACAAAAGATTATTTACGCTTGGTGCGCTTACATCCAATAAAGAACAAGCATTCGACGACGTCACCGGGTACCGAGGATCCAATATGTTCCCCTGTATCGGATACAAGTGCAATGGGCACGAATACAAATAGTTCGAAGGCGCTGCGAATGCCTGGCCTTTAAACTCTGCCCGGGAAAATTGATATTCTTGCTTACGTTCGGTGCATTCACCTTAAAATGTAATAAACCTTATCTGCATCGCGTACGGCGCGCAGCACGGCGGATTTATCGAGAACCGACGACACTCGATCGTTCACGGAAACTCTGCTCATGAACCGTGGAAAATATACCGCGAAAAATAGCCACCGCCATGAAACCCGGCCAATTCGTTTCAATTAATCCGCAACAATTGCAGAACGTAAGCGGCGAGATTACGCGCGAATCTCGGTTCAAATTGCATTGTTGCACCGGCACGGGAGATTGCATTCTTTTATGATAAAGGACGCTCGCTCCAGGGCAAGTTAGAATATTGAAATATGCGCTAACTTAATGCAGAGTCGTTTCAGAGTTCGCAGAAACTTCGCCGAAATGCTACTTTGCGCACTGGAGTTTTCAATAATTTAATTAATCTAGAATCTGACGACTTTGCTACCAAATTGAAGATTCGATGAATAAATTTTTCATTTCATCTAGAGCCAGATAAGAAAATATCAAATTAGGTTTACACATTCCACAGTTCCATGAAAAATACAAAATTGTTCGATTCTTGTAATGTTTCTAAAGACTTTCCTGGGTCGGGCGCGTTACACGAGTAGCACGATGTCCGATTCCACCGGACATGAACCGATTCAAAAAAATTGATGTTTGCGGTACGATCGGGCGAAGTATCGACTACTTAAAGATGCCAAGTTGTTCGATAGGCACTAGTCCGGATACTCGTTTCCAGCGACCGTTCGGTGGTAGGCTTTAAACAATCTGATGAAAGAAATCAGCGAATGGGAACAAGAAGAGGGACTGCCGTCGAGCCACTCCGATACTCCTCGACGATGCTGCGGAATTAACGAACTTGTTAACAAGGAACCGGTATATACTATAAGAGGACGAGCCACAGATATTTACACCGGGAGGGGACACACCGCCGGTAAGGGTCGAGAGCTAACCATAAACGAGCCCGTGAGTAAATATCAGTGCGCTAAACGATAGATTTATTCCAACAACCGTTAGCGGATTCGTACGGAGGATAGAACAAAGGGAGCCGTGGAGCAAAATGGAGAGATACTGGGATCTTTTGTAACTGTGGAAGAACGACGAAGAAGGGGCGAGGGAGAGGGGGAGAGAAGAGTAGACCGAATCTAAGAGCGCTTTTAAATCAGCGTAGTCCAACGTATTGCTTGCGGCGTTCACCTGTGGTAATGGCTGCATAAACTGCCGACTCCGGTTCCCGTCGCTCCTTTTTCCATCCCGCCAAGAGTTATTTGGTCGTACGCCATTCTCCCTTCCCACACCATTCTTTTCACCCTGCGGTACCACTCGTGTTTTAATTTATTCGCGACCATTTATTCAGCGAACGTCGAATATGTCTGACCGCGAGCCGCAACTTTTGAATAAATAGGCTGTTTGCGTCGATTTCGATTAACTGTACCATCTCGTAACTGCATGAATAATTACCAGCTTTTCTTCCCCTAACTACAGACAACGATAAATACAGATTTTATTTTCGACCAGAAAATTATTACGAACATAGAGATTCCAATCGGTTCGAATTGTAGGAGAATATTTTTAATCGCTAAAGGAACTCCACAGTATTCATTTTCCAAAAAAAAGAAAACAAAAAGTGGGAAATACAATTTGATTCGCGGTTTGGTTCTTTTGGGTTCCCAGAATATTTCCCTTCTATTTTTATTTCGACCGCTCTGAATAGAAACAGATAACAAGAGGGGACATTTGTCACTGGCAAAGGAAACAATGGGTGTCGACAAAAAGTTACTCTTGCCTCAGTGCGAACGCAGCTTTACGATAGCTTGGAATGCAGAAATTTGCGGGTTTTCGGCGTGAAGAAGGGGTTGGAACGCCATCGTAAATCGCTGGCCACGGTGAATCAATTGATACAGCTTTATTACGTACACTGTTAATATTTTGCGGCGATAGAGCCGCGGAGTTTTATCGGCGGCACAGTTTATCGTCCATTGAATCTGCGCGTCCGCGGATGGCTGAATAGTCAACGGTGCTTGTTACGCGCTTTATTCGAAATCAATAACAATTCGTTACTCAAAACGGTAATTAGTTTGAATATTGTTAAGCTACGAACGCCGGAGTGTTGTACAAAGAATTATCGGACACAGCTATTCATTAATCGCTCCCGAGCCTTGTATTGTGGATACGCCGTTGCGAAGAGTATCTATTTGCGAGTAATAAATATCGACACGGCCGAAGCACGGATTTAATAAAGAGCTTCTATTGTTGTGCCTGTAATCGATTCGTACAAGTTTTACCACCCTTTCACAGATGGAAATCGATCTTTTTGTCCACCTGACCCACAACGGAAATGTTTTCAAGTTAAGGTAGCAGTTATTTAAACACGTTTTCTTAATTTCAATTTTTACGAACATCAACGTTTATATAAAATGTCACAGTTAGTGTTTGTTACCTGCACTGTTAATTATCGGGAAACGATTTGCAGTGCTAAATATCTATTGTATCCATTTTCCAGGTAAAATTACGGTTGAAGCACATGCAGGACACGGGGATTGGCCGCGATAGGAGAGCGGAGACGTTGCCGGGTGTGTGTAGAATTTTATGGATACCGGGCACGGCAGCCGATGCGTTAATTATGACAGCGAGCACCGCAAACAAATGTTTCAGGACTCGGTGAACGTATGGGAATGGGAGAAACCTTGATCTCCCGGTGCACGGAGCGTCCGGTGTAATGGCGAAACTCGAACGCAGCATCGGAAAGATCCTGCTTGCACGAATTAACCATTATAAGTACCGGCGGAGCGGGCCAGGATATCGGATCATTTGTAAAGCAGTAACGCCCGATAAATCTCCACCCTTTCATTACTATAAATTCCCGGGCGTTGCGGATTTTTGCTCCTCCGCAACAGACCGGTCGGACGGCCCGCAATAAATGTTATATAGGTATATAAAATTCAGGCTGCATCCGCGCGGCTGTGTTGTATATAATCACAATTAGCGTCCTATTAGGCACCGAATGTGCCTCCTTATTTATGCCCTGCATTAACATACCTACCTCTATGTAAACTTATATCATTTCCATCATCCCCCGCCCTCGCTACACCCCGCGAAACTCGTCCCCGCACACGGCTTTCACATTCGTCCTTCGCCTCGGTTTCGAACCCGAAACGACGACGCGAGACAACAACGGGCCCCCTCCGACAAAACGATTTACGATTATTTACACTTACACCTGACCGAACACTAAATAGCAAGTGTTCATACTCCTGTTTGTAACTGCCGTTCCTGTACGGCAAACACTTTGTTCGCGAAGAATGAACCTCCCCAGGAAATATACGATCCGTTCGGAGCCAGCCGAGGAGGTTCGTTTTCTTTAATCCTCGCGCTCGCGCCTGCGCTCACCCCGGCGCCTTTTGACAACTTGATAGCACCGAGATCCCCGCGGATCATTACGTACCAGTTCTCTTTTATGCGTTTTTCGACGGACTTTTTAATGATCGACGTTGATACTCTTGCCTGGAACCGATATAGATAGGTAACAATTTATTAAGTCGTACCCGCGGGAGTCGTATCGTTTCTCATCGTTGAAATGAACGCGCCTGTGACAGAAATGGGAGAGTAGAGCATGGGGCAGTAGAAAGGTCGGTAGAATTTCAGTTGGGGAAATTATTGAGATGAGAGAGCAGCTTTGTGTTTCAACCTTGTCTCTGATTATCGATGCTACGAATGCCCTCCACCAGTGATAGAAATCTTAAGGCGTTTTCCTGATTTCCTCAGGCAGATCCCAACTCGGCTACCACGGGGATGGAGAAATGTATAACCGGATCGCTGCACACGCAAACTGGCTGTTAGGCCAATTCGCGACCGACCATAGAGGATTACAATGTTCGCGATACCGCTACGGAGTTGAAAGGACTCCGAGTATTTTTTCCTGGCACGAGAGAAAACAACGAAGAATAAGTTTCTCTCAAAAGCAGCGAAGAAGTCGCGTCGTTATCGTCAATCTGGACTGAAAGGGTTCAGTCGTTAAAAATCGAAGTTAACGAAGGAGTCTCGATTGCGAAGGGGTGGAGGGTGGTATCGATTGCCGGACGATAGAATCGGGGAACGCAGTCTAAGCCGCAGCCAAGATTGAGGAGAATGTCGCGGATTCAGCGCGGTATGACGGCCACGTCTGTAATCAATTGTACGCATAGTCGCGGGCATCGGTTTACCCTAGCATTTCGTAATATTCGCGTCTGTCCCCCGTTCCGCGGTGCGCACTCATGCCCGTGTATTGAGCGCGTACGCGTGCCCCTGTCCCTGTATGCGCAGCATGCGAAAAATTAATTCCGTTCATGATTTGCATATACGTCCTGTCGGCGATACGTGTTCCTTAACGAACTACGTGAACGACGCCGAGGTGCTCGCGACGCCCGGGTCCAGATTAAAAAGCGAATATCATTTTTCGCTGTTTACAGAAATCCTGTTATTACCTTCCGGGGCTCGACGTTGCACTACACTGCACTGCACCGGCGGGCTGCACTGTGCTCTTCCCCTCTCGCCCTTCTCTCACTCTCTCGACTGCTCTCGAAATTCCACGCGTTCTCGGTCCATGCAAATCATCGGCATCGGCCCGAGAATCTGTATAATTGGTGCCGACGATCTGCATCTTCTTCCGGGTCGCTCGATCGCGACCGTCCACGCGCGGAAACGAAATTGGTCCCATCAATAGTATTAAAATACGAACTAATTATTTTTTGCGCGTTACTCTGTTATTTTCTGTAGCAAGTGAAACACAGGACTTTTAAATGCACGGGATGTTCCTTTCCCGTATTCGATATGCAATATTTTATAAGCAAATAAGATAAACTTCTGAAGAACAGTCTTAAAATAAAATTGTGGTTGAAATAATGCTTCGTTCAATGTGTTTCTATTTTCCTGAAAATGCCGCGGCATTGTATACAAAATATTTTGTGCTTTTTCTATACTCGGTATGCAAACATTGAATAAATAATTAATCAAAAATACTGTTTGTGTATTTAGTGTCGATTCTTTCTGAAAACTCCCGTTTCCGTCGTGAACCCGAGCACGATAACAAAAACGGTTCGTTGCTTTCAGTCGAATCGAATTGTTTTCAGTCGGTGGGCGTTTTTAGTCGCGAATATAAAAGCCGAGACCTTTGAACCGCGTGTCCCGCGACGTGTAAATAATTCGCTGTCTCGCAGAACGGTTTATTTGTACACGATCGATAGAAATCCGCGTTTGAAAACGATTTTTCGGATCGCGTGGTCGATGATTCTCTTCTCGAGCACCGTTTGTTCGCAGCCGGACGTATTACGCACGATTATGATTATTATTTTCTTGAATGTATAGCTGGCGGTGGCCCGGCCATGTTATTAATACGAAGGAAAGCAGGGACACCCTGCTGAGGTCCTCACGATATACCATGGCAAGGCCCTGACCTCGGGGCCTCACCATCGCCCAGGGTCCAGGGAATGGCTCTTGGGGCCCTATGCGCAGCGTCACATACGATCAGGGACCAGGTCTGCTTTTCATTGTTTCTCAACGATTCGATTTTGTAAACTTCCTGCTGGCTTCGATGGAACACCTCGTAAATGCAGTCTCAAAATTCATCGAGTCGTTGCAAAAGTTTCTTTCCCATTCTCTGCTCACTTAATATTGTTAGGCAATACATATAAATTTTCCTCATCTAAGAAATAATGTAGAAGTTCTAATCACTGCAATAATCACTGCAGTGAAATAAATCGTAGTGGAAGGGGTTAACTGTTATCGTAACCCCCAAGTTCCTGCAGTGGACTACCACATATTTAATAACTAGAGCTGATTTTTGTGCAAGATAAAAATCGATCTGCATAAATTTCAAGGAACAGGAGCCACATAAAAATTCCTTCTGTCCGGAATAGTTGTAATAAATTGCTGGCATTATATCGATTTTATCGCGGAAGGTTGGCAGACAGCGCGCAGTTCTTTTTCATGTCGGCGTCTGGGAACGGGTCGGAAGGGCCCGTTCTCTCGACGGATAATATCCTAGTGGTCAGAAGAATAGGTAACGCACTCGAGACACGAAGTGCTATTGTTCTAAAAGCCGCTCTTGCCTGTAGCTCATGCTCATGCGTCCGATGCGGGCAGGTCTCTCGCCCTTTCTGCATCTTCGCAACCCCGATGCAAGGGCACAGGCAAGTGTCGACGCCTCGAAAATCAAAGGAACAACCGTGAGAACACTCTCCGGGCAGGCACAATGCAGAAATTCGTTGTTAATTTACCTCGGAACCGTTCTCCTCGTACTTCGCTTGGCCAGGACGTATCGGTGCTGTTCAATATTTGAAGGTTTACGGACGTGCACCCTTTCGAACCTCTTGCATCGAACATCCGTGCACGTACCCTCGCAATCGACATCGCGATACGACAGCCAATAACGTCTATCTTTTCATTCTTCCCTCCCGAGAACTTTTACAAGCGGATTCATGAATTGACTTCTCGCGGAACCGACTTCTCCGCGGATATATTCTCCGCTGCGACGTGACACTACACTTGTAACTTAACCGAACCCGGTTGCCTCGCTCGAAGCTGCCTCCGTGGTCTCCATTTTACAGAAGACCCTCTTGGTTAATGCATGAATCGAGCAAGATCAAGAGAATCTCCTGCGACCGACGCGCAAAAGGATTTTCCTACGGTAAGCATAATTACTCGGAAAATAATCGAATTGCTGAGGGTCCGCTCCACCCTTTCCGACAGACACGTGCATTATTCAAACGATTATTTAAAATCAGTGAATGCCAGTTATCAATGTATGTCGATAGTTTAGAAACCAGTTTTCAGGACAATGTGAAAAATTCATTTTTGGATATGGATATTTCATTCGCGAATATAGTCTTACGAAACTGGAACAGCTTTATCGGCCTTTAACCAGTTCAGGGCACGCACCCACCAGTTTCCCCGCGTGCGCCACACGAGGCAGACATCACCTGCAGTTTACTCGCAACAATACTCTGCCCCGTTTCAGTCGTCAAGCAAGGTATTACCAGGTCGGACAGTTCTATGGTAAATGGATAGAACGTGTAGCACCGATTGCTTGACCTGCAAGCACGCAATGGATCTATTGAATCCGACAGTCATCAATTTCCAAACACCCTGATCCTCTTCCAACCCTCTTTAATTAATCGACATTGTTTCAGAAAATTGAAGAACCTACCTCTACACCTAACCCACATTTAAACCAGATCAGCATTTTTATCAAATATTTTTCTTTCGTTTTTACATATTTCCACACGACGAGTGTATAATAAGAATGAAGTGTTATACCGTTATTACAATCTATTACGCTCTGAAATTGACGGTATATGGACTTATCGGACAACCTAATATAGGATGATATAAAACAGCATGAAACATACCATGATAATATAAAACACTGGATTTATTTAATCCGAACGCGCCGGAGCAGAAAATTGGGGTTGTTTCGCGAAAAGTTCGAGCCATAGCCGGTGCTCGGGAAGATTCATTTGTTTTCAGGATTGTCATACATATTTCGCATTGTTCCTGGTTTCGCACCGGCAAAGCAGAGCCGCGTTATTGACGTATTGCGGTAGCAAAACCGGTTCCCCGGCCGCTGCTCTTCGGCCGGCCAGGTCACAAGTAAAATTATTCCCGTCATTAAACTGACGTCCTGGCGCCCTGGAGATGAGGGCGCAACGTTTACCGGTTTTATGGGCACTTGCATTTTACTGGTTTAATCTCTGCGCGCTCGCGAAGGCGGCGCTTACGCTCTCGCGGATACGTATCTCGCCACCTACTTTTAGACCCTTCAATTCTTCTTATTTGTATTTATCCTCTGAGGTCTTCATCGAACAACCTCGCTGTTCTACCCGAGACGCAGTTCTGTTGGTTCGTTAGCGATTTAACAGAAATCACCAGACTTCCGAAACTATACAGACGGAGAAGCGATGCTAGCAATTGGTAATTCCAACTGTATCGCTTGGTGACGTTACTTCTAGTTTCATCGAAGGACAACTAATTTTTTTGAATAAAGTGAACGTTCGAATAGAATCGTCCGGGTTGCATTGTTACGTCTTCTTTTCGGGCATCCCAGCATTTCGATTTCACTGCTGCGCGAAGCCGCACGCTGCATCATGCGGTAACTGCATCTTATCAGGCCGGGGCCGTGTCGTAAAACTATCTCTAACGACCGTAACCGGGAAAGCTTTTACAGTTGTCCCCACGGTGCGACATTACGTCTGGCCAATCTTGTCGAATGCTACTCAAGATCCGAGATCCAGACAGCTGTTCGAAGAGGGTCGTTCATCTCGCGGATGCGTCACGTTTCGATAAGTTTTCCCTCCGCCCCCATCCTCCGGTGGAAAAAAAGTTCGCGGAAAATCATAATGCTCGCCGGAAACGGGAGAATGGCAGAGGCGAACAAGCTTGGAAGTTTCGAAAATAAAGGAAACGCTTCCGTCGCGCAATCACCGGAGACTCCGGATGCGGCAAGGAAGACAGAGTTAAGGGTGGAACAAGGGCTGCCGGAGGTGGAAACGAGACAGAGACGATCTTCCAGATACGCACATGCATATCGTAAAGCAACTTTCCGACCGCGTCTCGAATAACAGCCGAGCAGATTGCTCCTGCATAATTAAAGCTATCGTTACGTCCGTACCGCTCGAAAAGAGCCAATACACCCTGAATTTCCATTTACGTTTTAACTCACCGACAAATCGTCTGGCAGGCCTTTCAAAATTGAACATTAACAATTGAGAGTTTTTTAGTAAACTGACTCGTACCGACGGGATCACCTAATATTTCTCGAAAACGACCATCACGCCTGATGATTAGTGTCCATCCATCTTGAACAGTGTCGTCTCGCGCGAGGAACCGATTAAACCGCGAGAAAAACTGGATTAAACTTGAGCGCAGCCGGCTTGCTCCGTGGTCGCGCAATAAATCTCGTTTTCGGTTCGGTATCAGATAATGCTGTAGTTGAAATCCGGAGCATTAATCGGAAACGTGTAATTAAACGGCCGTGTAGCGGCATTACCGCGGCTCCATGTGCGTTAGAATCCTGCAGTCTCGTATCAATTGAGATCTGCAGCGTCCCGTTCCCGCCGGTTATTAATAGAAGCTTCGCGTAATCGATAATCCGCGCTCCGTTTTCGTTGGAACAATGGCGAGGAGATGGCATCCCGGATGGAGAACCATGAGATGCTAGATCAGGCTTACCACTGAGCTTGCCCTATAGAGCAGTGACCTGGCTCCGGCGAAATCCAGAGCATCGAAGCCACACCTACTCGCGTTCTTCGTACAGAGAGCATCGCTGCTGTCGCACACTTATGAAACAAAAATATTCAACATGAACAAAATGTTCCAAGAAGATAAGGAACTTGGACGTGATTTCGCACTGAGGAGCCACGAAGCCACGCCTACTAAGTCACTCTAGGCGTGGAGGGGGCGCGACAGCCAATCTCCTAATTCGCAAGATGGAGACTAGAAGACGATACGTTGCTCCTGAGCAAAATGGAGCGCTCCAGGGGCAAAGAGGCTGGGAAATCGCTGAACGTGTGAAAGATCGTCCCAGTTACGAAGGTAGGGGTAGTCACGCGAATCTAACAGACACGAGGACAGTCGCAGAATTCTCTGGAGCCGCGACAGCGTTGTAGGAACGTATAAGGACGCGGGTGTACGAACGAGTAAACCACGTCTCTTCGGGGTCGACGTTCACGGACCGTGTACGGAGCGAGTCGTGAGCAGCCTAGAACCGACACGGCGCTGGAATTTCTCGACAAATAGGCGAATATGCACATAAATACATAACAAAGGCCGGTGACGGGTACCTCGAATCGCATAAGGACGCCCGCGGCCGACGAAAGGAGACGACAACTGGAACGATGACGACGGTAACGAGGGAGGAGGAGCAACGAGAGACTGTCCTCGTTCGGGAGGGCAGAAAGGGGGGCCAGGATGAGACGACCGCGATTCCACGTGAACGAGTGTCACGCGTGCTGTCGAGGACTTACACCGACTCGATATAACTCACTTTATTACCTGTACGTTCCCCCGGAAAATGAATTATTGAAAACGTGCCCCGAGACGCCGCGCCGCGGCGAAAGAGCCGCGTGTCTATCCGGGGCCACTCGGGGAGCCATTAGTAGAGCGCGGGCTTTCCTCGGTGAATAGAGGACGAATGCGCCTCGTTCTACAGCTCGAAACATACCGGATGCAGCTGGGCAACATGCACGAGCTGATTCCTTTGGAAAAAATACGGAAAAGGTATGCAATCAAATTTGTTCGCACGAAGCTCAGTTCTTTGGAAAAATTAAGGGATTGAAAGGGTTATAGAATTTTTTAATAAGTTCTGTTTAATTTTTGAAAAGTGTTTTTATCGATGGGAGAAAGCGTTTTTCGTTTTTTAATGTTTTTAATGGGAGAATTGATACTTTTCGTTGTTGAGGTGTTGATCGTCCGAGATGTCAAATGGCATTGTATGTATATTAATTTTGGAAAAATATTTTACTGCGATAGGGACAGACGACGCGTTTCAATGCTCATGACCAATAATTCTCGCGGTAACGTCGCTGGATCGTGACGTGATTTATCAGTCGCAGGCTGAACCGTGCGGTTATCATTAAAAAACGATTATTGCGTAACGAGCATCGCGGAGAACAGGTTCTGCTCGGGTCAGGATCTGCAGTTAAGTTGTAAGCGGTCGAGAAAGACATTTTGTACGACACGTGGCTTGTTCTTGTTCCGCCTCGATTCCGATAATTTCGATAATTCTTTCCATGGTTCGCCGTCTCGAAATCCGGTTGTGGCCGGGGAAGGGGAAGAAGTCGGCAGTGAAGCTGCATAATGCACACGATAGCGGACGTGCTAACGATCGGCTGAGCTCGATGGCTAATTACCTGAACACCGTTATATCTGTGGTTGTAAGGAAAAACACCGCATCTCACAATTTGAAAAAATTCGAGTTTATGCATTAATTGAGCTGTAGAGTGTATGATTTACGTATTTACCAGAAAAAAGTCATGAGAACATACTCGAAAGGCTCAAAAACATAATGCAACTTAAGCGATGTCCTATGTTCAGAATTAGTGGTCGATACTTTAAATGGCAATATCTCGAAAGTGAAAGTACGTGACATGCGAGTTGTTCCTTACAGCCACAGATACAAACTAATTAGAGGATAAAAATATTCGTATAAAAAATTCTTACAAAAAAGAAACAATTTTCATTTGCAGATAAATGAACGCAGAGTTATTTTCGCCAAATAATAACTCTAACTCGAATCTTCCTTTTTTCAAATACAGTATTTTAATAACGCTCGTCTAGTAAAAAACCGTTGTAAAAAACTTTTTTCGACGACCGGTCGATCCGTGCGATCGCGGCCCGCGGTCAAATGAACCTCGCATTTCGATTAGGCGCTTCGCGAGGGGTTTTATGCATGCATTGTGGTCGGCTGGTGCAGCGGGCACAGTCCTCGGTAAAAGTTTCTGGTATCCGGGATAAATCCGATACATCGGCGTGCCATACAACAGCCGGAATAAACGCGAACGGATTTGTCGGCTTTGTTGTTCCCCTTTTATTTCCGTTTTACCGTCTCTCCTTGTTTTATTTTATTCCCCGCAGCCTCGCTTTCCTCGGCTTGTCCTGGCACTCGAATGCTTTTCCTTTCGATACTCGTGATCGAACGCGTTTCGCTAGTTAACGGTGTAGACTTGAAAAGAATTCGTCGGTAAATTAAGCCGCGCGTTGCCGTTCTTCGTTGCGTTTTTCCGGGTCAATATTTGTCCGTTTCATCGATGCTATGCAATAAACTTTTGTTCCTGCAGTTCAATGAAGTCATTCAAAATATTGACGGCTCAAAAATATTTTCTGTACCTCCACAATTGATCTGGGAACGGTCCGCAATAATATATAAATTTTATTGTGGCCATTGAAGTCGATTGAAGCAATCAAACTTGTTCGCAAACAGTTTTTTCCACTCTCACAATTCCTCTGACAAGGTTCCTCGATGCTTTGAAAGGTAAAGTTTTAAAGGAAATGATGAATGTCTCCTGGAATGATGAAATCTGCACAGAAATATTATGTATGCTTCCGCAAATATTTCAGAAGAAGCAAGAAGAGGCAGATCCGTTCCCTTTCATCTCGGCCAAATCATGCTTGCTCCGAAAGTTATTGGTCTTAACTGGTTCGTTATCTCGAATCGATCCGTTTAAACGGCCTCCGACGAATTGATATGGCCGAGCATGTTCCCCGGGTTCTTGTAATGAGTACAATTAAAGCAGTTGTAACGGCGGATTGTATTTTAGGGTGTGATCCGTGCCCGAAAGTCATTATGCCCGGCCCCCTGACAGCTACATATGTATAAACGCTCAATTTGCGCTGCAGCGCGCGAAACATTAATCTTATTATTTTAATTACAAAGGATCGAATGGGGCTCTGTTCGGCGACGCCTTATAAATATAGATGTCGATCGCGGTCTTTTGACCGGGTACAGTCCGTGAAAGTATTATAGTTTCTCTTCGTGGTTGCCTCGCAAAACAACCGATCTATCTGGACCAAAGTCGTTCCCCTGGTCATTCATTTTTATTGCAACTTACAGCAGCTTTAAGACGACCAAAAAATTTATCAAATTTTTATAAAGCCTAATAATTTTTCAAAAGTCTGTTTTGCGAGCGAGCGTAGTACCAATTTGCGTACCATAAAGGCCTCTGTGTATTAAAACGTATTGGTGATATATTTTTACGTTTCATGCCGGATGTAGTTTCGCAAGGTGCGTACTTTAAAACACTACAAATAATGTTTTATTATTTAGTTATACGAATATACTATTCCACAAAGTTAAACGATCGCTTTTTTGCCGAAAAATTCTCGCTCTTTGAACTGGTGCAGCTTCGAAAAAAAAACGTACGGTAGTCTACGCGGATTTATTCGAAAGGCCGAAGCCTCTACTTTTACATAGCTTCATTGAATTGTGTCGACAAATGTTTTATATTGAACCATAAAGTGAAAAACTGAAATTGGTTATAGCTCGAACAGATGCTGCAATATCGAATGGCTTCACAGAGTTGGAACAAATATCCGTAGGTACAGAAATTAACAAAACTTTTTCGCAATTCATTTTAGAAGTTTCAAGATCCTTCAGACGTCTCGTACATTTGTTAATAGTCATTCAAGTCTTTAACAGCCGCCATTTAAATTCTCCATTAAACAAGCTTTCGTTTAAACACGAACAAGCTCGCTTTCAAACCGACTCGGTGCACACGCAGTTTCGCAATTACGAAACCTAGAAGCGGCATCAACTTCCTCAGTTATCTGACATCATAAAAAGGAATTATGGCCATGTAGGTTTCATTGACGTTCGAGCGAGGACAATTCCGGTTTGTTAACATTCTCTATTAGGAAGTTGCGGCGAGATTTTCCAGTCGAGCAAAAGGCGGCCGATCTCGAAGAGGAAAGAACAGATCGGCCGCTATCGATCGCATTAGACCCGAACGTTTATGAGACAGATAACCAGCAATTAATTCGGTAGTACGTTTCGGTTGACGTGTAATTCCTCAACGGTAACCGATAAATCTCGCGTTGACACGGTGTTCCGCTGGCTGAAAGCAATCCGGGCTCGTTAATTTATACGAATCGCGAGGAACGCGTGCGCGAGCGAGCACAAAGCGGCCGTAATAGCGCGTTCTCCGAGAGCTTATATTCCTCGGGGAATTTATTTATTGCTATCGGCGCCCGGCACGTTTGAAGTGCCGACATTTGGCATTATCTTTGCGTGGCCCGTTAACCAGCGCGGCGGCGTAGAGAACTTTTCCGGGGGAACCATTTGCTGCTTACTTTCTAAATTCTTTCGGCGACGCGCAATCCGCTCGTACACGTGTCCAACGTAAGTAAATAGATACGTAAGATTCTGATGCGATTGCCGAACAACGCCGAACTTCGATCGAGTGGAAAATATCGTATCGGAACCCAATCGACACACCTAAATTTGTTGCTGCTTGTACACCTCCCCGAACAAGCCTTTGTTGCGACTTTCCCCGATCGAGATCACCGTGAAACTGTTACTCGCGAAGTTTCTTTGAAATTGATACCAGCAGACGAAAATCTGCCAATTGATTGCTATGCGCTGAGTCACTTTCAGAATGCAACTGGCCAGATGATTGCATCTCCATTGATCGATCCGATGAATTTCCATAATGACTACTCAACGCATTGCCATGACAAAAATAATGACTTCACCATTTTTAGAAAGCAATACATATCTTACATTGCTTATTATATAATTGCTTAAAATAACATGAACACCAAACAATTTTATCAATTCCATTTGGAGAGCACAGCTCAACACATTGTTACAAAGGAAACGTACAATATCATAGAAACTACAGAGACCGTAGACACCACATTAATCGCTAGACATTGCATACAATAGCTAATAACGACTTCATTCGCAAAGTACCATTTTCATGAGCAGTATTCGGCGCTATTCTCCTACACATTAGGCAGCGCCAAATTCAATAGCAGCTATTAAAGATCACAATCGTCGATCATGCTCGGTAGAAACGTAATGATTTTCGTTGATCCCGCTTATCCCGTGAAACTTCGCCGCCGTCGATCATTACCTTCAGCTTTTAATTAGCGCTCGGGTCGTCGTTCGCGCGTGCGCGCGAAGAAAACGCGGGCTTTTTAATATTTTAACGACCCATTTTTGTTCCCCCGCGGTAATTAAGATTGATGGCGAGTTTGAATGCGTAATTGCGCTCGGACGGAGACTTCCTTCGTCTTTCTCCTCTTTTCTGTTCCTTCTCTCGTTTTATTTCTTGTTTTTTTTTTCGTCGCGGTGAAGTGCGGTTTTTTACTTGCACCGCGGCGCACTTCATCAATCAAAGACTTTTTTTCAAGGGCTGGCCGTAACCGCTGGTGGCACGCATTCCGGGCAAGCTTCACGCATCTGCCGGCGAGAGAGAACACGAACCAGATGGGTTGCATTGTAAATGCGCGAGGGCGGACACCGGCGTGCATTTTGCGCGCGCCGGTGCATCGCCGGTGCAACGCGACCCCGTAAAAACTGTCCGTAGGGCGCGACGCTCAACTTTTTGCGGAATACGGACCATGGTTTCGACCGATTAGATGCTTGTATCTCGATCGATGATCCACTGCTTTGGTGCAAAGGTGCGCATGGTTCACAAAATGGTAACAGAAGCTCGATTAAAAACCTTGATTATTAATAATAAAAAATTGTATTATTGGTTGTGATTTAATGGTTCACAAAATGGTGACGGAAATAAGCGCAGCGGAGAGCGCGCTCTGGCGTTGGTAATCTTGAGGGTGAATAATTCTCAATTTTACGGGGGATCGCGACGATATAATGCATCGTAAATGCATTACGAGTCTTGCTCAAGGTCGTTTTAAATGAATAACTCGAGCCGGCGGACCTCGTTTTTTTCAGCAGCTTTATAAATCCGTCAGGCTAATTGATGTAGATATGGCGGAACATGGAAGTTTATCGCTTAATATCAATTACCATGCTCGAACTTATTTATTAAACCGTTACCCCCGGCTGGCCGGGGCAAACAGTGCAATGTCCGCTGCACCAAGGTGTAAGTTCCGCTGTAATTCCTACCGGGAGCAAGACGGTTTAATGGCCGCGGTATTTAACGGCCTGTACTTATTTACCCTGCCAGATATTATATGGGAATAAGTAACTAGTTCTCTACTAGCTCAAACGAGGCGAGCAATTAAATTCCAACGAACGTTCGGTTTGTTTCTTGTAAGTTTCTTAATGAATTTACTCGGGCCGCAAGCCGGATGGGACAACTGCATCGAAAAACTGCAGAATCGTAATTAATCGTTGGCGAGGGTGAGCCTGTGTCTATAATTAAGGGCCCAGTAATAAGTCGAGTTACGATTATTACGTGCCACGGAACCTTGTAAGACGTCGTTGCGAAATTGTATCTTTTACGTCTTGCGTTCCTTTTTCAATTGCACATTAGCTTTACTATTAAAAATTCATTGGCGCTTCGTTACCGTTCACCGACGCAAAACAGAATTCCCGTTTTCTTTCACGTGACAATCCGAACAAAATCAAAATTAAAATATCTTCTGAGCTAATAAGTAGACTGAGAACCTTTTTGCGAAATAAAAATAAATCCTAAAGGTGGTACAACATTTTTTCCGTATGCCGATTAATACGAAGGTAACGTAAATGGAAAAATATTGAATTTTTAGGCCCCACGAGATGTCCGATTTATTAAAGATCTCATGTTTTAACATTTGATTGCAGAGCTCCTTCTTGCAGTGGACTCCTCAATTGTTTAAATATGTTCGGTCTCTGGAACTGTAACAACCGGCAGACCATTTTCTCTTAATTTTTCGAAATACAGAGGCGATCAGCGATTCGCGCCAACAAGTATTCGCAAACCGCGAAGAGAAAGAGAGAGAGGGAGAGGGCGAACGGTGGCAGCGTCTAGGTTGTCATTCTGTTTACGGGCTCTACGCACTAACTAGAGCGGAAGCCGGGTGGCCAGCATTGTGTATCTCGGACTGGATTAAACCGTGGGCCTCCCGATTAAGTCACCGTTGCTACACACTCTTCGCGTGTGCTAGCTTTGCTCTCCCGCTTTGCTCTCTCGCTTTGCTCTCCCGCTTTGCTCTCCTGCTTTGCTCTCTCTCTCTCTCTCCCTCTTTCTTTCTCTCGGCCGCCTTTGTTCTACCCTAAGAAACTTTTCCCTCCCTGTCGGCCGCCCCCGCCCGTCTCCGCGTATCTCTGAAAAAGGTAACAGGTGCGGAGTGTGCTACGAGAATTGTCCGGTGTTTTTCTCCCTTTCGTTCCCCGCGTCTCGGACAATGCTAATTTATTGCGCGACCAGCTCGAAAAGACGCCGCGAACAATCCTAGATGACCGAGCACAATGAACGCCGCGCGATTCTCGGATCGGTGGCAAGTGGTTTCATTCAGGGACCAGAGGATTGCATCGGTATTTCCGGTTTTGAGGAACCAACGCTGAAAATGCTGGATCAACCTCCTATCCGCGAAACGTTTAACTTTGCCTTAACATTTAATTCCAAGGTTTCAGATTTAAACATACTGTGTGGAACACTTAAATGTTGGTAGACGTCATCGAAACAGGATAATTAGTGGCGATTCCATGCGGACAAGATAATGCGGAAGCGTCCTCCCGCGAAATCCAGGGACAGCCACTGTAATCGGAGACCGCTATAACAAACCGGTCGTTATGTCAGAGGATTTACATATTAGAACTCGAGCCCCCGAGATTACGCGAAATTTGGGGAGAACTAATTTCCCTGGTCAGCGACATTATTCGATTATTGATTTCCCCGCGAAAATTTTCCTGATCCCGTGAATTACATGTTGTTTCGACGAGTCCGCGTCATGCCTCTATATACATTATATTTTTTTTTTGGTCGCTGAAAAAGCCGCCGGTTGTAAGCGCGAAAAAAAAAATATATATACGACGGCCATTTCGTTTGTAATTGTAGAAAAATACACTTTGAATTTATAGCGCGCGGCGTCGCAGTGAAAATATTTCGAAAGAGAAAATAAATAGCAGCCGGTAACTGAATGCAGAAGGGAAAACGTGCATTTTTATTATTCAAACCCGCCGTTGCTATCATAATTAACCATGTATTTTTAGAATTGTTCCTGGTACAATTTCGATTCTAACTCTTGCTTCCGACCGTATTATTTCCTCGGTAAATATTTACGAATACACGAAAAGTACAGAACTTTGAAACCTTATGGAATGGGACATGTATATTTAAGTCCGTTTTCTATATATATATTTTCTATATACGAGCATATAGAATTATGTCACCGATGCGCAACCGGCAAGGTCGTCAACGTGGTGGTACGCTCCGGAGTTAAAATTTCCACGATGGCGAACACGTATGGACGAGCAACGGTCCCTCGTGCCAAGGGAACACATTAGGGAACACAATGTAAAATTCAGGAACCATCGAGCACTATGACGTCAATAAGCTGCACCGTAAACCTCTGGTGATTTATTCGCCTACAGTATGGCGACAGTCTGCTCGCCCCGTTTAACGGATTACCGGCGATAGTTTGCGAAAAATTAGCAACCCTTCCACATGGAGGACCTCGTAAATGCACCTCGATTATGACATTCTTAACCTGGTCTCGGCTGGAGTCGTTGGATCGCCATCACTTCAGCAATAGCCTCCGTAGGCTTCTTTTTATTCTTTTCCTTTTATTTACATTATTGTAAAATATACACATTTTTAACTTGGAAAATGTAGTAAAAAATAAGAGTTTGAGAATCAATATAGATATTGATCGGATGAAACTAAAATCAAAGAATTAATTCATTCATTCGTGAATCAACAAGTTAGAGTAATGGTACGATAATTGGGACAAGTGTCCTATTTTACAAGAATCTTCAGCTATCAGTTCGATGTCTTTTTGAAACTACTACGACTTCGTAACACCGTTTTGTTGTTAACAGGTGAAGTTATTAGGGGAGAAGCGGGCCCCACGGAAGGGGCAGGCGCCAGTAACCTGACAAAGAAAGAAGACCGATCGCGTGGAAGGAAGACGAAGAAGTCGCAGCTTTGAATACTGCACCTGAGCGCGACGGGTGCGAAGCCAATTGCCGGAAATCGGCGACCTCGCTGTCAAAGTCTAGGTAAAAAGAGAAAGGTAGCGAGGAGAGATCGTTAAGCTACGTCGGCGTCGTCGACGGAGAGGAAGTCGAAGGAACACGGCGCGGTAGACAACGAAGCGAGGATGAACAGAGGAACGAGCGGGGACGACAACGCGAAACACGAGGAAATAAATAAATCAAGGGCTGCGGCGGTCCCGAGGGTGAACCGTGGAGGTGGAAAGGTTGCAACAAGAATAACAAGGGTGCGGGAACGGGAGAGCTAGGCCACGGTAGTTCGCGCCAACGAATTCGAAACACGGCTCCGACGACGTCCTCCCCGTAGTCTTTCTTCCCTCCGTTCGTTCGTTTCTCCCTCTTATCCTGCCGATGCCGGCTTCATTCAAATGTAAGAAACTCGAAAGGAAAACGCATTTTCTCTCGTAGACGACGACGACGACGACGACGGCAACGACAATACCGACCGATCTCTTGTGCCGCGGGCGGAAACGGAAAGGAGAGGCCTTCGCCAGAGACGCCACCGAGACACGTCGTCAAATAGGCAACGCAGTCGCCTCTCGCAGGATATTCGGCTGATATTCCAACAGAACACACCGTGCACATGCCTCCGAGTATCAGGGAATATTTGACTGGCTTCTTCCTACAGAAACAGTCTGCGGAGGTGGATCGATTAGAGACGGATCTGCGGCTCGCCGTGCCGTCTCAAATAGTTCTCTTGAATTTCGTGCTATTGGGTCATCCTGCAACTCGTGTCCTTTCTTAACCAGTTAACTGCGTTCGACGTGTATACGCGTCAATCAAAATCTCTATCGCGGTGCAAAGACGATAATCTTTTGAAGAATGAACTGTTCATTTTTTATCAAATAAAAATGTAATCCTTTCTCGTTTTTCGTAAAATTTATAATAGGACGCATTGCCCTGCGTTCGACGTGTATACTCGTCATTGGTTGATTTCAATTCCGCACTCTGTGGAGGATTTTTAAAATTAAATTCCGCAGTTAAGAGGTTATAGGGATTCTCGTGCAACTGGTTCAAACATTCATGCTTTTTCAGTGTATTTTTCAAAAGTATAGCTTTCCCAAAATTTGGGAATTGGAACTTGTAGCGCACAATGACGCGTATTATTTGCATAAATATTGAATACCGCGTACGTCAGTGGAATTTGTTGCAACCTCGGTTGAACTTTGGAGAAACACCGCACCAGCTGGAAAGCGCAATCTCGCCGGAGAGTGTTTGCGCTCGGAGCGGTAACGCATTACGCGAAATAAGTATGTGAGACGTTGATGCACACGCGAAGACGCGAACAACGAGGCTCCCTACGAGCTTTTCATCTGCATTCTTTATCGTCGATAAATTATCCGCCCCTAGTGCTCGTCGCTGCTTGCTGATAAAGTATTCATCGCGGAATCAACCTCGTGGAACTTGCTGCTATGCGCGAGACACCGTGCACGATCCTCGGCAACTTTGGAAGGCGGAAGCTGCTTACGTGAACTCTTAAATCTGGCAATATGGATCATCGCGGACAGATAACGACATGAACGCTTGCTTTATGCAGGGAGCGAAACGATTCGCGGCACTGGCTAACTGAAACGGGATTTCCACCGCGATTATAGTTTAATCAAAATCATTTGACCCTGGTAAGCTCAGTGTTAAATAACGATATTCAAGTTGTTAAATAACAAAATTAAAGTGTACAACATAATTTGATGAAGCATCGTCGTAGCACCTTTATTAAATATATTTAATTTAAAAGTAAGAGATGCTCGCACAATCATCGTGCAAACTTCCCCACTGATGCAAATAACGAACGAGGCGACGTTCGCGGAAAAATCTGGCATTCCGGTTTTCTCTGCGCGTCGAAGCGCAGCGCAGCGGCGAGCTTCTTCCACAGATTTATTGATTACAAATTGCACGGCGATCAATCCCTTAATGCCGGCTGCGCGCATCGGCCGTCGCAAGGCGTATTTATGAATCAATACAAAATATAGCCTTATTAAATCACCTATCGACCCCCATCGAGCTGTAGCCAGGAGAATCGTCGCGTTCGCTTGCGATTAATGCGACCTCGATCGCGATCCCGCTGGCCATAGTTCCGCAAAAATTGAATCGGCGATTAACGATTGAATTCTTAAACATTCTTATGGGCCATACGTCAGCGCGCTCACGTTGAGAGCAGTCTTGTATTTATAACATTATAAACTATTTTATACAGTAACATTTTATTTGAATCTTGTTCGAACGTTATCCATTAATCAATCGACTAAACAAATCACCGATTTTTCAACGACCGACAATTAATTTCGTCGATAAATTGAATCGACCTCCAATTTCCCGAGATTAATTTTTATAATCATACACATACACGAATCGATCGATCAAAGTAAATGTTTCTACGGACTGATACCCAATTTACTGACGGCCATTATTTTTTATCGCGTCCCTACATAATTTAGCTAAAGTAAAAATGCAATTTCCTCGAATCGCGGGGAAATATTTATACGATTAATTCCAAAAGTCGAGCCGATTGTTCTTAGGAGGCTCGATTAATGGCACGCCGGATTGTGTATGGTAGTTGAAGCAACAAATTTTTGTAGAAATTCCGCACGAGTTAATTTTGAAGAAATTCAGCTCGTTCACCAAGACTCGGGCGCGGGAATCGACTCCCGAGGAGAAACAGTTTAGAGCAACTTCTCGGTAGAAGCTCCACCGTACCACTTCATATATGTCATTATAAAATTTCTGACGAGAACGGCGAGAAGAAGAAACGTCGGGACGAGGGCAAGGAACGGGGAACCGTACAGCAATAAGATCAAAGCTAACGATCGATTCCTCGGAGACTGCACCTTGGCACGATCCTTTGCCAAGATCGTTCCCGGAAATCGACGACTCTGTCGACGTTAAAATTCAATCCCAAAAGTAAGAGGGGAAATAAAAGCAGGGCGAATACACGAGAGCGCGAACCGCCCGGGAATCCCTGCGACATTTCCAACAATCGATAGCTCCATTTTGCTCGGTGTTACTCGCGTTTAGCGTCCAATCGCTCGGAACCGACAATTATACTACCGCTGCTGACGGCGATTCAATTTAAACAATTTCGACTTGCCTCTTTGGTATTCGATGTAATTCGCAATTTTCATGTGTACCGATGACCGATCGAGTTATCCGAGTTGATTTTGATTGTATCAAGATTGCAAAAACCATCCATGGCGAATTATTTAAACAATTTCTTTCTTTCGGGGTTCCAACGTATCTCGCAGTCCGGCTCTTGAAATAAAGTATCAAATGGGATACTTGGAAATCTCTGTTTAGAAAGATTCTGAGATCGTTTCATCGGTACCTCGTAATCTCTGTTTATTAACCAGTTAACTGCGTTCGGCGTGTATACACGTCAATCCAGAACTCTATCGCGGTGCAATAACAATAACCTTTTCAAGAATGAACTGTTAATTTTCTATCAAATAAAAATGTAATCCTTCCTCGTTTTTAGTAAAATTTATAATAGGACTATTTGCTCTGCGTTCGACGTGTATACTTGTCATTGCTTGCCTTTAATTCCGCACTCGGTCGGGGATTTTTAAAACAAAAGTCCGCAGTTAAGAGGCTAATACGATTCTGAGATCGTTGATTCAATTTTGACATCGAAGAATAAGTTCGATGTGTAATTTATTGATATCCAACACTTTGGGCAAACATGTTACATAAAAGAATTGGTAAAAATTTATTTTTAAACGAATAAAATAAACCTAGCGTTAAACATCTTTTGGAGAGTTTGCTGTAGGATCGAAAGGAGAACGATCGAAAAGATAAATGTTTGCGTCCGAATTCATTTGTCCGGCGGTGTATACGGGAGCTTGGAGCCGCGTTATGGTTGCAAACATCAATCCCGCGGCATGCAGCCACCGGTTACGCCGTCGCGGGTACCCTTAGCGTATCGAACATCAATGCCGAGTGCGATGCCGGGAGAAATATACATCGGACGGGCGTCGCGCCTGCACATCCGGCCGACATTAATGCTCGAATCGATCATGCAGGCTATCGGTATTACGGGGTAAATCATTTGCCTTCGCTGGCGGTGGTGGCTGGGCTCTGCCTGGTAGAAAGTTGTTCCCCGAGTTCCTCGTTGCGTCCGGCCGGTTGTACCAAGTAGCAATTGCCGCTCGTTTGTCAGCCGCGCCACTGAAATATCGCGGCTGAAATAGTGGCTCGGGCCCGACCGCGTTTCCCGCTACGCGCTTTGATCGCGCGAACTTCCTCCGCGATAGCAAGGCCTCTCGGTTTTAGGCGTGTCGGGAGGGTGGTCCACAGGAATCGGGCCACTTTAATCTTTTAAGGACTAGGTTTTAGCCGGCGGCTATTAATCCTTAGGTCTGCCCCTCCTTTTTTTCTCTCCCGTCCTCCTCCACCTCCTCCTCCTCCTCCTCCTCCTCCTTCTGCTCTGTCTCTTCGTTCTCTTTTTTTCGGGGCCAACCGTTCGCAGAATGGATACTCGTTACGTAAGTCGTGGAGCCAGTTTCACCGGGACGATAAAAAATCTTGTCTATCGGTAGCTCTGTCTCCAGTGGCCGATTTACTAATAGCCCCGGTAGCCTGAAATGGCAAATTTGCGAAGCCGCCCTGTTTCACATCAATTTTATCAACGAGTAATCCTAGCGGAGTTTTCAAACGGTTTTGGAAATTTTGGAAAACGTTTTTTTTAAGTACCGCTTCTAGCTACTATTACAGATAGGATATCTATGTGGATATATTTCGTCTGACGCAGTTGTACAAATCAGTGGAATAACTTTTTTGTGAAGCCAAAACGTCGGAACACCGTGAAGTCTCACCCACGCAGTGAATAGAACCCGAGTTTCCCCGTGTTTCGGGGGAAACCCTCCCTTCCGTCTTATTTTTCTCGTTGCCCTTTAGCATTGCGTGTACTCCTCGAGTACCCTCTGCTTTGAGCCTACTCTAACCAAGTCCTTGTAGAGCTCTAATCCGTAGACAACTCTCCGCGGCACTCGACCCCGAAGAGGTCGAAGGATTTACCGTCGAGCCACCGAGTACTCTAAGCAAAAGCGAGAAAGAGCCGGGAAGAACCGAATGTCGAGTATTATCGCTTTAAGTAAAAGCCGGTACAGTATCCTAACAAGTATCTACTCAGTTCAATTTAATAAGCAGCCCCGCCTTTGCAAATCGTCGTTAATAACGCGTTATCAAACGAGATCACGAACTATGGAAATGCAACAATTATTTCGTTCGACCGATACCGTTCTGACATCAATGTTCCCTACGGTGTATTCTAACCAACTATTCCATCGTGTTCTTCTTTGGATATTAAAACAATTTCTACAATTTTCCTTATGAATATTTTCCAATTTCCCTTATGAATATTACAATCCATGCGTCTCTGTAGCGTGACTTTTCTAACTCGCGTCGATTTAGTTTTAGTAACGAGTAATGTATAGTTGATGCGCGTTAACGTAAAAGTATAATTAAAAATAAGATAGGCAGATAAAGTGTTACCTTCTCTTTCCCCGCAAACAAGTCAGGACGACGATCTCGGGCTATCATTAAGAGATCCTAAAAAGCGGAGGCGGCTCCCTTTAATGACCATTTGCCACGAAGATAATGTATAAATTCCGTTATTTTGACGAAGCTGAATTGCTGGTGGCTAACTAGGCCGTTTCTCGGAGGCTATACGTCCCACGTCGAGGGCCCGACGGTTCCGAAATCGGAACCAGAGGCCCATTCCTTCGCGTCCAGGTAAGAACACAGTGACGGCATTTCGTTCAATGGAATTCCACCGTCGGATTCTTGGCCAGCAATTTGCCAGTTGCATTCGGATTTCGCGAATTCCTAGCCCGTGTATCGGCCCGTTCAGCTAACCGCCATAGCGGATAGCTGTAAAAACGATGGCATAGACGCACGGACCACCCCATCGGGTCTTGTACGCCGGTTCCATCCGTCTCTCTCTCTCTCTCTCTCTCTCTCTCTCTCTCTCTCTCTCTCTCTCTCTTTCGTCCTAGCCCGATCAAACACGTGTTTCCCGGGTGTTCTAGGCATTAGCGTCGCTAATATCGGATAGGACTGTGCATACGGATAACGCCTGTGATTCATCGGGTGACCGATTCCAAATTATACCGGCGTGTCCACCAGAGACGAGCACCGACACGATCGCCGGCAACCTCGTAAACCACGCGGAGATCGATCGTATACGTCTTGCAACGATCCAATTGCAAATGGAGCCGGCACCCGTCAGGTTTTCCCATAAATACCGACGCCCTTCGCGCATCGACGAACAGAAAACAGAGGGAACACAGGCAGAAAAAAAAGTGAACGGAAGCCAACCAACGGCCGACGTTGCTGCCTCGATTGTTTGTCTCGTTTGATCCAATTTCAATCAGGATTTCAAACTAGCGAACTGTGGCCGTTTGTCTTGCGAAGTTCCACTCCAGTTAGCGGGTAGCATGAATTTCACGACGAAACTCTGGTTCATATTTTACTTTCCGCCGTGATTTTAATCGAACCGTCCTCCGCCCGGGAACCTTGCGAAAAGTGCATCGGAAACTGGCTGCGAAAGCGATTAAAAAATTGATACTCGCCTCTGAACAGGCGCCTTTGGGAATAATTGCAAAAATATAAATTTTCACTCGCGAAAGTACAAAGTTTCGGAAAGATAAAAATTACCGTTCTTTTCGCGGTCGCGCGCGTTAAAGGAGCCGCTCAACTCGAGCCTCGAGTTCAAGAAAAAGGACTCGCTGGCGAGACACCTGGATAGAAGAGATCCCGCGAAACACCTGCGAACAACCGCAGGAAAAATTCCCACAGCAGGCTCCCCCTTGTATAACTTAATAACAGCCCCCTCCCGCTCACCGTCGAAATCCACGGACGAGGGAGTTCGCGCAGCGGCACGACACAGGTAGAAACGCGCTCGCGCACGCAGGAGATAGAAGAGAGTGAACCTGAAAAGAGCAAGAGCCCCATTCTCTGCCGAGGGAACTAAGTCGGAAGGGTTATGATACGCGTGTCAAATTTGGACGGAGCCCCGAGAGACCGCCCACGCGGCGGTGCCGAGAAGAGTGAAAAGCTGCCCCGGCGCGATCGGGGCCCGAGCGGCTCCTCGCTTAATTATCGTAGCTACGCCACATTCGTGCGCGTAAATCACTTGACGATGCCTTGAGACGTGAGATGTATCCCCCGACCCCCTCTGCATCTCCTTCACCCTCCATTTCGCCTCCCTGGCCCGCCGGTTTTGACTCTTTCTCCGTCTCCTTCGTTCCCCTTCGTTTTACAGGCTGTGCCAAAACTGCTGCAATAAAATTGCAAATGTTCTAGGAAGAATGTAATACATACCGAGTGCGGATGCGTTACATCTCTATATCGTATGGGAAATATTCAGGACCGAAATGTTATTTGTATCGGAGACAGACAGTGTTCCTTGAAGTTAGGTCGTAGGTAACATTAATCCTTTGCACTCGGAGCTATTTTAATTCGAAAATTAAACATTTCTTCCTACCTAGAATAATTCCATTGTATACCATTTATTTTCTTCATTTCATGGATACGAAATTAATGTAACACCTCCTGCAAGACCTAAACGTTTAGCAATTGATTAGATATCAACACATTTAATAATCTAAACAATATTTTGAATAATGTTACAGCAACTTTTAGCGGCGCCTCAGAGTCGCCACTCGAGTGCTGAGGGTTAATTTCTAAAAGACAAAGGTAGAGGACCCAAACAGAAGAAGGATCGACAGGATCGATAAAAAAAGATAGATGGGTTCTCGTAGCGATGCCGTTACGTTGGCTCGGTAATTTTGGCGCACCCTGTATTTCTGCACGCGTTAACCCCTTTTCGCGATCAGGCGGCAGTGGCTATCCGTAGAATCTCCCCACCTCTCGGAATACCATCTCTTGGCCGTGGCTACGGGCCTGTCGGTGCGCGGGGCCTAAAATATGAAAGGCCCCGGAGTTAATACGGCATTTAATCGGGGATGTGTAGGCACAACATCGTGGCGTGGCGTGACAGAGGGGGTGCGAGCGGACACGCTGCGCTCTCGAGTAACCAGTGCGCGCACGGATACACACGCGCGCTGCGCAAACCGGCATCGTGCGGCTAATTATGAAATATTGCGGGACCATTGGCAGACCACCGCCAGCCTCGGCCGCCGAGAGCCGAGTCGCGCGTGTATGTCACGCGTGTGACCCTTGTCCGCATGCCCTATGCCCTCGCGAGGACCAGCCGAAAGGACGGTTCGCACGCGAACCAACCAAGGACGGCTCTCTCTCTCGCGATTCGCTCGCACGCCACTGACCTCGTGCTTCTCGGAAACTATTCGCCAGCCCGGTCGGCCCCCGCTCGAATACTTTCGCGGGAACGCTGGCGGGGATTAGGCGACTCGGTGCACTAAAATATTTATCGGGGACACCGACGGTTCCGATCTCTCGACCTCCAATCCCCCTCTTGAACCAACCCCTTCTCGTTGGAATAAAATGTTGGAGAAACGTTTCTTGTCGAGGAAACAGTTGGACAATTTTTATTTCGTGCATAAAGATCCGCAAAGTCTATTCGTCAAACTTGATTTATATCGAATTCATAAAATTCCACGGTCCACGATTTTCCAAAGATCCGCGAGCACGCAACGTCCTACCACAGTGTGGGCGATCTCCGGCACGACGCTGCAAAGTGTTTCTCGTTGTTAATCATATAATAACAGA
Source organism: Lasioglossum figueresi (assembly GCA_028455805.1). Lineage (NCBI taxonomy): Eukaryota > Metazoa > Arthropoda > Insecta > Hymenoptera > Halictidae > Lasioglossum > Lasioglossum figueresi. Next base: position 1,721,552 of record CM052202.1, on the reverse strand, counting down.
GGTTAAAGCATCCCCTCGGCGGGCGTTAAATAACCCGAGCATCCCGTAACGTACGATAAACTCGCCGGGCTAAAAAATAGTCGGCCGGTGGACGCGGAACGCAGGTGATTTAAATGTGACCGCAAATTATCGAGCGCTCCTTCACGGTTAATCAGAACTGTTGCTTGAAAAATCTTTAAAAGCGCGGTTAATAATTTATGCCGCGACCGACTCCTCTCGCTCGTCCTTCTTTGCCGCTTATTATCCTTTTGCTTCTTTTTCGTGGAGCACGCGGAATCGGCTCTCTCCCCTCTTCGGAACGAAGAAGCGGGGACGAAAGAGGGCAAGATGCCACGAGAGATAGAAAGAGAGAGAGGCTGAGAGAGCACTCTCCACGCGTGTGTTTGCGATACGAGGAATCGGCCTTATAACCCCGGTGAATGGTGCACAGCGCGGAAGAATGATTGGGAATGTCGCCGCGGAATCTCGTTTGCGTGCATGAAACGCTTCCCAGGGAGGACCGTTTCGCGGAACGAATTTGATTTAGCTTGGCCCGCGCGCACGCTTTATAGCCCCGGCGAACTTTCGGGGATAAAGTCGGATAAAAGCCGCGTATCTCTCTGCGAAGGTGTCCGCTCCTTATTGCGGGTCCTCGCTGTCCTTGCCCGACTACTGGCCCCCGAACGAAATAACGCTGTAATTGACTGGCGGAATGGGGCGCCTTAAAACTGGCCGCCGCGCGGTAATAAAGAACTGATTTCCTGCTGGAAAGCGTTGGCTAAGATACGTCTGTTTTCAGAATTCCCCGTCCCCCTCTCGCTTTCTTGCTCCCGCACCACTCTAATGCCGTACCCAGAGAACCTTATTTGGAGCAGCCGAATGGATCGTAAACTCACGCGCCACGGGAAAGTTCAAATTCTCATCTTGAATGAGCGACGCGACGGCCATCCACAATTTTTCTATGGTTCGCAGACAGTAGGTAGGATATTGTGCTGTGTTCTCGTTGAGGCGGCGAGCAACATTAGCAACGACAGAGCTTTCGGGTCCGGTAACGCAACGACATCCTTGTGCGACAAATATTAAAACTGTATCAGGAACGTTTCATTGCAAAGCCATCATTCTTCAAGAATTTGTTTCAGTCCCCGCGTAAATCATACAAGAAAATTCATTTTTGTACAAGGATTCGGAGCAGCACGTTTGAACCCACTGCCTCCCGAAGGATTGTCGTAACGAATGAAGTCATTAGTCGTCCAGAACCCGAAAAAAGCAACTTTGCAGTGTCTTCGGCTGGCCATTATGCGGCCGCGTCCTGGGGGCAGTACTTTTCGGTCTGGTAACGCGTCGGGACCGCAGAACATCGGTTCACGCGACTGCTTGGCCGGCTTGAACCGCAAAACCGCAGCTGGCTCGAAATTTTCGGTGAAGAGTATTACTAAGTAATTTGTCCGGCTCTGGGCCCTAAAGTCTGCCGCGTTCGCCGCAATATAATCTCGGCCATTCTGTCGGGTCGGGCCGGAGCGACGCGCGGCGCAGAGAAGGAGAGTCGTCGTGGAAGGGACGAGGAAGGACCGCGGCCCTTCTGTTCTCGCACTCCTCGTAGCTCATCTGGCCACCATCGACGACGAAGCACGGGTAATTAAAGCGGACAATGTTTTACACGCGGAATTAAAGGAAGGGGGACGCGAGCAGAAATACGATACCCGCGGGTTCGCACACGAAAATCCAACGAGAACTCGATCAGCGATGAACGCGAATCGCGTGCGCGTGGATCCGACAGTCGGAGAACGCTTACGGATCATTGGTAGGCAGCCATGCACGGCTGACAAAAATCTGACAAACAACGAGGATCGCGCTCGGAGCCTGACCCGACACGGAAATGCTATCAAACCTGCAACTACCGATCCGACGGTTAAAACCGCGCAACTGACTGACGCGAAATTTCAGCTGGTTCTGTTTCGAAATTTCAGAAATATTTTTTTCGATTTTAGGTCGATCTATGCACTCTTAGAAATGTCCCGCGATAACTTGTTCGAAGGAGACCCTGAAATTAGTCGGGATACGGTAGGTAACGTTAAACGTTATGGTATGGTTGGATAATTATGAAATATTCGAAAATCCATTGACGTACGCGTTCGTGGTACGATCACTCACCTGCGACGTTCTTTTCCACCTTTTTAACCTCCTCGAAATTCGTTTGTGATTCTTTGGAAGCCTTCTGCCGGCAGCCTACCGAAAGTCAGCCCCCTTGTTTCTTCAGGTGCGCTTCTCCGCGCGTAATCCCCCTAATTGGGGGGAAGATCTTCAAAGATATTCGATCAAGAATTTTAAAAGCGTGCTCGGATCACGAGCAAAATTTCAAGAGAGGTCCCCCGATTAATTTGAATCGCATCCTCCGGCGGCTGACGTTAATCCCCGATAACGGTAGCAAAGACATAACCTTCGAGATGTCCCCGAAGCAACGTCCACGGAATACCGTGCGAGTCGAGTGACACCCTTTCAACCGCGACCGATAAAACGATCCACCGGTGGGCCGAATACGAGTGCAACGGCTTTTTTTACACAGGGGTCCCCGAAACATCAACGTGCAATTAAAATCAGGCTTAATTCTCACCGGGTGACGTTAATCCCTGGTAATGGCAGCTAGGACGGCTCCGTGATATCCGGCCGCGAAGACTCGACTGGATAATGATGCTCGAGACGATGCGCTTCGTTGTCTTCTCATTGGCCGGGGCATCGTCCGACTGCCGATCTACTAAGAATCAGTATAAACGTCAAAGCCCGTCAAGGAGATATTTAAACGACAGATTAGGATCTGAACGATTCCGATTCTAAGCGAATTTCCTTTCCCGAAATCGACACTGTCGACCTATTCTCTATTTTCCTATGTTTTCCGCAGTGCGGCGTTTTATGTTAATTCTCCGCGTTAAAACGCGAGAAGCGTTCCGCGTGCTTCGATGCCCGTTTTCTCCTTAATTACAGACAGGTCTTCCGGAATACGGATCGAGACGAGCCGCGATCATAGGAGAGTCCGTGTCGTCGGCACTTTCATCTCAATCGACACAGTGGCGCGGGGATAAAGACATAAAACGTAACGGGCGTCCGTGAAGAGAGTGCATAATGGTAGCGGGGCTTGGGCGAAACGGTCGAAAAGCGATTGGAGGAAGGAAGGAAAGAATGAAGGAAGCGGGCAAACAGAGTTGACCGAAAGAAAGAAAGAAAGAAAGAAAGAAAGGAGAAGAAGGTCCAGTTGGTGCACGCAACAGACGCCGGGGACGTCCGAGCGGTGAGCAAAGAAGAAGCCTATCCTCCTCTCCTTCCGTCTTTCTTCTCCTTTCTCTTTTCCTCTGCCTTCCTCTCCTCCGGTTCCTTCTTCTCCCGTTTCCTTCTCCGTTCCTCCAAGCCTCTCCCTTTCCTTTCTCTTGTCGTTTCTCTCCTCGCGACGCGACGATGTGTGTGGTCCTTCGTGGCAGCCGCCAGGGTCGACTCGCTAATAACACCCCCCCGGCCCTTCTCCTCGCCGTCTCCTCACCTTCTTCCTTCTGCCTACTGTCCATCCCGACCATCCCTGCCTCATCTGGTCTCTCGTCTTCCCCGTCATCTCCTGCTCTCACCCGGTGCCGGCCAAGGAAAAGGGTAAAAAGGTACCAAAGATTCACGAACCGAGTCCGCAAATCGTCTTCTATGAATGCCCCCACGGATCGCCCGAGGCTCTCCCGTGGCTTCCACGCAATTCGTCATCCTCGTCCTTCGCCTTTCCAACCTGTGCTGCGCCCCTCCAATCTTCGGCCCTTTCTCTCTCTCTCACTTTCTCTCTTTCTCTTCTCTCCCTCCATTCTCTTTCTCATCCCCCCACCCCTGTGTCCCTCCGGTGGACTGTTATATACCGCTCCACCCTTTTTACAATGCGCTCGAAAACGCTCGAACGCGCGTCCGCTTGTCGAGCTAGCGAATTTTTCACATTCTATCGCTTCATTATAAAGGCCGGTCTCTTACACACCGGCTCCCGAATTCGAGGGATCGGGACGCGACGCTGGCCACGCAGTCGAATCACGCCGTCCTTTTAGAATGTACGAACCTGTTCCCGAACCCCCTTCGCGTCCCCCTTTGGGCTTGTTGCGAGGGTTGAGCTTGTGTCCCCCTCACCTCTATACTGTCTCTCGTCGTCTCCTTTTCTTCTTCCTCGATTCCACGTCCGTCTTACCGGGTATCGACGGGGCCCACGATTTCGCCACTTTCCGCAGGGTTTCGTCTCATTTCGAGAAGAATTCCGGATCGCCGTCGGTGCCCCCGTGTATCGTTTGGCGAGTCGTGGGTTCAAACTCTGTGAGCCAGCGGGATGATTAAAACATTCGTTAACGGGAGTGGCCAATTACCTGGAAATATGGACCAGGACCCACCATCAAATCTCGGAAACCTACGCGGCCGGAATTCCAGCTATTTTATCTTTCGGAGTTTAGCGGGATCCCACGTTGATGGATGGACCGCGGATTTTTCGATCGAGTTGCGGAATGCTAGGATTCGCCTGGTGCGATCATCAAAATATACTTTCGCTAGTGAAAAATTTATTTATGATAAAAATGGGCATGTACAATTTAAAGCAGTGCTCGTAATAAAAAAATTTAAGGAGGCCGACGTATTAGTTTCAGTTTAATAAGATAATTAAGAGACGAAACAATTTTTCATTTAGCTCCAATGTCTTGGAATCAATGCAAATATCCTTTATTTTGCATAAAAATCCGCGGTCTATAAATGACTAAACGTTACACCTGCGTCATTGTCAAAATTCAATTTCCTCTAGATTGCCAAAGTATCGCACAGTGTTTGAGATTCACAAAGACGAATTAGATCGCAACCGGCCAGGTTGCTTTGCGCCTGAATTTCTTTAAGCCGCTTCTCCGATTTCCGTACTATTATCCTTGCGCAACGTCGAACGTGGTTCGCCGCGTTAAACGTCGGTTTTTCTGCCTTTCAAAAGGATTTCCCTTCCTTTTTATTTCCAGCTACAATCGAGCGTTGATGAGCGCTTCTCCCCACGTACAAACGTCAATTCCTCTTAAACATTACAGGCTCGTTCATTCTAATAATCGGCCGTTTCCCTTCGCGAATTCAATGTCCCACAATTATTTCTCCCTTTGTAGTCCTCAACGCAAGAATTACGTTCGTACGTAATAGCGTCAAATATTTTTATTCTTTTAAGCGATTTATGCGTGCGTTACGAAACTCGATCACGTCGATTCGACTGTGTAATGTTAAAGTATTTCTTACGGTCACGCAGAAATCGGTTAATTCGTCGAAAACTGTTTTATTTTAGTTGGATGATTTAATACACTTGGAAAAAAAGCGTATTGTGTTTTTCATTAATAAAAGTTCCGATAAAACCATCGAAATTTAATCTTCCTGTGACGCAATAATTTTCTTCTTCTAAAATATCACGTTGTGCGGCGACAAAAAATTCACCGGTTAAATCGTCCGTGAAAAAAAGGACGATATCCGCAAAACTTAAACATCGTGGACCAAGAGCGGATCCAAGATGGCGGCGATAAGTCATTTTACGGTCTTGAGTCACGGTTGTCCGGTGATTCTCGGGCCGCCTCTGCCACCAGCGAATTATCTATTCGCAAATGAAGGGAGGCGAAAGAGTTATGGCTTCTTAAAAGGCGCCGTTTCACGATGGCCATTCGTTCTTTACCGCTCCGGCGAGCGTAAGCACAAAGTAATAATCGATTGTTCGCCTCCCCTAAACGCCGAAAATTTACGTTTCAGTTTACGAGAGAGACCCTCGCGGTCTCGCACAACCGAAAGAAGCGACTGGCGATTCCTGCGAACCGAACACACCAAAATTCGAGGTTTAGGACCGGGAACTGCAATTTACTGTCCCCTTAACGGTCCCTTCAGCTGTTCTTGCCCCGAACTTTTCAACGACGTTACGATTAATAAATTAAATATATCTCTATCTACTCTTTTCTTCGCTAGCTCACTTAACCTCTTTGTCAAGCATTCGAGCGAAATGCGAATTTGTGATGTTCTTATACCGCTACAACGGTATAAACCATTTCAAAGGCATGTTAAAAATTAATGACTGTGAAATGTACGATACTAAATTCTGCATCAAATGTTCAACCAATTACCTGTAACAAATTTTCTGGCTATTAGGTCTCTTAATAGAACACTGTGCTACTGTATCGCTTCCAAAATTTCAAAGATATTTCGCTGAACAAAATGCAGCGGAGTTTGTTAACAAATATTTGTCGCGCGAGAAAATGTGTTCGAGCGTTTCCGAAGGTACGGTGTTTAGAAACGTGGAAAAACGGCGTACGAGTTCGAAAAAAATATAGTTCGCGGGCCGCGTTCATCGCATCGTTCATCCGCAACGCTATCGTTCGGCCGCGGCTCATCGTACTTTGTCATCATAGCTCGCGTTCAACGATTTGTCCCGGCATCAGGTTTTCCCGTAGCTGTCTATCGTCTATCGTGTTTTCCAGGCATCCTGCTCTCAGCCTCGGAGAACTGCGAGCCCTCGCAGTCCGCTCCAAAAAGCCGTCGTTAGCGCAATATTTTCGTGCGGGTCGCTGACATAAAACAGCAAAAGCCAGCCTGCGTGTATCCGATCCCCGCGAACAATGCCCAGTGATATCGATACCCGGCAAAATCGATAATACATTTTTCTCTAGCCTCGCCACCGGCAAACACCGACGCTCTGCTCTGCTCGAACCCCACCCCCGCAGGCTTGCACTTTCATCCCTTCTTCCGATGGTAACCTGACGCTGACGGTATCCCCGACGTTGTTCCTGTCGACGATACGTGTCAGTGACGAACGACAAGAGTCCAAACAGATTACTTTCTCGGGGCGACCAGTTTTTCGGGTCGACGCCGGTTTTTCAGCTCACCTGTGCACCCCGTATCTTTTCGCAGATTAAAACTTGTTAACCCTAGGACCTCTAAATTGTTCAGATCAATTCTGTCGTTTCTACTAACAGCTCTAAGAACGTTTGTCTGTCCAAGTCGCGATTTAAGTGATCCCGCGAAATCAGGAATTCGCATGAAAAATCGTAGTCTATCGATGAGACGGCGTGTTTGGCAACGCGCTACACATGTTCGCTAATGCAGAGAAAGCGTACACGGTGGAAAATATTTATCGGCGAGCCGCGGCGACAATTGCGGCGCTGGGAGCGGGTACTTTGCAAGGAGAACAGGATTACGTAAAGCCGAATCGCCATCGATACTCGGATACATCGATACTGCGGAGCCCGTAAACGGCCACGGGTACGTGTCGGAGTAGGCCCCTCGAAGTTCCTTACCTTTTCCATGCACCGGTTCACCTTCGTCCCCGGCCCCGTGGAAAACGAGACATTTGCAACGGCCATTTCTCACGGTGCAACAAAAGCTGCCGCTACGCTTGTATATCTCGCGGCCGTTCTAGTTTAACGGTGCGCACACGTGCGCGTCCGGTGAAAATATCGGGAACGTATTATATCGTTCGGCCCCGTAATAATTGGACAGGTGGACCTTGTAAGCGACCTGTAGAGACTGGTATTTTCACGCACGATTAACGCGAGCGGCGCGTGCTGCCATTTGCGCGGTCTCTAACCGGGAAGTCTGTTGTTGTACTTTGAAACAGGAACCTAACTCGGTACGAGCTCCTCGTGTCATTGAATCAAAGCCGATTCACTTTGTTGAACAGATTTTTTTGCCGGATTGTCGAAAATGCTTGAAAAATCGTGACCCGTTTTGTGAAGCACTGTATACGCTTTCGATAAGTGAGATTGGTGTCGTTACCGCCGTATATTGTTACTTTGTACCGTGTACAACGGTTTCAACACGCCGAAGGAACAATTAGTACATGATTCCATGACAGTTCGTCGTTAACACCTTCACAGACTGCTACCCCCGGCCAACTTCAAAGGGCCTCCCTCGCCGCGCGACCCTACTTTTCGTGCAATCAAGTCGAGAAAAGGTAACAAACACTCTCCTTATGGCTCGGCTCCGCTGGAAAAACGCTTTTCACTATCCCGCCGCCTTCCGGTCCTCGTTTTCTCTCCCTGTTAGCGCAAACATTCGCGACATGTGCTCCCATTCGCCTATTACCAGGAGCTTTGTGCTTCTGACGCGAAATACGAAAGGAGAAAAGCGTTAATTACTGTGGTAAAAATTTCATTGTAATCCCGGCGAACAGGCGAAACGAATATTCGTTATTAAACCGGATTGCGGCTTAACTGCGGGCCCGGACTACGAATAAAGCTTCATTACTATGCGTTCGGTCAAAGAGTACACCGGGTAGCAGAAGTTTCAATGGCTTTCGCGGGTGTATTTAAAATTTGTTTCGTTTTCTTTGTGCCGCGCATGTGAAAAAGGGCGGTTCATAAATCAACGGGAAACTCCCAAACGTCGATTTATGGATCCGAAAGGGATCGAACGTGTCGAGGTCCTGCGGATGTCTGGATTAATTAGAACATCCCATAAATCGTAGCGTTTCTTGCGGTGCTGCGTGTCCATAAAGGCGTGTATCTCGTTCAGCCAATATCTTTAAAGTAATTTCTCTCTGTGCCTAGTCAGAAAAAAGCAATGAAAAAATATTTTCGCTTTTCAGAAAATTCTTCGATCCATCCACTGTTTGTCGTCTCGCTCTAATTGCTCGTTGTCGCAACGACACGTGATCAAGCGATTACTAGACTGCGGATTTGATGAATTTCAGTCAGAAAAGCTATCGGACCGAGGGCAATTCGCCAAACGAAGAAGCGGTTTCGCGGTGGTGCAAATTCCGGGATCGTTTGGTATAGAGGAGGATTTTCCGAACGCTAAGAAGAAGTGCCTCGGTGGATCGATGTTAATCCTGTCCCGATGGTGGAAGCTTACCTGCGAGGTGGATCGAAGGCGACACCGAACTGGCCTGGAAAACTGCGGAATGATGAACGAGGAGAAAAGGAGCGGGAGGACGATCAGTGTGACGCGCGATTATTAAAGAGTTAGTTTCACGAGTGACACCGTGGCTCATTGCTTATTCAGGCTGCATACTTTATTAGGCTGGAACGAAGACATACGCAGCAAGATTATGAGATGGCCTCTCACCCTTGACGGTGTTAAAGGAAGGGACAGAGACGGCTGGCATGGTTGAAGAGCATCGAGAAGACAGAGGGAAACCTTCGCGCGTGAAAGAGAGACCGTGGAGAACGGACGAGGACGAAGCTAGCGAAAGGATGAACGGGGAAAGAGACAGAGTACTCGAAGAACGAGAGAGTCGGGTACACAGGAGTTGCAGGGGGTAACTCGGATACCTTGTACAGACCTACCGGCGTTTAACTTCTAATTGAATTGTGAATCCCAATGCTAGAGCGGCGGTACAGAAGGACCCGCCAGTTAAATCAACTGTGTGAGCCGTCTAATTGAATTATCAATCCCGGTACGGAGGCACAAGGAAAAACCTCCGAGAAGATCCATGATCGGAATAATCGGATTAACGCCGGAAAAATATCCGGTACACAAGAAAAGCTCGATTGTTGACTATTATTACGTGATTTTTATGTAACTTTGCGAGCACAAGTCGCTTGGTGCCTGGCAGGTCTGGTGCTAACGCAGTTTACAATGCAATTAACCGGTGTATTGAACGGAAAATTACAGGATTAGCCAGGACAGCAGACTACTACGAGCGTACGAAAACAATACGGTACAATAACTGATTATTCCGTGCGTGGCGAATCATTGGCTGCTTTTAGACGGAAGTTAGAGAGCATTGTACGGCGCCAGACATGCTTGTTTCCGGGAGCATATTTGCGGTTAAGAGATTTTAACGGGTATCGCTGTATCGTTCGTTCATTAAAGTTTACCCTCTCGCTGCCGCACACGAATTTGATTAATTACCTGAAAGCATAAGTTGTTCCCATGCCAATTTGACCGTCAGACGGCGTGTAAGCCAACATTCGATCGTAAATTGAAGCCGAACTTCATTTCGCCGACAGAAGTTACTACAATTATCCGTGGTTTCGCTATGGCTCGTGTCTCCGAAACGTTTCAAAATTTAATCGTATCGACTACGGGCTAATCGAAAAACCTCTAACGATTCTCGAAGCTGTATTCGACCTGAAATATCGAAATCTGATTTCGACAGCCCGGTAATGGCAGCGTTACACGGTAAACGATGTTTTACTATTTTCTTTGAAGCGTCGCTCATTATTTCATAAATAAATTCAAGTTCGAGCAGCCGTATATAAGTCCGAGACTGTGAAAGGTTCAAATCGCGACGATCGAGGACCGGGAGCATCAAAAGTCAACATCTTCTGGCAGCGAGACGAACCTCCACGGACGGCCGGAAAAATGCTAACAAGCCGGGGCGAGCGAAAGTGAACAGTGGCGGCGCGGTGGCGGCCGGTGGCGGTAATTAAATATGTACCCTCCATCCCCCAATTTCACAATTAAACGAAGGGTTTATGCAAAGGAGCCGGTGGTCAGGGAGGGCCTGGTCCGTGAAGGCGAGTGGTAGCGAGTCGCCCGCTTTTATTCCGCTCACGTAATCGTCTTGCGATCACGATTTTTTCATCTCCGGTGACCGCGGACCGGCGCGGTTCTCACGGGCGCCGCCTAATTAAGCCCTGCGAATGGCGCATAATCATGACTATCGGGATGATCCAACGAGAGGGGGAGGGAAAGAGGACATCGGGAGCCACGGTGGCGGTAGATCGTCAAGAGTGGATCACGATTATTTTTAATTCAATCAACGTCACCGGAGCACGCACGGGGATGCTTCTTTCCCTTTTTCTGTCGTGTCGTGAGTTAGGGGAGTCGTCCGGGACGGATTTGAATACGCACATGCCAAATGTCCTCCCCGGGTCCCGATGGCCGTTTCTGTGCCCGTTCTGGCCATCGATCCGTTTGTCCGGCTCGCTCGTGATCCCGCGGCAATAAATAAGGGGAGACGAGACGCAGTAGGACAGTCGCGATGTCGTGCGGAATGCATCGGCTTCTGTCAAACGGGCGAGTGCTGCGGAGACAACGACGACGAAGACGACGAAGACGACGAAGACGACGAAGACGACGAAGACGACCACGACCAGCAGCAGGACGAAGAGGACGATCGAGAAGGGGGCCGAGCGAGAGGAGGAGGACGAGGACTACGACAGCGACCAAGACGGGCCATTGAACGCCCAGAGAAGCACGCTATACCCATCCGCTGATCCGAGTCTAGATTGCATTAAGGCTTTTCCAAAATGAGCGATCCCTTCGCTTGCAACTGCGGAGAGAGAAAGAGGATCCAGGACCCTCCTCCAGGAGATCCTACTAACGACTCCCAAATGCGGACAAGCCGAAGGTCCGAGGCACGTAGACCTCGTCACCTTTTCGTGCTTTCGGCGCAGATTTTGTGATACCGAGCGTCAATACCCGCGGTACCACCGCCGCCATTTTAACGATGCAAATGATTCGAAATGACGGATGAGGATTCAGGATTCCGCGCGGGGTCTAGCCTGTGTCTGATTAACCCTCGGTTGGGCAGCAGATGGACCGGAAAGTCGACCCATCATGGGAAATGTTATTTTCTCTCTAGCTATCTTTTCAAGGACGCTTGGACACTGGGATCGAAAGGGTTATGTAACTTTTTGATAGGTTCTCAAGTCGAAATAGGTATACATGAAACCGCGGTATTTTAGATGGAACCTATTAAAAAGTTTCTTAACTCTTTCGATCGTTACCTGGTTTCAAATGTAAAAGGGAATGTTCGCGAATCGCTAGCAGATATTCTCTGTTATTTGGTTAGCAATTCGAGGTTGCGGAAAAAATCGATTATTTCGATCACGAGTCGGCCACGGTCGGGGGAAGAAGAGGTATGTGGTTCGGGGCGAGGCCCTGGCAATTTTACGAGCGACCGCAGCACTTAAAGATCATACTTTCGCGTGAATTTCACATACAACTGATGAGACACCGCTAACAATGCCCAGTCATACATCGAAGTCGTCAAGGACACGGGTCCCCTGCATACAAACGAACGGGGCCCCGGGGAGAGATGCACAACGCACCGGCGACAGGAAGAACTGAATACGCTCGGAGGCTTTTCTTAATCATGTACCGATTCCAGGCCGTCCTTTCTTTACGATCCCTGTGAAAAGTACCGCCCGGTTGTAAATCGGCCATGTTCTGGCCCTCCTTTACGGAATACTCCTCGAACCGAATTCGTGCGTTTTATTCGTGTATCTTGGAATCGAAGCGGTTGATCTTATCGACTTTCTGAGAGTCGATGATCCTCCACCGACGATAGCGCTGTAAGTCGAAAACAGTGTAACAATGTTCTCAAATTCTTCTAGTCTTTTTACAAAATTTTTACCCTTCATTTTGTCATAAATGCATGCAATCCGTATGATCTCAAGAACGCGACACAAGATTTATAAACATTATTAACCCTCGCGAAACAAACGATTATTTCTGTGTTTTGGAAAATTTGTAATTTCCAAAGAAATTTACGAACGATTCGTAAAGGAATTTTTCAAAAAATAATGGTCGACGTAAAGAGCGCAGAGCCTGTAACGTGTCAGCGAAATCCATGGGACGGTTAATCTGATTTTCACGGGGGCATTGGAACAGCATCGTAATTAATAGTTTAATTAAAAGTTTGCTTCTTTGCGCAGCTAAAGCGGGCGTGGGCGCGACGAAATCAAGGAGTAGAGTCCGGGGACAACGACACGGGACGCTGAGCAAGCACGTAGCACTTTTGCGCGGGCACGAACGATTGAAAATCCTGGGAACGTAGGGATTCGGGGAACGGCCGTTAACGAACGGATATTGCGTCAGACGGCAATCAAGGAATTAGTTTCATTAGATCGTTTAAGGGCACTCGGCGACGATCGATTTGAAAATTGACACGTTTCAAAGCAGGAAACCGGCAGAACGTCCCAGCGAAAGCACTCGAGCGAACTTCGGCCCCTGCCATCGTCGAATGTGTCGGGAAAGGAAGATATATCAAGCACCGATAATTTAATTATCCTAACGGCAAACCCGAAGGACACAGGTAGATCGTGTACCGGCCGGTCGCGATCCTTGCTTTCACAATCACCAACGCGCCATCGGCCACGCCGAAACGCGAAATACTGATCTTGCGAAACTCACGAAAATGAAAGAAACTCCCTGTTTTGGTGTACATATTTTTCACAATTCGTCGACGAATAAAATAGTTATAAAAAGTATTCATTTTTATATTTTGTGAGTTCTATTCGAACTAGAAAAACATTTCTTTGAAAAGTTTTAGTGCCCGTATCTTATAGAGAACCTCTTTAAAAGTTTCACTGTTTCAATCTCTTTCAACTCGTCCATCGGAAACATAAACAGACTTCCATTTTTGAGGTTCACTCTTAATAAGCTCAATTGATTAGAACTAAATACGATTTTGCGGTATCACGTTCGCGATGCTGATCGACTATGTTGCAGCGGGTACGATGCCAGCAATATTCATTTTTCACTGTCAACGCGAAGTATTTCGTTTCATAATCAATACGGAGAGGAGGAAAAGCGAGGACATACGTGGCTCGCTTCCGGGACACGGTAATACGTATATACTCGCCTAACCAACGGCAGAATATACATAACCCCCGACCTCCCGGGTACAAATCTGATCGCAGATAGGTGAATCTATCGGCATGGATACGGGAATCGGTGGAAGAGGGCGCGACGATGTCGCGATCGTCGTCGACTCGGCCCTATCTCGATTTATACTTTCCATATATTATCCCCGAGACGTCCGTCGTAAAGCTATACTCTACCAAGTGCTGTTTGTCCACGGAATAAACACATTGCCACGGCTGACAAAGCCGGCAGCAGCCTCTAAACGCATTACGTTTCCTTTCGCGCCTAACCGCGTACCTTTTCACCATCGTTCGACTCCTGAAGACGTGCAATTCCTGTTTGCGACTTTGTATAAGGTCCGGAGATGTTCGTGCCGGTGTTATCGAGTGTCGGATGTCAATGGTGGAGGAAGAAGTTGGTGACGGTGGTCTGGTAGCAATAATTTTCGCGCGAATGATTCTTGTTAGCATTCGTCTAGTTTCGATTGCGTGCACTTCTATTCGACTATGTTTTATCTGAAATCACTAGACTGCAAAATAAAAATTACAGTAAAAAGCCTAGTGTTTTTAATGCTTGGCCAACTTTTCGGAGTTCTGGAACGATGCGCGTCGTCTCGTCTTCATCCGTGAAAACCGAGGCAGCATTACGGTTGTTGATATTCGAATAATAAACGAACCGTGAAAATATGTTTGTCCCGCAGGCTGGTCCCCAGTGGTCGAAACTTTTTTTATTGTTTACTCGGCGGTAAGTCGATGGAAGAAGGGTGTCGACACCGAGAAGAGAACAGACACTCTGAAGTTCGCCCGTGGGACGGAAGATTCATACCGAAGTGCGACCCCAGGGTTTTGTCTCAAAGATCAAATTAACCTTATGGTGCCCCAGGAAATGAGACTGAAGATGAGAGAACATTTTACCGAGACAAGCGTTTCAATCTTTCGTCCTTCGCTGTAGTAAATTCTGGACTTGTAATTTTGGGACTTCTGACTAGAGGAAATTGGCATTGGTAAATATTCTTTTTATTGAAAAGAGAAATGCTTAGTCAACGAAGACAATTTTTATCTTCGATACTGGATTTGATAAAACATTTTACTTTCTGCTTTGCTTTACCACTATTTTTCACATTTTATTTCCAACGCACTCAGCTATCGAAATAGTAAAAATTTGAAGGAAAATTGAAGGCGTTCAAAAGCTTTTTGATTTTTTCAACGATCGATTCGTAGAAGCAAACAGCGACGGAACCCAGGTTGTACGAGGTCGACCCACATTCTACTGTCTACGTACCGAGACGAGATAATACGAGTGGCAGAGGGGGGTAGAGAGAGGGCAGGATTGATTTTTTGAAAATCCACCGAGAGGAAGAACGGAAGAGGCGAGCCGGATCGAACGGTCGGACGAGTCGCGTACACGCACGTGGGGCAGCGCTCGTTAAGCGCAGTGCGATTCCTCGAGATATCGTACCGGCTTTAAATCAAGTCCCTCTGCCCCTCAACTGTTGACTGACTTTGAGCCAAGTCCACGAACGTATACGTAAAACAAAAGAATCGTTAACGTCCGCCGATCGCGACGATGTACGGAACCGCGGCGCATTCAAATGAGCTATTGGTCGCTGCAAAAATGACGACGAGAACGAGAGCGAGGCGGTCCCCTGAGAAATAAAACGGGCCCACCCGTTTCGGGGCCTTTCTCTCGTTGCGAAGTTCCAAGAAAAATTTACAGCCGACGTTTGTTACTGCTTCCTGTACGAATTCATCCAAATATAAAACACATTTTTATCCAAATCAGTTGCAACAAGTGAACGATTCATCCGAGTAGACATTTTTATGGAAAATAAAAATATTTGACATTAACTTATGAAAATAACGAGAACGCGTCCATTCAAATTATTAGTCATTTCTTTTTACAATGCATACCTAAAGAAAGAAATTTGTTGAATAACATCTCACGGATGCATCTTCGCCATCTCAACGAACGTCAATTAAATACTCGCATTTATCTGAACGAATTTTTCCCACAAGTAATATAACCCATAAATTTCTCGGTTTTAATAAACCCTCGATAAACCCGTGCTGAAATTGGTCGCGGTAAATTAAACAACGTCAGATCATTGATGTAAATAGTGCGATCTGTATGCATGCGTTAAGTGCATAGCCAGGACTATTACCTTTAGAAAATATCTTCCGGCTGCATGTATGCGACGCGAGACGAGTCTCGCTCATTCTGTCAATGGTGCCGGGGCGTTGATCGTCGCACGAGCAACATTGTTCTATAAATTGCGGTGATTTACGGGCGAATTAATTGGCCTTAAGCAACGCGGTTTAATCGGAATCGGTGTTCGCGTAACGATGGCCATGCATTCAAATAAGCTGTCCGTGGATCGGAAAAGCAACAACAAAAGCAAGACCGCCGCACGGTCCTCCTGCACGTCGCACGGCTACCTGGGACACGCGGTGTCGCACGAAAACCAATCTGACGAGAAATGAGACCGGTTTGACGATTAAGCATGCTCGTGTGTCGACTCTTCGTACGATAAATTTTACTCGCTGCCCATTGCGGTCCGCGCCGAATGAGAATCTTCGGTTTAATATCGCCTCCCTTTTTCTTCGAACCGCGCGCATCCAGCAACGGTGTATCATTTATTCCGCATAAATCAAACAAGGCAATTTTCCCGACAAATTTATTACTAATTGCAATTAGCAGAACTATCGTTTACACATACAAATCCTCCGTTTCGCCAGATTCCTCAAATTTCATTAACCCTGCGTTTGTCCCACGCTGTCGATTCGATGCGTTCCTCAATGATTCTCGACTGACAGCGAGGTCTACACTTTGTTTCATTAAGTGGTTATACTTTTTGAAATTGTTGGAGTTACGTAGAAGTCACACTAATTCGCTAAAGAAACAGAAATGTTTTCTCCAATGACTATTAAATGTAAATGTCGAATTTCCGTATGTCTCAGATACCGTCGATATTTCCGGAAAATATTGAAATGTCTGGTTTCGATGAGCTCTCGTTGGTTCCTGATATAAATTCCTTACTGTTTGATGCCTCGACTACAACACGGCGGTCGCAGATAATGTTAAGGAACATCCGCAGGAAATGTTTGAAATGTTCGAATCGCGGTAATTCACCCGGCACGCGTGTGTTCCATCGCGGAATTATTCGACCCCGAAATTCCGGGAGCTACGCTCCCAGCTAAATAGTGTTTGGCGTTTCGTTTCGAAACGTCGACGGAACGTCCCAATGCAACTTCCAGCGAGCTGACGGCTCGTAAAAGTTACCGGAATCGTTGGCAACGCTCGTTATTATCGGTCGAAGCTCGTGAAAAATGCCTTACGACGACCCGATCGTTATACGTTCGACCGATCAAGAAGTTCCCCCACGAATTTCTCAGAAATAATTTCTTAAAAGCAATTAGCAACAGCGTCTTCAAAAGTGTGCGAACTTTTGTGAGTTGCCTGCAATCTTTTTGTTTTTCGATATGCGTGCACAGCTTTATTTATGAATTTTGTAAACTTACCTTTGAACGTTCTTCTTGTAGACGTTAATACATCAAAGTACAATACAACTATAAACAAATGAAAATTTTTTCGATATTTGGAAGCGGAGGTGAATTTTCACTTCTGGAGAATCGTATGGGAGTTGGCAGCCATTTTCCCGGAAGCGCGAGATTATGCGACAACCACGGCAAGAGTTACGGACCGAAGACGATCCCGAATCCGAGAGGGTTAATCCGTTAGGGGATCCCATTAATCTTCGTCCCCGTTTGGCGGCGGTACGTTTCACTTTTGCAACATTTGACTATCACGTACCGCGACCTTTCGACCACCTAGGGTCTCGCGTGTGCCCGTTCGGCTGCCAATTATCGATTCGCTAGTCAGACCCCAGCCGTGTTTTTGAAACGTCGTTACCCGCGTGGAGAAACGTTCTATGCACCCTCCTCTCTCTCCCTCGCACCTCTGTTCTCTATATTTCATACGTGTCCCCCGCATCGTCGACGGTGTGGCTCTCGTTAGAAATAGAGTTCCTCGGAGATCAATCTCGGGACCTGGATGCAGCATCAAAGCGGTCGTGGCAACGTGTGCCTTTTGATTTCGCGACCAGCCATGACACATCGAAGGCGTTTCATGTGAAATAGATCGAGCCAATTGTCAGGGGAGACGCGTCGATCGTTTATCAGGGACACAGTCGTCCGAGATGCTCGTGAAATTAGATCCTTCCACCTTGGTTACGGCGGCAGAGACCGACGTTGATGAGACCGATCGACGTTGAATTATTGATTCAATATACAGAATAAAAGAAAAAGAAAAATTTCTAAATATTTCTTTCATATTTTTATGTCTGGTTATAAGTAAGTTGAGTGGTAACTGTTCTTACGACCAGTATTAGAGGATCTCATTAAACTTTGCTAGAACATCGTTTCATAAATTTGTAAAGAAATGCCCAGCTGTAAATGGTGAATTTCCGAAACCAGTGAAGTAATCGTTAGAAATGCACCTCGGAGACTTCGTGTACGATACAGTGTGCAACTTTATTGGAAAAAGTCACGATCGCCAGGTGTTTCTTGGACAATTCATCAAAATTCCCCGGTGTATTCGAGCGAGTAACGTTTGAATCCGGGGTAGGAGAGTGAAAATGGAGAGAACGGAGGCCGGAGCGCCGCGCCGTCGGGGGTTGAGGAGTGGAAAAATTGGGCGTCGTGCGCAACGATCGCCGGTTTAATTGAACGTGTCTTGCAATTCGAGGAGATTCCTCGCAACCGGCAGGAAAGAAAGGGGCAAACGGACACTGGCAACGTGTACGAGCGAGTTCCACTACCACAGAGAATCGCGAAAGAGGGATAGAGCAGTCGATGGTGAAGCGGAATTGGCCGGTGCTCGTCTCTGCCTAGAAGCCAGTGCATCTCCGAATATGATTAGCATATGCATGAGTCGACCAACCCCTTTCCGCAGCCTCGAACGACTGACCGCGCATGTCAGCGTCAACGTTCTCCGCTACCATCCCCCTTTAACACACATTGTGCACTAACACACCGGAATGCTGCCAGTTTGAACGCACAGTGCCGGCGCGCGTAAACGTCGCACACAAACAAACCCGAGCCACCGACTGGCCCGGCGTCATCAGAAACTTCAATAATACCTTCCACGTCCCTCAATTACCTCCTATTTAATTACACCGCCGCATAATTAACGTCGCGAGAGCGCCCTCGCCTGACGTGCCGTGCTGTGCTGTGCCATGGCTTGGCTTGGCCGACCGACCACCATAAGCACGGCGACTGTCCTAAGTCTCTGGCGACACGCTGCAACCCTAAACAGGTGAAACCGAGCCGGAAATCGGGC
Organism: Lasioglossum figueresi; assembly: GCA_028455805.1. Taxonomy (NCBI): domain Eukaryota; kingdom Metazoa; phylum Arthropoda; class Insecta; order Hymenoptera; family Halictidae; genus Lasioglossum; species Lasioglossum figueresi. Next base: position 1,702,697 of record CM052202.1, on the reverse strand, counting down.
CATCATGGACGGAGGACAGCGTCAGCCGAATTGTTACCATTGAAGAATTCATTGGACTATCTTTAACCCTTAGCAGTGGAGTGGCGCCTCTGAGGCGCTATTAAAAATTGCTGTACCATTATTTAAAATATTGTTTACACTATCAGATATGTCGGTATTTAATCAATTACTAAAGATTTAAGTATTGTACGAGGTATTATATCAGTTCCACATCTACCAAATTTAAAAAATTATAGAGAATGGAAATATTCTGGGTCGGAAGAAACGTTTGATTTTCGAGTTAAAATAGCTCCGAGTGCAAAGGGTTAATATTAATTGAGATATTGAGTTCTTCGTCGTTGGCCTCGTGCTCTGGGGATGGGATAATTAAGAAAAATGTTAGAGATACCTCCAAGATTAAAATTTCAACTGTTACCGATTCAGACCATTGCTCGAAACAGTAATATTCTCTCTCCTTTTCGAAATTCTCATTAGTACACGTACACGATAATAGGTGTAATAATTATACGAATATGAAATCTACGGAAGTGGTACTGGCGGAACGGTTGGTTGAATTTTCCAAGGGACAGAACGAGGGAAATGGAACGCACGAAAATTGACTAACTGTGAAAGTCTACGCGAGCAATGCTTCACCCGTCGATAAACATTTGCCTAGAAATACCGCGGGGCCCCCGGAGTCTGTAGAATGCAGGATGCGAGAGGAACGAGGTACTTATTCGTCCTTTCGATGCGCACGTCCGTTACATTCCTACGAACGCAGCTAAAAAGATCACGCACGCTCGATAAAACTTTCAGGAGATCTCTGTCGGTTGCATAATGCACGAAAGCGGACAGCAATGGCTGCGGCTGCGGCGACAAGAGGAGTTTCTCACATTACCTCCGTGGAATTCCGTCGTTCTACGTCGACGGACTTCATCCACTTAAAGGGATTCGACCAGCGGGTTCGCAAGAAAATTAACGTTAAGAAGACCCGGGGCCTCGTGTTTTACGGGTTTCACGGGTTTCACGGAATCAAGTTAAACGCGGATTAGAGCTGCGACGCTCGCTGCCTCGATTTTACGGACGATCGAACCGATTATAAGGAAAGTCATCCGAAAAACACATTCATGAATATGTAGAGTAAAGTTTGGTCTAAGAAAAACCCTCGGGTCCGGGCGGTTTCTTAGATCGTGTAGTTATGCTTTTGTCAATTAAACCGCTAAATGCAGTTCAAATTACATCGCGTTTAGTGTCAATTTAATCAGAAAAACGTCACCCATAAGTTAGCGAAAGTCCCATAAAAAAATAATGAAAATACTTTTGTGGAAAATTGTTTGATTTTCTACTCTGAGAAAATAGCTGGCATGGAATTGCGAGTTGCTTCGTCACGGAAAAAGCACGATGGAAATGGAAAATGGATTGAAAAGTGGCTCCCTAAGCGGTTTGATAGGTTATTGATTAGCACAGCACGCAAAGGTACGGTTTTCGGTCTGGCTGCGGGTGTAATTGTCTTCCCCGAGATTGGCATACAATTTCCGGCCCCGAATGTTCCCCGAAAGTTGAGCGACAGCGTGTCGCAGCGATCTCTGGCGAACCTGTAGCCAAAAAGCTCGTCACAAAACTTGTTTGCAGCCCTTGTTGATCGAGCGACGATGGAGTTTCGAAATAGGCCCAACAGTCTCGTCGAACACAAACATTTCTCGCATAACTTTTAAATCGGACACACGATCTTTTTTCATGTCTCGTAAAATCGTACATACGTAAGAAACTGTTCGACTAACTATTCAGCTTTGTACGAATTCAATACATACAGAATCAGAGCAAAGAGACCAAAGAATCACGAAAATTTCCAATAATAAAATAATTGTAAAAATTATAAAATATTGTTTCGAAATCTAGTGATCAAATTACAATAGAAGGAACAAATGTAGAAAAGAAGAACAACAATTTTCAACAACTAAACACAGGCCGGCATGCAAATTGGAACCAAGGTAATGATCATGGTAATGGTAAGTTCACCGAGAGTTTCCGGTGTTGAAGACCACGGCGACGACAGGCTTCGACGAAACTGTACCCTTTCACGTCGATGGAAAGCAGAGAGAGAGAGAGTGAGGAAGGGAGGGGAGAGACAGAGAGGGAGAGAGCGAAAGAGAGACGAGTTGCGTCGAATCGACGGACTTAGATTAACTTAGGAAAGAGGCTGACGGAAGTTCAAAGGGACGTCGTGGCGCCGCGCCACCGCGAAGTATTCGAAGAACGGGGATTCGGCGGGTCGCAATCCTGAATTCGGGGGAAACGGGTATACGACGGGTACAGAGCGGGCCAGAGTCGCGGCCGGAACTTTAACAAATTTACACGCTGCAGGAAACAGGAGGAAGCCGAGGTTACGGGGCCGTCGCGACGCCTCGCATCGCTTAGCCTAGCGTCTAGCTGCTCTTATCGAAAGTTCCCTGTGTAGACCCTGCCTGTGACACTGACTAAGCGCTCTCGACCTTCGTATCGATTCGACGGGATTAGAGAGAAAGCACGAGGGCGAACAAGCGCCGCGGGAATCATCCGCGAATTTACGCCCTCCCGTTTCATTTGTGCGCTACTGCCGAGGTCGACACGATTCGGACTCGTTTCGCCTCGTCCCTCGAAAAACGATCCCACGCACCTCGAATACCAAATTACAGCCACTGGAATCTTCCTGGTACATTGTCTGTAGGACATTTTTTATCATTTAGCTGCGTTGGATAATGATCTCGACCGGGGAACGAAATTAACAGTTGTATTTTGGTATTAATCCCCTTCTGCGCAATAAATTGTCAAAGTGTAAGAACAGTAAAAATTGTCATAGAACTTGCAAATGGAAGTCTCACACTTACCAAGCGACCAACAGTGGCGAGTTAACAATATTTTGAGGCTTTAATTATAATTTCCAGGAGTGGCGAAGCGAAAACGACTATGCAACGCTGCCCAACGTTGTCAATTATGGAGCCGTTGGCCATCCGCAAGTTACAAGAAAACTCCGTCAAATATTTACCGACTTTTAAAAGCATAGAAACGCTAGGTGGGTAATCGTAGGTGGCTCGAGCAGGGTATGGCATAACGACGGAACGAACAGTATGGCGGCCGATCCATCGAATTTCCGTGGTGGTATCAAAGGGGAAGATTATGGAAAGTATCGTAAATGTATTCGGCCACTTGGCGGGAATGTGTTGACGAGGCGTCACGGTAGCACGTGTCGGCGTTGAAAGGGTTGGTGTGCGCATCGCGGATGAAGAGGGTGGGCCATTTAATAATCAGTAAACTAGTTACAGCACGCATACATTCATGCGGAAACGGCCTAGCTCGGTCGCATGTGCACCCTGAATTATTTACACGGAGGATGACCGCTCGCCAAAATGGACTTAGAATTCGCAATTAAGGTGCACGGAGCCATAAGCCCGAAACGCATTATCACATTATTATTAAAATCGAGTAAAGCCGTCGCGCGACCGGACCCCTACCACCTCTCCACCCCCATACCCGCCCCCGCAATGTAAGACCTTCGTTCACTTAAGCACACCCACCTGTCAGGACGAAAATTGCGAGAGGGCCAACGCCGGGAATGAAAATTGACGGCTGTTCGTATGCGACGGCTTCCAAACGAATTTTAATCTGGAAAATACGAGTGCGCGTTTCGAGGAACCGCAAAACCATCCTCGCTTCTGTTTCCAATTCCTACGACTGTCACTGAACTTTACTGGGACATATCTTTGCAGACGAAGATTTTCGTGTTACAATTTTGAGTAAAAGGACAACGCAATATTTAAGGATCGCGGATCATGCAAGATCGGTGAGCCACGACGCTAATTCCCAATTTCAAGCACGGGAAACGATAAATCGACGTAAACGAAGTTAAACAGCAATAAGGTAAACGGATCGGCGCGCACACGCGTGTCCCACACAGTGCATAAATTCTCCTTACGCTCTGTCTAGCTATCCCCTATGACCGGGGCTCGCGTGTGGGCACGGAGTTTTTCCTATTCGCATATATGCGAACGTATCTTTAGCCAGCTCGACCAGCAAAGTCTTCAAATTGTCGGCCCTTTTAGCCGCACGTATATTCAATTCGCGATCCTATGAATGCTTTCGGCCGATTCACCTGTCCCTATTAATCATGGATCGCTTTACAGCCTCTTCCTGGTCGAATGATCGCTGCATCTTGTCATAACTTTCCTGGGCTCCGCCTAACAAGGACGATGCGAACCCAGGTGGGGTTCGGACAAGCATACTTGAATTCATTGGGATCTAACATGATTACGTTCAGAGAGATTCGTGGTATTTTTAACGTGTTACCGCTGCGGAGAGTCTTCTAATCTGTAATATAAATTTTACCATCATCCTGATTTTTATGCAATATTTTAGACTCAGGCTCAAAACAGTGAGATTTACATTTACTGCACGTAAATGGTATGCAGGATGATATAATCGGCTGCCACGTTAGTATTTTAATAAAGAAAGAGATTTCAATGAAAAGTGCTTTGGTATTAAATGAAGAATTCATTTAACAAATTTTTATTTAACCGGTGCACTTCTATCTGAAATATTTCATTCTTAATCTTCGTACGTTCGTCAAAATGAAATTCGCTTTTATTCTTGTTTTAAATGCTGTAAAGCGTTTAACTACTCTTTATACGTGCTGTAAGAAATATTTCTTTAAAATATAAAATGATAAAAGGAACATAATCTGTGAATTTAAAGAATAAAGCAGAAATAGTTTGTGCAACTATATGTGGATCGAACTATCAGTACGCACCGACACATTTAATAAAATCGACTAATGACTTGTCGTATAAAGCTCGGAGCATTCCTAGTGTCAAAAAGAGATATCGGCGCGGAAATTGTTTATTACGTTTCCACATTTATGACAAGTTACCGCAGCCCTTAAAAGTTCGCAGACGCGGTTTATCCGGAAGAAAAATTCCAATATAAAATTCCTCGTCCTTCATAACGGAACGTAAAAGCGGAACGTCCGCGCCCTTCTGACCCAGAAAAGCAAACCTCTGGCTGGAATTAAAATAAAGGAACGAGAAACTGCGTGCAAATTTAATAAGAGCCGCGTGGTAATCCCGCGGCAACGTATTACAACGGACGCGTCGGGAAAATATTACGTATCCGTATAATTCTAAACCGTTAGAGCGTAGCATCCTAACGAATAATTAATTAGTTTAGCTCTACGCAGCAGCAGAAACCCACCGAATCCGCGTACCCGATTCCGCGCGTGGCAATTCCTTCATTCCGACCACCACTGCCTAGGAAGTAATTAAACGTCCGATGATTATCTATTTCCTATGTAGACCTCCAACTACTGCAACCTCCTCTCGTTCGACCATCCCTCGACACTAGTCGCCTCTGCACGGTGACGATGCACCACCAGTTGAACCGGAAATTGCCATGGAATCAGGGTTAGCCCTCGCGCTCTAGAACCTCACACATCACCGCCATGCATGTGCTCTCAGTGGTACAATGCACGGTACGTTCAAAAACTCCCGGAACTGAATTTTTATCAGATATATCAGTGGCATAATCCTTCTTTTACCGATTACTTCAGTTAGTGTGAATCTTTTGCTACTCCCTACATTTATTGAGAACGACTAGGTTTTGATCCTGAATTTTTTAGAGGAAATTATTACTTCGTTAAAGAATGGGTCACTACAGATAAACGGTCTGATACAATGAAACGAAATTCTCTCTACCGAAAATCAATTTGAGGAGCATGATAGCACGTACCTATGGCGGTGCTGGCAGCCACCCTCGTTGCGATCGAACGCACAAACCGCCTTCGACGATTAACGCGTAATCTCTCTCGTCCTAGACGAAGGGAAATGTATGCGTAGGTTCTGCGTTCGACAGTTGCTATCGTGGCGAGCGGTTTCATCATCGAGGGCGGCGAAGAACAAAGTTAGACCCTTCGATATCAAATAAACCGAGTGAACTTCGTAAAAACCTCCCTGAAAGGAGCACTCTGCTGCTCCCGACCTTTTTACACAAAGCTGAACTCTGTTTCATCTGCCGAAACGATCGACAACTAGAGAATATAAACCATGTTGTAATTCATCGAGCGGGTTCACCGGCACAAAGTTGCCAGCAAATTTTCGAGAGCGGGGCGTACCCGGCGAAAAGAGGATGCAATTTTTCGGGGGTACGAGTAATCAACGCGGTGTAAATATTGAAACGTTCGACCCGGTTCGATTTTAGATATTTGACTTGGTTCGGAGGCGAAAAAAAAAATCTCGGCCGAACGCGGGAAGAATTTAATTTCGCCACCGGCAAACGGGGCCCTGGCCATTCGCCCTTCTTCTTCTTTTTTTTCTTGCAACCCTCCTGCGAACTTAGAAACTTGTTCCTTAACTTGCGTCGAACGGACGTGAGAAAGAATTCAAGCAGCGAGCGTTCCGCCGCGGCGCGGCCGGCTTTCGCTTTAATTCCACGATTCTGCCCGATATAATTTACCGTGTAATCAACTGAAACATCGCAGTGGGTTACTCGAACCATTCCAAGCATACCTGGAAAAACTTTTCGCTTCGCGGTCCGCGATAATCAAAGCTGCGTTTCAAGGGATAACGCTCCGATAACCGTGTCCTATCAATTTCGAGGTGCTTCTGCTCACAGAAAGTCATGTGAAAAATAACGCACGTGCTCGATAAAAATGGAACAATGTTATCTACAGAATGAGTTTACCCGAAATACTGAATACATACAGTCCTTTTTAAATACATGGAATTGTACAGTTTATTTTACGTTTCTTCCTCTACATATATTAAAATTTGCGCTACGATCGATCTTAAATACTACAGCCTTAAAATTATTTGTACAGTTTGGTTGCTTAGACCAAAAATAATAAAAATGTTGAAATGTTGAATGGTTTTTCATGATCCCATTTTTGCTGGATCGAAAATTAAATTAAATTTTTATCGTTGCTCTGTAAAACAAATTATACATGCAGTACAAAAGTATAAAATGACTGTTTTAAATTGCTTTTAAAACTTCTGTACTTGTTTTATTGTTTTCACTGAGACTCGTTAGGCTGATTTGACTCTGTTACTACTAATTTTTCATCACCGTTTAAAATCTATTGTAAAACTTTTCACTGTGTACTGTTCCGAGAGGGCGAAATATCCGTGGGACGTGTGGCGTGTGGCGTGTGGTGTGCATACAATTGTAGTTTTATTTACATTCCTTTAAATCATCCTCAGCGTTTAATGGCGTCGTGGCTGAACAAGTCATTCTCAGCTCCGTAATATTCGCCTCGGGGATGAATCGGTATTTATTCTCGATATCACTGAACAAAATGAGAAATTTATGTTCATTTCGAAACAGAACGCATCTAATAATATTTGTGACCATGTATTGTTATTTTCTATTATTCAATACAACTTTTCCTTTTCCCAAATAGTATTCCATTTTATTTCAAACATCTTCGCAATAATGACCATGTAATTCAATCTTTATTTCGAATAACAACTAAGTTTTTAACTGGATTTTTTGTAATTAAAAGTAAAACCATAGGCAATACAAAAAGTAAAAAACCCATTTCTGACAAATTAGAAAATCTATTACTTTTTCTTTCTATTGCTACGAAATAGCCATAACGAACGGTCGGAACAAACCAAAAATAATACATTTTAAAACATGTCGGTAATGGTTTTTCAGGTATTACATCGTCTACGAACAAAAACTACCACACTGTATAAAGAATGCATTAAAAATAGTTACAATTAAAAAAATAGTTGCATAACTACGCGTTAATTGTTATGAAAATTAATTAAAGTTAAGCGAAAGTAAAATTATCAAAGAAACCATAATAGTGACTCAAATTCATTACAACATTTTTTCATATAATATATTGATTCGGAGTGTATACATATGTTTACTGTCGCAAGAAGTTTAACAATTTTATTTTCTGTATACGTATTAAACAATTTCACACATATTATTTTGTATCGGTAGAAAAATCAGTAAATCCATAAAAATTAATATTTCTTTGATGCGATCATTTTGTCCCACCAAATTGCTAAAATGTTACTGCGCGGAACGAGCAGAAACGGATTATTGATTTTCTGATTGCAGATTTCACGCGTTTATGATAAAAATCAGTAGGTCAAATTCCAAAAAAAAGATAGAAACATCGGAACAATTAAAAAGTGCAATTCGTCGTCTAATAATTTAAATTAGTCCAGAATAATATACCAACGTCATTCCATTCCTCTAACGACTGTACCAGTTTTTATCTGATTTATTCGTTTTTGTGATAAATGCAGAAAATCCGCTGTCTACTCGTCACGCACAGCTGAGAGGTTAAAGTGAAAAAGAAAGTTCTATTTGACTCTAACTTTGATGGAGAAAAATTCCCATAAATCTGCGAGTCTACCAATTTCGATACTTACGGTTCGCAGTATGTATCTATGCGTTTTACGTGTACGCACAGATAATGTATAACGACATATGATAGTAAATGATCCAAATGACAACACAGATTAGGTACAGGGCAGCATACGTGATCAATATTCGAAAGATCCATGCAAGGAAATAATTTGCGGCATTGCCATCTCGGAGCACGAGCTTCCAGATCGAAGAACCGTTCATGCTTATCGAGGAGCGTCCACGTTAACGATATTTATTTCGGAGTGCTCCGATTGATCAGGTTACAGGACGAGACGAGCCGTCGGAAACAATTGCCGCCACGTGTCACCGGCGTGTTATTTGCGAACATCGATACTCCGTTTCGCCGAACGTCGCGTCGCTCGCCTCTTCGATCCTCCAGAATTTCCCTCCGCGAGAACTCCTCCACGAGAGAGAAAGAGAGGGGAGAGTCGATCGTGATTCGACATCGACAGCTCGAACGATGACTGTTTCGCGCATCGGCCGTGACGAAACAGCGGAGACAAGCGACTTTAAACAAACGAGAATCTCGACCCGGTGCCGTTTTCACCCAGGTAGACTTCGAGTTCGTTTGCCTCGACGTACGACGACCCGCCCTCTGATTTTATGACATTGTCCCAGCACCGAGACTCATGGAAACGCGGAATTATAATTCGAGCTTTACGCGGCCCGTTTTTAACGACCGAGAAAACCCCGGCCGGAACAATTGCCCTTTGAATGCACTTTACGCGCTCGATGAAGACGCCTCGTCGAGCGGAAAAATGAAAATCGAATGTCTTTGCCAGTTTCGTTGTAATTTCTTTTTCTCCGGAAAGAGAACGGCCTCTTATATTCGACGTTCGACACGCTTCCACCGAAAAACTTGTAAACCTAATAAAGTTATATTTTTGAGGACCATTTTAAAAGCCCACCTATGAATAAATAATTCCGTTTTCATATAATTTAATTTGCGAACACGTTTAACGTCGACATCAGAATCTCCGGCGCAAGCATTTTACCGAAACAAAATGAGCGTCTTCCGAAGACTCGTCAAAGTAGCAAACCAGACAAACGTCATCGCTCGAGCAAGTGGAAACAGCAACTCATTCGTTAATTTGCGCGGCAGAAGTTATTGCAAAGACCCCTCGGGGAAACTGTCGATTCTTGGTGGGTGGTATTCGTGTGTCGTGTAACGAGAAATTCTCACATAAATCAGTGTTATTAATGAACGCCGGCGTCGCTCGCGTCGACGAGCCTTCCGCAGAAGAAAGCGCACCACTCTGGCATAATACGCGTATAACCCTGGCAAACACTAATCTTGTGTACTCTGCCATGGACAAGCAGTCTAATTTAATAACAAACATATAGGACTGCTGGCCGGCCGACGCTGTTGCATATGCATCGTAAACTAATGATCGTTTACCTTGAACGCGACATTACGTGCGCAGATTGAGCACGCTGCTTTCTTCGGGATCTCCATTCACCCATTCTTTCTTTATGAATCACACTGTTCTGCCATAACAAATTCAGAAATTAATTTTTATTGGGACGTTCCGTGAATTGATTTGAACTTCTTGGGGATACGGTAAAGAGAGACAGTAATTTAAGAGAGAAATGGGGAATCTGAAAATATCGAGAGCTCGTTTGATTAATTAAAATATTCGAGCAGCAGTTGCCTTGATTTAGCAATTTTTCGTGTCCCATTTACATCGAACGGGGACTTTACAATGCGACCCAGGCGGTATTACAAGCAAACAGTCGTCGACAAGAGAGAACTGTTTCGTAGTTCAAGAAACGTTAAAATAGAGGAAGATCTGAATCGAGGCAGCTCTCGGCGACGGGACAAAGAAATAAAGGGGAAAAGACGGGACGGGAGAAAGACGGGAAAAGAAATGCAAGAGTTCCTGGAAATAATTACTCTGCAACTACCGGTCTTCTAGGTACCATTAGCGGAGGCAATATTCCAGACATCGTAATCCTATTTAAAATTGACAAATTTATCGCGGGATGCTCGCTTCTCTTTCCGCCGTCGGCTCATCAAATTGTCTGTTCCGTATAATTTATCCCCAGGACCGGGTTTGTTAACGGCGAGTAATTTGTTCGTCAAGTGTTTATCGGGGTTGAACGTTTCAGGAAAAGGTAGGTAATGAGGTCTGAAAAGAGACTGTCCGGGGGCAAGAGTATCGGAGGCCCTCTCTCTATTTTATTTTATTATCAATATGCATCTCGCGTTTCGCCTCTGTTCGTCTCGTTACCGATCAAACGCGATCGATCGTCGAGTAACGAGCGAAACGGAGCGAGCCGAAGCTTGCAGGCCAGAAACAAACGTTAACTTGTCGTGAGCATCGTTATATGTGTTCACACCGGAAATTGCCGCAAGCTGAACATTGATAATTTTGCGAAAATCGAAACTGTTTAAATACGTTTAGGTATGCAGGAAAATGTAATGCAAAAATATTCTAGAGATCTTCTGCGACCTTATACAGACTAAAAATGTCATCGTCGACTAACGCTACTAATTGTAATATAATTTAAAGAGACATTCTTCGACATTATTGCATTTTCCAGAAGCTCCGCTTTACCCCTCGTTATCAACGTTTGCTTACGCCAGTTTTACATCAAAGGGCTCGATTGTAATTGTAACCGTTGCAGAAGTCGGATGAAAGAGACTCGTGTCCGCGGCTGGTGTATCCACGTGTTCGTGATCCGTCCCCGGGTGAAGGGAGCTGATTGTGACTACTCGGTCTGACTACTAATTAATCAAGCGAAAAAGTGATTTAATTAGCACAAAGATACGATATCTAATTATCCGAGAGCACCCGTGGTTCGTTTCGAATTCGTATTGCGAAAGTGGCACCTTAATGATCGCGTTTCCAAGAAATTCACCGGCATCACGTGGCGGGCGACGATGCGTGCACACACGTGGACATAGTTCGGCTGTGTACAAGTGTGTATGCGCCAGAAAATTATACCGATCGATGAGCACAGAGGCGAACGCGCGAGCACTGGAACGCCGCGGAAACCGGCGCGGCTCTGTGACAAACGGTTCCGCGTGTAATTTATTATGCGCATAATCAGAATAACAAATAACTTGACAACTTTCCGCTCGCGGCTAACGAGGATGCATCGGGCTGCGCCTATTGGCACCCGAAGACACCAACCGAGAGACGTCGGTAAGAATAGCGCTGCACTCTGTTAAGACGGAATTGGTAACTATACAGAAACGAGAAATACGTTATTCCATTTAAAAAATTATGCATTGCGCGGAAGAAATTATGCAACATTACACAACAGACGGAAAAATGGGCGGACCTGAAAGGTTCTGTTTAAAATTTGTACCATTAATATTTTTAAGGAGATCGTAAACTGTAATTCAGAGTTGACTCGTGGTTACAATTAAAGCCTCAAAAGTGAGCTGAAAACCGTGAAAAAAAGAATTGTGTCCATCTAGAGCAAAGAGTAATGGAACCACAGTGCGACGGAAGGAAGACATGGATCGAGGGATATGTAGTTTCCTAACGGACCAGGTGATTAGAACCCGGTATAAACCCCCGGCTACAGGTGAACATCCGTTAAAATAGCTTGGGCACACGCCGAGGGAAAGTTTAGCGTCGATTCGCGGCCTGTATACAGAGAGTCCGGTCGTTACCCCGGTTTTTGCGGCAACAGAAATGAGGCGTCAAATGACTAAGGCCGGCTCGTGTCCGTAGCAGACTTCGCCCATTTGTTGCAGAGTTTCTTTCTGACGTTCAATTGAGTTTGTGGTTTAACTCGTCGAGGTTTGCGAACGCATCCGTGTGTTGCCGGCTGAAAACTCGACGTCTCGCGTTCGTTTTCGCTTAAATCGACCGAGCACGAGCTGGCTCGCGAAACTTCTCGCACGCGGGGATGAAACAAAATGGCGGCGAGATTCGCGCAACGGGGGTTGTCCTATTTTTCTCCGAGGAACGATTATTCTCGCCAACCCCCGGAACCAAGCATTATCCCGACAACGATTTACCGGGCACGATTACGCTAAAAAATTAAACACGTCCGTCCCGCGCGCGGCTCCCGACGAACTCGTCCTTTGCGTTTCACTCTTTGCTAAAATTGTACATTGTTGTTCTCTAATAATGTCAAACGAATTTTTCGTTGTAGACAACGTTTTTTCTTCGGTCAATTGAGTGCACGCAAGGCTAGTCAATTTTAACCCCTTGCCATATCGTTTTTCCTTACAGTTGCAGCGATTAAAACGTCTTTGTCCCCAAAAATGTCGTAGAGGAGAAAATTACTGTAATTTGGAAGATCCTTGTCAGGGACCCTTTTATTAACTGCGTCCTCCGGCAGGAGGGGTGTGTGAAATGAAATAAATTAGCGAAAGGAGGTTATCCAGTGTCATTGTCAGCACCCTTCCGCTCCGGTTATCTCCGATCGTTGGATTCGATCGTAAAGCTCGCAACGGATAGCCCATAAAAGTGCTCCACCAATATCGTTCGGTGCATGCGACGAACGGTGCATACACCAGGGCGCAGTGCAGGTGCAAGATATAACAATAGCGGTTCATTGGTGAGAGGAGATGCTCATGAAAATTACGATATTATCTAAATCTACCGGTCGGCTAACCTACATGGCTGAGCTATCTCACTGTGCGCGTTCATTCCGAAACATCGACTGTTCTAATCATCGATTAATTGATGAATAGAACCGGGAACAATAGCGAGCCAAACATCTTTCCGATTTCGTCAAAGAATCGGATAAATCGCCTCTCTCGCTGAGCCGAGACAAGAGATTCGCGATTAGGGGCACTGCGATCGAATCTCGATTAACGAGAACTTGGCCGAGCAACGCTTCATAAGAATATTATAAAAAAAATTTGAGATAAACGAGTTTTGCAACCAAACAAGAGAAGCCCTTAAATCCGGGCTAATTATTTCCGGGAAAAATCTTCGCGAACGTGCGGAGCGAACGCTTCCTACACCAAACAGTTTGCAAGGATCAGACCGAAACAGGATCCCCAGTCGTCGAAGACAATCTCTTACGGGCGAGAAAATATTTTCACAGACAACATGTTCCGCGTCGTCGGATCGTGTGTACGAATTTCGAAAATCCAGGCTGTCGCGAAAGTATGCGGTATGGTTCTGAATCGAAGTGGGAAATTCAGTAACGCGCGAACCTACGGCGGCAAGGCGAAATTGACACTGATCTCGAGATCGTTCGCGTAGGAATATTAGATGCGAGGAAAGGCAGAAATTGTCCCACTCGAAAATGTTAATACGCGACCTTAATCTTAAACGATCTTGCACGCCGGGCGATACAGACACGTGTGCATCCGCTCAGCAGCTCTCAAGACGTTCAAAAATGCAGATCGTGGCGTTAGACGCGGTGACCCAAGAACAGTAGTCAGCTGAATTTCAAGGAGTTCTCGCGGCTTGTCTCGGTTACGAGCCCGGGCTCATTAGCAATTCTTCTGATGTCGAGGTAACATTCATAGGCGGCCGGTACACCATTAGCTAATAAAGCCGAGCGGACCAGCAGCCACACGCCCACCGACACATTCTGCATTCACGCGGCTACTGCTGCTCGATCCCCGCAAAATAAGTATGGTTGGCCGGTGCCCAAAACCATCCGTGGACCATTAGAGGCCTCTCTATAACGTACCGTCATACCCTGCTCCGTCCCAGCTGCTCGTTTTATGCCGATCCCCGTAAGTGCCCGCACAAAGGACTCAAAAACAGCACCGAGCGATCGTGCGCGCACTGCGACATTAAGATTCTCGCGCAACTGGTTCAAAATATCAATTTTTTTGTATTTTTAAAATTATGTACAAAACGCTTCTCGAAAATGTGACACCGAAATAGATTGATATACTTAACAAAGTCGTGACGATGCGACAGTGTCGGTAAAAAACTTCGAACTCGTTTTCCTCAACGCGTTCTAAACAACGGCGCTTGGGCAGAGAAATTTGCAGAAACCTAGCAGCAGCTCGAAGCGAGGCGCATGAGCATATGAATGAGACTAGGATTGCGTGCCCCGCGATCTCGCGATTTCAATCTTATTTCACGGCGTTGAGAAAAGGCGAATCGCGGACGCCGCGGAATGAAGATATCGAGCGGGAAGCGTGTTCCATCGGAAATAACGTAATCGTCGAGAGCGGAATGCTCCTTAGGGGGTAAATTCGCCTGTTATTATGCGTTCGGAGCGGAGGCGTCGCGGATATTTTTGCAGCCGCCACTGCCGCCGGTAGGAGCGAGCTGAAATGATACGGGAAGCGGATGGAGGTCCGCGTCCACGCGTAGGGGGCCCCATAAATTGAAGTTTCACCCCTCGGCCCGGCCTACGGGGATGACTGATCGATAATATAGCCCTCGCGAAATATCCGCTACGAGCTGTAAATGGTGTACGAACGTAACATACTTTGACGGCGAATTTAAAGCCGTAAGTGAGCTGAGAGAGACAGAGAGAATGAGAGAGAGAGAGAGAGAGAGAGAGAGAGAGAGAGAGAGTATATAGTTTTCACGGCGACAGCAAGCTTGTCCGACCATATGCTGCGCCACGCCAGAGGATTAGGAACGCGTATTAGGCGCCGAGCATTATTACGAACTGCTGGAAACAGCTTAATTACTATTATTATCGGGACGATAATGCGATCGTCGGAATGCAGACACCTGGAATCTGACGTTCCCCGGCCGACCCGCGAACCTAATTAACTGCTACAATACGCTGCCCTCGGACCTATGTTGCGTCAGCTATCCTGAAAAAATACTGGAGAATTGATTGGACACGATTTACAACTCCTAGGTAATTAATATCGTCGGTAACATTGTCAAAGTTTATCTCCTCTAATGTAAACCGCTGAAACTATGCTCGAGGCATAATCCATAGTCAATTGATAGGAATTAACGCAAGATACGTGCTAGCCATACAAGCTTCGATACAAGATACATATAATCTAGTAATAACTTGAGGACTCCAGTTCTCAGAAATGAAAATTAGAAAAGTGGAAAATGTTGTACATGTTCTTCAAACGTGTTCGTCACTGCGTAACATAGTGAAATCTCTAAAATGTTATATTTAATTTTTCAGATATCAAAAACTTGTAAAGAAACACGCTTGTCATTACGGCTTATAAAATTCGATAAATATAGCCAGAGATTATTAATACCATAACAATTTTGTATTGTTAAACGGAGTGTACATAATTTTACGAAAAGCAAATTTCGTCATAAAAATGATACACAGTGTGCCCCCAGTACAAGTTCAACCCGCCCCATATAATTTTCATTTTCATTTAAAGGGGGCCAAGTTGAATCCTGGAGAAATCAGTTCGAAGTGTTCCTGGCCGCGTGTTTTATTGACAGAGAAAATCAATAAACGGGACTTTACGAGTGGATACACGGAGGCCATCTTCTCCTTCAGGCTCAATATAACGTCCAACCCCTTTCGCAACGACTCCGCCGGTTTCTCCCTCCCGGTGATGTAATGGGTGCATAAATTATACAGTCTGAAATATGCTAATGCAGGGCTCAACTGGCATTGCTATATCGAGGGACATAATCTAATAAAAAAGTCGACGTCCCGGTAGGAAGCTTTAAGAATCACTGAGCCTATTCGGCAACGAATGCCGATAACATCGTCTCTACATCGCGATAATTACGAGCCCTATAATTAATTAGTGTAAATAGCCCGCGCGACATTCGGGATGATCGCAACACTAAAAGAGGTCTGCGTTGAGTGCGCGTTTTAGCAAGGATACGAATTTTCTATAATGAACAATAAATTCATTTGCGTACAAAGTTTATCTGAAAAGAATTCTTGAAGATGTAATACAAACACTTGTCCTTCAAATGAAAAGTTTCAAATTCGATGCACAATTTGAACAAATAATTGCGACAAAATATCGAATGCCACAGAGTGTATTGAGTTGACTTGTTCTTTCTCGTTTATTTAAATTTATTTTGGAAAGTTGCACACGTGTGTCCCGTGGTCGCGAAAGGGTGAACACGGTATGGGTTCGTTGTTCACGTCGGAACGTAACACCGGATCGTTTCTAGAGAGCAAGAATGCGGTACAATTATTTGATCTTGCGCCGCGGTTATGTTGTTCACGACTATCCCCGGCCGGGCAACCGGTTCGCCGTAAAATATCGATACGGGGACCCCCGAGAAATAAGACATTCATGAATATTTAAGGGCGTTTTAATATTCGACAGACGACGGGCTCCTTTTTTCTTTCGCGGGGCGTCGGCAAAGGCGTCGCGAAACGTTTTCCTTCGTTGCTAATAAATAATCCCCGCGGCCCCTGCAACACCTGCGAAGGTGCCGCCCCATTCCGCGCCAGGCACGCTAAATAATAAAATAATTTCAACAGGCGGCGTTGATTATCTACCGTAGGTTGCGCTTCTACGAGGTAGACAGCCTCTCCTCTTAGATGGAGCGAATCTAATCGCAATAGAAGCGAAACGTAAGACAAGGATTCGTCTACGCGCGAAAGCAGATGGGAACATTAATAATATAGATACCATCAAACGCGAAACCCTTGATAGCAAGCTCCATTGTGCGAATACGCCACCTTCCATCACCCGCGAACGTTTAATAAAATTAAGAACCTAATGGTGCGCAGAAACAGGTAAAATAGGTACAGCCCTAGTCGTACGTATCTAGACACTTATTTGCACATTTTGCGTAAATCAAGTTTCATAAAACGCTGTTAGTGACAAAATTAAAAAACTCTTTTTCTTGTTCGGTAAATGTCCTACTTTTTAATGGTAAAACTGTAACATCGGATTTTAGTGCAATTTATTAAATTCCAATCGGTTCGCATAATGAAGGTTCTACCGTACATGATTATTGAGGATCTGCTCAATTTTCATTGCTCGCGACAAGATTCGAATCATTTATCCAAGCAAAATGTACGACTTATTTCAGTTGTATGACTTGTTTCACTTGTTTGAGGAATAGTTTAGCCGTTCCCGATGATAAGAGGCAATCTCTCCGAGCACGGTTCGCTAGGTAAGGGGTCGTTAGTCAAGATAACAAATTAAGGAAGCGATGATGGAACGATCGGGGCAGCCAGTGGATCCTACAAGGGTGCATTGCATTCGTTTCACTGCCAAACGACCGATATATCTAATCATTAGAAATCTGCATAATGGTCAGTTGGCGTGCTGTGCGCGTACCTATTCTTGAAACAACCGACCACTTGCTACCTTTCTCCGCGTTCGCAAATACCAGATGGGGAATAAAAAATATGTCTAGCCCTAGCGTCGATCGGCGTTGCATTAAATTGCAGCTACTCGCCATTTACTGGTGAATGAAAATTCAGGTTAACGTTTTCATGGCGTGTACAATAATGTATCGCTGAAAATATTCTTCACGATGGCACGAAATTTTTATAAATTTTTATTTTTACGTTTGAAAATATCCATTGTGTTAGAGCCAGCGAGGAAACGGACCCGTACCGACATCTCTTAGCATCTCGCTGAACTGCTTCATCGATTCCTCGCTGCTTTTCTACTCTATAGAACAGGATGCCCTCTTTTATAATTAATTAACACGAAAGAATTATATTATCGTTGATATTTTTATTCGTATTGGAAGAAATTAAATAAATTTACGTTTTTAATTTCCTATGTTCGGAACTAAATTTTTGATCCTCAAGAGTTGGAGCTTTTACAGTTGATGTTGCTGATGCATCGTGTTTGCAGCAACAGTGGTTAAAAATGTGAAAAATTTTTAAAAGAAATATTTTGTTTGCTGGTACAGACGATGGATAAATCTACTTCAAAGTGTCCTGCAGTTGGATTGTAACACTGTGATTTAATTAATCTCAAGGTGCTTTTATTTGAAAGCAGAAACTAGATTCACGCGACTAACGAAGTAACCAATTAGCACCATGAGTCTGCTTCTTATTCGGTAGGACTATTTTATGTGTTCGTAGCTAAGCAACAATCTTTGCTTGGAAGTACCAAACAATAGAGATTGTATCTGGTTTGCAAGTTGTCGTAATTTTATTTTAATTTTAATGACCGGTTGCTAAAAGCAGTCTCGCTTGGAGTTCAAAATTTGCTTGAAAGGAACGCTGCATGTTCATTAGTTCATTTGTTGATTTTTCTCTGGATCGTTTCATTATTTAGCTGGTCAAATAAAGAAGCAAATTTCTAATGTTATTTCTTAAATTGTGATAGAATAAATATTTACTTCTGTCATTTCCCCTGAGTCCTTTCAATGAAAGTTTGCCATCAACAATTTTCATAAATTTCATACAAAATGATGTTACTTTCTCTGCGTTGTTTCCAAAATAAAAAGTAGTCAATTAGTTGAAATAATGCACTGTATCAGCCTAGGTAATTCCTTTCCATTCGGTTTCAAGTGGTCGAGCCTGGCGTATAATAAAATTATTGCAGAAAAACGAGCACGGGACCAGTTTCTCGCATAATTGCAGTGCGAAGTCAATTCGTCAGGCATCGCCTCTCAATTCACTTAGTCACCCATCGAAACGTTGTGCACTCCAATGAGGTCAAACAAATAGGAGGGCCCGCCAATATGGTTGACCCGACGCGTCCTGCTTTACATATAATGGGATCCCATAACTTACAATGTACCGTGGCGGTAATACACCGCGATGGTGTGTACGGAACGACCGCCTTGGCTCATGGTTGTTGGCGCAATTGTACACAGTGGTCGGAGCCGGTGGGCCCAGCCCGACGAAAAACGAACTAAACAAAGAAGCCAGAGAAAAGAAAAGAGCGATGAGAGGAGAAGAAGGCGGAGGATGAGGATCGGTAGAAGGAGGAGAGAAAGAAAGGAAAAGGAGAGAAGAAAAAAAGAAGGGAGGCCGGTGTCGAAACATTTGGATCCCACTTACCGAGTCAGCCACAATGCATTGATTAATGAAGGACATCAAGGCCGACACGCGGTACCCGCTAAGAATTTAATATGGACCAACACTGCGCGTTCCCGTCCGAATGTTTTACTAGCGTATTAAGCCTGTCTAACAATGCCCCGGGTGAGAAACGAGCATATTTTCGTCTTTGATATACGTTTTCTTGTCAGGGACGTCAGGTGGCGGATCCTGGAAGAATGATTGCTAATAAAGAAGAAATAATGATCCTATTTCTGAGGCGAGGTTACTTTTCGACCACTAACAGACCAACAGACGTTGTTCCGGATAACTTAATGTCCCGAATAATACTTTGCTCGAATCTGTGTCAGCAGGATCGCAGTAATCAACAGGTAAATATCAATTTATTCAATTACTGGGTTACGCGAACATTTTTAGAAAATCTTCGACTAGAAATTCAGCATTTGAGACAGTTGGACATCTCGTGAGCTCACATTCGTACAAATATGAGTTTACCGACTAGTTCATAGATAGTAACAATTACTAGAACTTTCTAACAACCCTAATTCCACATTTCATTCGTCCATCCATCAACGCATTCGGAGCACACTTCCGCCGTCGTCGTATGTGGGCAAAATTAATTGTCATATATTTCAAACATTTGCATGGATAATGGCGGCTGTTTGTGACGGATTACCGTACGTGATCCTGCTTCGAACGTGACCGAAATCGCTATCGCTTCGTTTGAAAAATTGTACCACGTGGGCTTCGATTTCAGTGTCTTCGACTGGTCCTGTCAGCGATCCTCTTCTTTCTCGAGTGAAGTTTCTGTTATTAATTAAAAGGATTTAGGCGGGGCGGATCGTTGGTGGAAGAGGAATGGCCTGTGTCAGATTTTCAAGTCGTTTTTATCGGTTTATCCATAGCCAGGGATTTTTAAGCCGAGATTTTCCGCCGAGAAACGGTGACTAATGGTCCATCATCGTTCACTGTTCTGCGGCAGGACGAATGGTGTCTTACTCCCGTTTCGGTTAGACAATGCGACTTTATTCTTGCGGCCAGGAGACACACGTCTGTTCGTCCCGATCGAACAATACCCCTGCTCATCCCCACAGCAATAACTTAAACGTTAGACCGAGAGTTAACCAATCGAAGAATAGATACCCACCCGTTGACAACGGGATGGGAGCATTGTTCGAGCCGCGCGAAATTTATCGTGGCACCGGAACGCGTTTAGGCAAGAAATTATATCGCGTTCGTTACCGATGTCGTGGCCATGCTGAGCAGCTTTTATTGAGCATAAAATGTAATCAAATTTTTTTATCGCCCCGGGCGAGTGCAGATTTATTCTCGTGGCTCGTCCAACGAGCGACGCAACCGCAAGGAAACCGTTCGATGGAGATTAGCGTTGTAATTTAATCTGGATGTTGGCGTAACGGAAAATTTTTAATTGCAAGAAGCTTCCTCGAAAAATCGATTTTTCTGACCGGTTGCATCAGAAGGCCTCTTCAAGCGTCGTAACACAAAAGTGCGAAGGGAGTTCTCGCTGCGCCGGCTTGCTGGCGACGTTAAACGATTGTCTGGCGCTTTATGCGACGGATAAAGGTGGCCGAGAGATTTCATATAGATCGTCTGGATTACAAAGCTCGTCGAAGCGCGCGGGCGTCGGGTCTGGTAATAAAAATCGGGTCCGCGTATCTGTCGGTGCACGCACCCTATCTCCTCCGGCCGTTCGATTTCTCCTCTCCTCCCTAGCCTCCTCGAATGGCATTCATCGAGCAACGATCGATTACAGTGCTCTTGCGGACAATGCCATTCAGGCCAGTGCGAATTTCATTCTTTCGTTTCGTAGCCGCCACCGCCGCCGCCGCGCTGCTCCGAGCGCCGACAAAAGCTGCGCTCGCGGTGCACGCTCCGCGATCCTGCTCGCGCTCTCGCGATTTCGCGATGGTTTTGCTATGTAGTATTTTCTCTCTCTTGGGCGCGTAAGTCTTGCGTGAATTCGCGTTTGCGAGCTCACCTATCTCGCGGGGAACTTATTCAAACCGGGCATTATTGCAATGTGATCCTTTCTCATTGTTCCCCGGCACCGCGCATTCCAATATTACGCTATAATTTATCGGGCGCGCGCGAGCCGCGGCCTTGTTAACGGATCGGTTTTAGTAAAATGTTATCCTTTCAAACGGATGAATTGTGGACCGTATATTCTCGCGCTGCAACAACAGCCCGGACCTGTAAAATTACTTAATCCGCGCCCGGCTAATATCAATTGTCCATTCTCTCTTCCCCTCTACGCCGCTCTGCTTCGTTTTGCCTTGACCCTAGTTATCCGAAAGGTCCTTCTGTGATTATCGTTTAATATTAGTGTTCAGTAATTGGGAAAGAATCTCGGCCCGTTTCAAAGAACGAAACTGCTCTTTCGCCTCTGAATTCCATGATATTTTTCCGACGTCCCGTTTACACTAGAAAATGGAATAAAAAACTAAAGTTCCTCTTTGTCAGAAACATTTTAGAAATTCAAACAATTTTTTTCGAACCGTTTCAAAGCGCTTTTGTAGATAGAAGCTTCCTCTTTACAACCACACCTGAAAAATTGATGTACGATTTTTCGCTGCCATTTTTCGTGCTACCCAGCGTTAAAATAACTCGAACAAGAGTGTGCCAACTTTCCTCATAGTAAATGATACGATTGAAGGTAACTTTTTTAGATTTCTAGTAATACAAGGCTTCTCCTGTAAAGCGTACAGAGTTCTCTAGAACCACTCCAGTGTATTTGCAATCTGCTGAAATTTCGTTTATCTAGTTTTCTAAATAAAAATATCAATGATTCTTTTTCCCTTTCTCTGTCGATTTCAACACGAGCCGGAGTTTACCTAGTTTCCAACGATAACTCCGAGCTTCGAGCCTCGTAAACTTGCCTTAAAATGTTTCTCGGGCGATAATAGACGATTTTTTGACAGTTTGAAACAGTCACGCCTGGCTCCGGAGAAACCTCGAAATCGAGGACGTTGCGCAACCGATATATCTCCTTCGCAGGCCACCTTTAAAGCTCTCTCGCTCTCTCTCTCTTTTAGAGCACCTTTATCCCCAGTTTGATGGTCATCGTCATACATTGTGCGACTGCGGTTTTGGTTGCACAATGCAACGCGGCCTCTCTTCGCGCGAAATCATTAGACCGTCGACGCAAAAGGCGACCACACGGTCGTAAGGATAAATTAGGTGGCCGCTATTTTACGAATCATAAAGCTTACCGCAAATTCTTGCGAAGAGACAGTTCTACAGGGTGTGCGCCGTTACGGCCTCCACAATTTCGCAGCGACACACGAAACAATAAAACCTAAACGTTTACGAAACTAGCCTACTCCAAGGAAGCATCGTTTTTAAAATAATCCTTGACTAAGATGGTCTTCAACCTTAATTTTTCCTCATTGCTGTAGACAGGTGTAACGTGCTCTATCAAAAATTTGTTTTAGGTGAGACAACCCTGCTGGTGAAAAATTGCGTATGATACAAGCAAGTTTCGACGTTAAGTTTTCTGTAGTTACCCTAACCAGACACCCTGAAAAAGTTTCACGGAAGCTCCGGCTCTCGAGTCGAGGGTCGAATCTACTTTTCGTTCTGTCTTCGCGAGACAATTGATGAGGACTCTGGCAAATTGTAATGAAAAGCTTGTCGGGAAGAGAGACACACGCGAGGACGTGTAAATACAGCGCCGACGAGGGGCGAAAAGCAATTTTTAGGTTGAAAAAGTGGAGCGCGAAGTGGCGCGAAAAGTTAGATTATTAAACTCACCGAATGGCCGGAGGAGGCGTATTATCCGCGCTTTGGTTTACTTCAGATTAAGAAAGTTCAGTCGGGGGGGCTTGGTTTTTGTGTCAAAAACCGGGGAATCATAATAACGAGCCGTGGATTCGGCGTGGGTGCGCTCTTGAGGGGGCCCTCTCACTCTCACTCTCTCTCTCTCTCTCTCTCTCTCTCTCTCTCTCTCTCTCTCCCTGTTTCGCGCATCGAATTACCCTTGGTGAAAAAGTTTGGGCAGCAGCGACGTTGGCGAATTAATACTTTGCAAACGGCGACGATCGCGGAGCCTCCATTACACGGAGCAGCGCGTCGCAAGCCTCCAGTTTTATATTTATGTGGCTCGGAACGTTGCTTTCCCACGCGAGCAGAATTTACTCTCGTATCTCACGCACACACGCTTTCACAGTGACGGCGGGCAGCCCCGGTGATCGACGAAAATATCAGATCGTTCCCGATAAAAATGTCCTGTACTTCGCGGTACGTATGTTGCTACGTTTGTTCTCTCGCGTAATGGAATTATCGTTTCGCGGGAACCGGCGCACGCGATACTTCGATTACGCCAAATGCTCCCTTTCGCGGCTGCCCAGACGTCCACCCCCGCACCACCGTTTTCCGGCTACGCCCCCCGAGCTGGAGTCGTTTATTTTCGACGCTTGTAATCCGAAGTTCCACCGAGAAACTTGGCCCGTTATCGTCGCCAACCCCTGTGCATTCGGTTCAAATTTTTCTTGCACCCCGTAGTCGGTATTCATTGCAAACATCGAATCAAATAGTACAGAAATTCTTCATTCCCTTCGGATGTTATGTTTTTCGAATTGCAGTGATTGCTCGCATTTGCGGGCGGTTTTCGGTGTCTATAAATGTCTATTGCAAATGGAAAAACCGTGATTCCACGCGATACTTGTGTCTCGGGTCTGCGCTATTTGCACGAGTTTGTACACAGCCGGCCACGTCGAAAGATTTCCGAACGGAATTTCTCCTCGGAGCCCAGAATAGTCGTGTCATTCAAGTTCCTGGCGACGTTCTATTCACGGGATAGCCCGAGTTCCTCTTCCCGATTCATTTCTCGAGAAGTGAATCGACGACGATTTACATTTCGAAGCGGTCGATCGCCCGTTTAAGACCAGACTCTTAACCGACGGATTTACATTGTACATTCGCGTGCCTCGCGTTTCCTTTCGGCGTCTTTAATCCTCCTCGAGCGATCTTCATACTTACTTAACCCGTTTGCGCCTCGATATTCTGCTACGACCAGCTATATCTCCTACAGACGAATTTTGTTAACCTGTTATGCAACGAAGAACGTGTTCCGTACATTCCGAATTTATTCTCCCGTCTTCGCAACTGCAAACTGTACACCTTTATAAATTTATTGGACATGCGAGTTTATAAAATACGAGGTATAACTCGCGGCGGAGGGGATATTTATTTTTCATAGATCGTACAGTTCCGTTTCCTTAGATCACGGATGTACTGTATCAAGTTTCTTTAACTTCTTCAGAACATTTGTATTGTTTAGTCTTGAATTATATACTTTCTAAGATATCTGAGAAAATTTAGACACAACTTTAAAAAGATCCCACACACAGATACTTCCTAATCTGAGTAAACACTGTACCACTTAAGGATTAAATGGAAAAAGTTAAGAAAAAGTTGATTTTGTCTGTGAACGGCTCAATTATCCGCAGCATGGTAGCGTTCCAGAGGCATTTTCCTCGGCGTTCTCATGTTGCTGCACCTTTCCCTAACAATAGAGGGTTGTTCTCGTTTGGAGGGTAAAAATTGTTTCGGAAGAACGTCCGTGGACGCAGGCGGGTCTTTTCCCGAAGGCAATTTGTCGCGCAAACCTTGGCGCGCAATCCGAAAGCAAAACACAGGGTCCAGCCGTCAGACAAACGACGTGTTGCGGCATTTTTGCACGTGTGCGTGTGCCGAGCCATCCGGTTCCGCGAAAATATTTCACATATTTTTGTTAGGAATTAATCTAGCCCGTAATACTCGTTGCCGGGCGTGTTCACCGGTGAAAATTCTCTTGACAAACAACCCTCTCGGCCGCGTTCGCACCCCGGGCGCAGTAAAGGGCGCGTGTTTGTAGGTTTTTCGCACACCGGGCCGTTGGGACGTCTGCGGGGGTGGACCATGAAATGGTCAACCCCTTTCGCAACCGCCCGACCTCCGGTTACGCGTGTATTCACAGCCCGGAATTCCTCAAGTTTGCCCAGGGACAGAAATTAGTCGGAGCGACGTAATTGCTCGAACGTATGCGTTCGCCCGTTAACGTTATGGCACCTCTCATTACGGTCCTAACAGCAGCTGACACAAGCGACGGGTTCATCCCCCGTGCACGGTCTTCGGATCGCCGACGCAAAAATGTAAATGTTCCCTTGGCGAATTCCGGAAAAATTCAACGTCCAATCTGCCTCCCTTAACCCCTTCTTGTC
The DNA here is from genome assembly GCA_028455805.1 of Lasioglossum figueresi. Classification (NCBI taxonomy): domain Eukaryota; kingdom Metazoa; phylum Arthropoda; class Insecta; order Hymenoptera; family Halictidae; genus Lasioglossum; species Lasioglossum figueresi. The sequence continues at coordinate 1,677,270 of CM052202.1, read as the reverse complement.
TCGAAATTCCTCACGAAAAATAAAAGGGAACTATGATTAAAAATGTCGTTCTTAAGGGGTTGTTATCTTCAGTCTTCCTTCCCAACAAGGAAAGAATAGCGTTTGAGCTTAGGTGATTTTGTTAGAATTCCTCGTCGCGAGTCTGACTCGATATTGTGCGGCAAGAGGTAAATTCATTTCGATTTAAAATGATTTTCGGTGAACTAATTCAGGATGCGGAGATTGCGTTCATCGTTATAAGTTATCACCGGCTACATAGCAGAAATTAGTCGTCCAATTTTGATTTGTTTCGGAATTGCAATTTTTGTTTATGGACACGCATAATAATATATCTCTGTCAACGCGTAGTCGCGGTGGCGCTATTAAAATTTGAAGTTTTAACTGCAACGCGTTTCTAGGAAATATAGAAGAAGTACGGGAAGCAAAGAGAGGAGTGGAATTTTCGAAGAATCGAGAAGAGATATTGTTTTGACGGTTAATATTTCGGTTGATAACGCGAACCCGTGACGGTTCAACGTCATTTCGCCACAGTGGTCCCAATTTCGTTGCGATCGTTACTCGAGATTGACGCGGCGAGTGAACACCGGCAAATTATTGTCATTCCATTGGGTCATCCCGTTAGTCATGATTAAGCAAATTTCATACCCGAGCTATTAATATTATAGCGGCTGACCGCGCGACGTCCACAAAATTCCCCTGGCTAGTATAGAATGCATATACTGACCCCGACAACTGCCGCTACTAGCAAACTTCCTGAAGTTGATTAAACCGGAAAGAGCTTCGACGGCTCGCAGTCGCACCCACGTTTCCCTCGATTCAACGATTATTACTTAACAATGGCTCGGGTGAACGTCTCGAGCTAGGATTATAGTTTCACACCCCCCGCCTCAAGTTCGTTGCCCCCTTTCCCAAAATTTTGTTCACCGCCGGGAAAACTATATTCATAAAATTTCCAAATGCAGTTGTGCGCGTAGCTTTTGAATTTTGAAAAGCTACAATAAAAATATAGACATTATTTAGCTCACAGCAGTCTCCTGTAACTTCTATATGCAATTAAGTGTACTTACAGTGTTTCTTAAAAAGTTAGATTCAGAACTGAGGAAATCAAATAACTAGAATATCTGACATTGAAATAATATGTTTAAAAGCGCAGATACGCTTTTAAGTAAACGTTTCATTAAATTCCTCCACAGGCAAGATCCCGCATAGAAGTATAAAAGGAACAAATTCAAAATGCACCAAAACAAGTTTCGCAAACTTGTTGAGGAAAAACAATGAGATGTAATCCGCATGTTTGAAACGAGAAAGCGGATCTTACCCACAAAGTTCCTTCATGGAGTCTCTTCCACACTTTTATGTTTGCAGGCAGTTTAGGTTCCTATCCCGAATTTAAAAAGATTTCAAATGGTAAATAGGATTAATCTGTAGCTTTTTATTCTTGACTTGACTTGTATACATGTATGTCGATGTTTAAATGGCGAACAGATTTGGCCTCAGGCTTTACATGCACGCGCATTATTGATTCAATTATGTCGGTGTCTTCAGTCAGCATATTGCAATTTGTTAATCGATTATAACGGTTTAACAATGAAGCTTCGAACCATTAATATTGATATCATTGAAATTTTCTGCCTAGTAAAATGTACAATTAATTGTTAATGATACGTACGAGGAACTTGCAATATAAATATTATTCGATTTCATGCTCTTTGTTAACCGATTACAACATCCTCCTCCCATGGATCACAGCTACGCAAAAAAATGGTATTGAACCCATTGTTATGCTATTTTAGATTGTCAAAGGACATTTTCGTGGACACCGGTGCGCTCTATTCATCGATGACAGCGCTGCGCCATCAATCAACGGCTATCATACACAAATATACACACACAGGGATGCGCTGCCAAAAATTATCAGTCCTTTGCAAGCTGCCATGGACGATGAACCCTCCGGAAATTCGGAGGTGTCCTTCGACAGCTTCGACACCTATTCTTTGACAGCTCCAGAGGGACCAATGTTGGTGTTAGCGGTGTTTAGATTTACAAAGAATCACAAAATCAAAAATCGACAAAACCATCAGCTTGGTCAAAAATTGTTTTGCTGGATGTTCGAGGCGATTTAAAAATGAATCGATTTAAATTGATTTAATTAAATTGAATGATAAGGCATGGGAAGGAACATTGGAAACTACCATAAAGAACGCTGGCAAGCTACATCCCTGAAATACCGACAGAGTGTAACATACCGAAAAATCCGGGCACGAGTTTTTCGCGTTTGTACGTCGTACGTCTGCCAGAAAGCCTATGACCTGCTTAAAGTAATGGCATTTGCGACAAGGAGTCTGCGACATTTCTATAAAATATACAATGGAAGTACGGGAGCAATATACTCCACGCTTCGACAGCCGATTACTCGGGTATCCATTTGTCAGACCTTGCAATTGTATAATTACAACACTGAATGTGAGTACAATCATTGGAACATAACCTCGAACAACCAAAGCGTGTGCCCGCATGCTTGGTATTTACCGGAAACTACTATGATTATCACACACGATGAAAAGCCATCCTTATTCTTAATGATTTACGATAACGTTCCCTTTAAGTTTTCTCTGTAATATTATCGCAGTCACTCAACTTTTCCAAATTATTATGGTTTATTTTTCATACAAGAAGCTTTAAATATATCAACAGTTACAATAGTTGCTATGTTATGAATCGTTTGTATATCCATGTTCTAATTATTGTTACTTTGTGCAGCTCATCGACCAAAAATAACAGGTAGTTTAACAAATATACAATCAACCGTTGGCACTGTTCAGTCCCTAGCACCGGATGCTTTAGACAGTAAAAAGATAGAAGAAGAAGAGAGAGAAAATGCAGAGGAAAGGGAAAAGAGAGAACATTCTAATAGAATGCTTAAATATAGTTTCGCATTTTTTGGAGTGTTCTTTACATTTGGGTTATCTTATATTATTTATGACTTGTCGAGGACACAATATGACGAGCAGGGGAATATTATAGAGGACGAGTACTCTAATTTACCGTTGTACGAAAGAGTATACAGAAGGGTTAAGAGGGAATATAATTATTATACCAAGGTATGGACTCTTTTGGATGGGTGCAATTACTAGAGGTACGCGAGAATCCAAAAATGTCTAGCATCGGGTACCTGACATTTTTGGGTTCTCACATTGTGTTCTAGTAATTGCATAGGACATTTGATCATGTATAGATATATTCTTGATTTTCTAGATGGTCCAAGAACCCAGCAGGGACAAGTTGCTTCCAGATCCACTCAAATACCCCTACATTCAACCCCCTTATACTTTGGTCCTGGAGATGACAGATGTCCTTGTACACCCTGATTGGACAGTAAGTTAATTATCTATAAAACTACAGGATGTCTCTACCGAAGCAGGCTATTTGAATATTCCTTCTGGTTTTATCATTAGAACCAGAAGAAATCATTTAGTTGGCCTTCTTCAACTGAAATCAAAGCAATTGCTTATTTTGGTTAATTGGTTACAAGTATGAAACTGGCTGGAGATTTAAAAAGAGGCCTGGTGTGGACCAATTTCTAGAAGCTGTTGCCCCACCACAATTTGAAATTGTGGTATACACATCGGAACAGGGAATGGTAAGCATACATGCTGTCAAAATTTTGCATTGCATCTCGTATGTTTGATACTATTTTCAGACTGTTTTCCCCATTCTGGATGCCTTGGATCCTAATGGATATATTATGTACAGATTGGTAAGAGATACAACGCGTTTTGTGGATGGGCATCATGTTAAAGATTTAGATTCTCTTAACCGTGATCTCAGTAAGGTAAGTATCATCTAATCAAGGTTATGTGGTAATCCTGGTTGTTACGCGATACTAATCAAAATATGTAATTTCGTTTAAAAATACATCGATGTGATTGCATCAGGTTATAGTAGTTGATTGGAATGCAAAGAGTACAAAATTCCATCCCGAGAATACTTTAAGACTAGCCCAATGGACGGGTAATGATAACGACACAACATTGTATGATTTAGCTGCATTCCTCAAAAGTAAGTTTGTTCTGTGATTGTATACCACATCATACACAATTGTTTGTACTACATTAATCTTACGCGATAAATTCTTTTTAGCAATAATAGCGACAAACGTGCAAGACGTACGAGAAGTCCTCAATTATTACAGTCAGTACGATAATCCGCTGCAGGTTTTCAGAGAAAATCAGAGGAAGTTACTTGTAAGCAGCTCGCATTAATTTTCATATCGAATGCGTTTTGACATATACCAACTAATCGAAATTGTTCCAGTTGCAAATGGAAGAGGAAGAAAGCAAAGCGCAGCTGGAAAACGGTAAAGTACTTATTTCAAAGTGGAAGCCCTCTTTCCTTCGGAGTCGTTAAATCGCGGTACAAAATGCAAGATTGTGTAAAATATGAAAAATTTGTAAACCATCATAAACATGTTCATTCATCCTGCTATTGCACATTACATGTAATTATTGTACAATTTTTGTTATAAATAAATAAACAAGTAATTCATACGCCAAAATAGTTGGTTCATCATTTTATTCCACAGTTTTGTAAAAAATAATTATTTCAAGTAAATTAGTATGTATCATGACTTTCGTTTTTTTCGAACGTGTTCCTTCTTCGGACGAGATTTTACTTTTGGTAGAAGCAGCTCTTGCAACACATTACTGTCTTCCAAGGCAGTTATATCTACTTCTTGCGACACGCTTATTAATTCTTGTGTATTAATCGGTGTCGCTATATTTTCGAATTCTTCTTGAGAAGAAATCGGGGCTTTAGTATCTGCAGATTCTAGCCAGCTTAAAACCTTCTGATGAGGTGCTGCTGTCAATGGTAATGGTACCTCCTCGCATATTTCCCATACAGCCAGCAGTTCTGGTGCCAATATGTCCATATAAGAATTTAATTTCTCAAGAGACTGTTTCCAGCTTGGATCGAAATAATTATACGACTCACAGTCGTTACTCTTTAATCGCAATTTTTTATTCGTGAAACCTGTGAAATTGGCACATTAGTATCCCCTAAATTGTTCATCACTTAAGATCATTTTGTGAACTTACATTTGTAAATATGCTGCATGTTCGATTTTTCTGATATAGTTAAAGGTACAATTGTGTCTGCTTGCGAAGACACAGCTTTTTCCCAAGCATTCAATATGCAGTATGATCTACAATGAACATCTGAATATTTGTCCATTGCAGTGTCATGTGTTATGCATTGGTAGGATACATCCCCTAAAAGATATATTTCTGTAAAATTGTCAATTGAAATGATCTATATTTGAAGTGGATTAATGATATCTGTACCAATTGAATTCTGAAGAAACAGGAATATATTTCCAGCTTCGTTTCTTATGAGTGCAGAACCAACATTTGACAATTCGAACCTGTTTCTTAGATATGGGTTCAGACACATTCCTTGCAGTTGGGATTCATTTAATGTTTCCATAATATTGGCAGGGGTGTATGGAAAATTAAAAGAGTGCGAAATTTCGTCGCTTGTCCAAGTATTTAGAATTACTATGCTTTCTGTAGGTACTTGACTAGACAGAACAACAAATTCTTTATCTTCCCTGCAAGCAAACATGAAGTACTCAATTTCTGACATAGTTATATCTTAATTTTTAAATAGCCTAAAATTTCTGTCAGAATATCTAATACCTGTTTGTAACTTGACCAATTAGCGGCGGACTCGTAAACTGATGAGTCCACTTTTGTTGCACGCATTGTTTCGGAGAACGTTTGTCACACATTAAAAGACTATGAGAAGTCCCTATGTATCTACAAAAATGATGTCTACTTTCGATATCTAATGTAATATTTTCGCATTTTTCCAGGAATGGTTTTGGATACAATGATAATGCTGGTAGATCATAAGGAATCTATAAATATTTGATTTGTTTTTTTTTATATCCCGTATGAATTAATTACATAAATTAATGTGGTTTTAGGCTTACTCTAATATCAAGATAATGAAGGTAGCATCTATCTACAAATAAAATAATATTTGGGTCCAACATTTCAAATTTTACAGTTCCCCATAAATCATCTGCTACAGTACTTTGCATTACAGTGTTACTACTTATATGTTTCCTATAAGTATGAAAATGACTAGCATTAATAGTTCTATGTATTTATTAAGAATATGTTTCATTTTACGAATGTGATCGTAATGAATATTTACATTTTGTTTATATCCCAAAGGGTCACGTTTCTCTCTGCGTTTACTGTACAATACTGATCAGTATTATGTAAACTTAAATCTGTGCTAACCAATGGGATATTTGATGCTTGCCTATGAATTTCAGTCAGACGCCATTTCTCATTATGTTCAGATAATGTATAAAAATTACAGTGGTTTTTGTATCTACCCAAAATTGTGCCTAAAATATTGATGGAGCTCTGAAATTTTTTCAATGACCATAATACACTTAATAATATAGGAACTTACATGAATCAGGATTAATATTATGTTTCAATTCAAATAATGAACCATCAAGATCACATTTAGCTGCTTTCTGGAGCATTGGTTTCCAGAAGAAATCATCAACATTAACAATGGGTGTGGCAACTAGACATGTAACTAAATAAGTTTATCAGCCCTTTAAATTGGAGAAAAACATTCTACTCTAATGGTAATACCTAATTCACCCATGAAAGGAAACAGTAGTACATTTTTGTTGTATATCTGTATATGATCCATAGTTCCACCCGTAAAATACCAATTATAAGCCTGAAAGTAATATTATAAACTATCAACTGAATTAAATTCGTTCCCTCATAATCATTTCTGTATTTTACACTCAACATACTCCTTCAAAATATGGATCTGGATCCAGGTCCATAATTTCAGCTATATCAGCCACATACTTAGGCATTTTAGCAGTAACAGCTTTGTCCGTATGTTGCCATTTTATATTTTTTTTATATATCTGCCCTAACTCTATAAAAATTTGTATTCATACATATATACATTGAATAGTATCAAATTACATATTAATTGTTGCGCACTGACCCTTCTCGTGTTTAAGGTAATAATGCTTCAGTCTTTGATTGTCGTCGGTCATATGATTCTTCAGCGTAAGAAGTTCTAGCGCAGGGTCTTCTTTATTTAACACTACATTAACAAATAGATGTTACACAAACAGATATAATCATAATAAGTTAATATTATTTTATCTTGTTCAAATGAGCTGCTTACCAGTCCTTGGTACTCTAACAGGAGGCAATAAAGGCCTTGGTAAATCACAGTGATAAGGATAATCCTGATATTGTTCAACAACATTCTCCAAGTCAACATCATCCACAGAGAAATTATTATGTAAATTATATCCTGGCACCAGGTAATGCGGACAATTTTTCAGAAAGATTGGTTTCAATCTGTCTCTTAAGTGTGTGTCAGCACGTTTATATGCTTTCGACGTTAATATACTTTGATTCTCCATTGTAATAATTTAGAAAATTGTTGATGTTAATCGTTACAATACTGTTTGATATTTGTTGCACTGGTACCAGGATATTTACAATACATAATGCTGTCAAAACTCCTGACATGTCCTTCCACGTGCTGTTCCGAGTTCTGAGTTCTGACGGTCTTTGAATAAAGAGAATCCTCTAATTCTCACCGTCTGCACGACGGCGTTGTGGCGGCAAATTTGAATTCAAATTTGATTTGAGCTGGAAGAAGGAGAATCGCTTCAGAAATGCTACCTCTAAAATATGATAGGGAGATAAAAACGCTCGTGTAATTGTTCTATATGTATACATATATATTTCTCTTCTTAATATATACATATACATATGCATATGCATACATATTTTCGAATTTTATATTCCATCGGATATAATAATACATTTGGCCTGTGTAGAACAAACAGACAGATAATGCAACGTTCGCATAATTGTAAAGTATACTATAAATTAATGTATACAATATACATAGATTTCTCGTGTGCTTTTTTGTGTTTTCTGGTGGAAACTTTCGATTAAATAGGTATCTTCTTTTCTTGCGCGAAAGGAAGGTACGACACGTTTTTGTGCATTTTGTTCTCGCTTATACGAAACTCATTTTCTTCTTCATCTTCTTCTTCTTTTTTTCTTCTTCTTTATGGCTAAGGTCTGTTTCACACGAGACGGTTACGGTAAGAATTCTTTTACTCTGTAAATTCGTGTACGAAGCAAACGATCTATGAAGGAGATCAACAAAAGCCTTGCGACAACGCTTGGTGTCCCAAGAGTCTTGTAAAAATCAAAACGTGAATTGAAAACGATGTAGGCACTCGATCTTCCTTTACATGTAATTTCAGCTTCGCGTCGCCACGGAGGTGTATTAATGTATAAAAATTTCATAGTGATTTAGAAGGGAGGTGTTTCAGTTCGGAAGAAAAACGTTTCCGAGGAGGTTTCCAACTACTGTGTGTCGAGCAAATGGTTCCTTACCATACACATCCAATGTGCCGTGTGCACGGTTCTCGCGGACTTTTTCGAAATCATGTAAAAATCCACGGTCGTTCTGTATAAGAACAATTTCATACAGGTTTTGTTAATACTCAGTTCATGCAACAATTATCGCAGCGCCATCGTGATTCGTTATTCAATCGAAATTCCGATTATACACTGTCACATTTTCAATTCTACCTCAAAGGAACATTATGGTAAAGAATTCATACAAAACACATTTCCTTTTTAAACAAATCTACAGTTTCTTTTTTCTAGGTAAATCAAAATCGTACAAAGCTTCAGTTTCTTCGCCATTTCGTCTTTTATGTTTCTATTGAGTTGGCCAACAAATAATACCCACGATTTTCCAATAAGAAATAATTGCAAATGGTTCTGAACGCTGGACTTGAGTATCTCCAACAATTAGATCGAAAATTTCTATCACAAAACATTCACAGTTTCATCGGTATGCACATGAGGTCCAAATCAATATAAATACTAAACCAATTCAATTAAGTTGAATGAGACTCTTTAAAATTCTACATTAACATCTCAGTTCTTGGACTATACATATACAATTTATAAATTATTATCTCTTTTGTTTCGAAAACAGCAGAATCGATTTCTCCTGGAAAATATCAGACATTATTTATTGGCTAACCCACTATTATCTTAATAGGTACAAATTACATTAACATTTTTATAACGCTCCAAACTGTTGCTATTTTAATAATACTTCGCAGGAGCGTCATATACAAGCGATACAAAACATATTTCCTTTTTTAAACAACTGTACAGTTTCTTTTCTTTCCGATCAAATAAAGCTTTTTCGTCTTTCTTGTTTCTACTTCTTCATCTTAACATGTACGGATAACATTAATTAACAAACAGAATCCTATCGAGACGATTCAATTATTGAAATTGTTCTCAATTTAACCGAACTGCGAAGGCGCTGTATTTTTACCTAACTCGTCGATCGATCTTACTTCTGGTTATGAAGAGTCTGTTCACATTGTACACGATTCTAAATTCGTCGTTGATCGTCTACGGTCGATCATTGATGTCTAGGAGTTTTGGCGAGCTTCATACAAACGCGATCATATTAAAAATATGAGAGATTTCCTCTAAATGCTTCGTCGACCACTTTCCTGTTTGCCAATCGCTATGCCACTACAAATGGTCTACAAGTTTGCGTTGTGACGACCGTGTATAATGCGACAGATACATATTCATTTTCTCCCCTTATCATTGAACACGTACTTTCCCTCTGAGGTAAAAGTTCTTGTCGTTCCCTGCTCGTTAACTATGGACGAACAGCTTTCGTCTCACAATGAACCCTGTTATGCGCTATAATAGCGTCCTTACACTTTTAATCGGAAAAGTAGGCCTGTCTGATTCATCGGTACTATTGCTAGTATAGTTTTGTGAAGGTGTCCCAACATTTACAACACAACTATAAATGCATGAATCAACAAATAAATTAAATAGAATACATACAATATACATATTAAATGCCTATTTAAGATATTATTTCTTCTACGTCAATTGGAGACACCTCTTTCAATAGTTTAATAAAGGACATTGCAGTGTACGTGTATCATAATTAGACTGCGGATCTTTATACAAAATGAAAGTTCTTTGCATTAGTTACTCATTTTTGCCGTAAATGCATAAAATCCGCAGTCTAATCATAATATGCAGAAATGTGTTCCAAATGATACGTGATCGTAATTAGTTCTTTTATTTGTATTTTGCGGGACTGAACACGTGATTGTGCGAGTCCATTGTGATCGTCTACAGTCTACAGGCAGAGTTTGCGATTTTTGACACCAGCGATTCGACATCCTCGTCGCCAAGCAAACTGATTAAAATTACCTCAGAGAGAAACGAAGGTAGATACATATGTCGAGGAAGATACAGAGACAAAGGGGTTCTACATTGTAAGAACCGCCTAGGAAATTGACATTGCGCAAAGGGATACACCCTAACGATCGCATATTTTCTTTCTTAGTTACGAGTAAAAATCTATATATGTATAATCATCTCCTGACGGTCAAAGACGACGTGCGTTCCTAACATCATTTTTGATTATACACTATACAAATCACGATCGAAAAGTATCTCTTATAATGATCTCTGCGAACGCGATGCGTTTATCACTTTGGTACTCGGAGATCTCGCGGAAATCATATTCGGGGAATCTGACACGATCTTCTTCGGAAAACTGTAAAAAAACTGTCGGTTAATTGCTCTGGCGACTTCGATGGCTTCAACAACAGGTTGTAAATAATCTCGAAGTTCGCTCGAAAATCCGCGACATTGCTCGCCGAAATCCACACGACAGTATATTTATCAATGATATTAATAATATGAAAAACAATGACATTTTATTATTCCCTTAAAGAGTTACAGTTCTCTTAAACTACATTGCACGTCACGCTTTTATTGCACACTGGTCGCATACATACCTATTTACAGCATCCACTGCTATATACATTTTTACTTCATGTTAGCCTACTTATTTCTAAACTTAAACTATTTTTTCTTCCCCTTCATCCTTCCTCTTCAATAGACTCTCTGAACACGATTGTGTACCCAGAAGATGCATCAGCTCTTCTCCACGCACGTTATTTATGTCTTAAGATTGGGATCATTCTCTTCTTTATTATTTAATTTTTTCACTTATGTCGCTTCCGTCGCTTCTTTCTTGCTCATTTTCATTTTCGTTCATCGTTCCATTCTTCCTCTTATACTCTTCTTCCTCAGTAATGCCATAAATTCCTTATTAATTGATTATTTTCTGTAATTTTACGTGTTCTCTGTATCTCGATACATTTTTTGGTTCGAAGCTAACAATCAACGCTTCAAAATCAACGTCGAAAAAATAGGTTTCGAAAGGGATTTCGTCCCTATACCGCCAGAAATAATAGTGATCGAAGCCATTGGCCTTTTGTGTACACAAAACCGATGAGTTCTAGCTTTCATCTATGTTTTCATTGTCTGAACAGCGTTTCGAATCTCGGCGATTCCATCATTTTTCTATTGGTCCGACTGGGATTCGTTTCCATCGAAATGGAGATCATTCGCCGAAGAAATCGATGTGTCCTTTATTAATAATCTTGCCCGCACACATGCCTTTGCATCCTGCCACGCTTGTAAGCGGCCTAATAGGTTCTGTACTTTGTGAGAATACAGGTTATCGATTTCTTTGTCGGATGCCACAGCACTTTCCAATATTGCACCCTTGCAACCGACTTTGAAACGCCTGGCGACGGCGACACACGAATTAACGTCGATCGCGAGTATGGTCGTGGCGTGGCCGATGCTGCTGCACTCGCACTGCAGATTTTGTTTCTGGACCAAATTTCCCGATCGGAAACCCTGGAATGTCTCGTAAACGTACAAAGTTTAGTATGAAAGTTGTTTGTTATGGAGGGGAACATTGTGTGGTGTGAACAACTTCATTTTTATAAACGTGTATGGTACTGTGTAGGAACTTTCGATTGTTCTAAATGTGCGGTAAGAAAAATTCGATGGGTCTTACATGGGTCAGTGCAATCAGAACGTGAATGTTTGAAATTACATTTACGTGTAATGGATATATGCAAATGATATCGATAGATCCTAGAATGGTATCTGGAAACAGCAAGTAGTTCTTGAGAGTCTATTTGTGTACAGTTTTTTATTAGATAAACTTAGCAAAATTCTGTCAATCTGTTACATCCCTGATTTCCAAGTGTACTTCATTATCGTAAAGTAACAAAACCTGTAATTTTCTGTGTCCTCTCGTTATAAAGTAGATCTCGCATATGCTTACGTTTACGACCTAAGCCTAACGAAAAACTTTGGTTAATTTTCTCTTACTTATTTTTACGGATTCGACAGCGTCGCAGTGCGAATGATTAACGTGAATTATAAACAACGTTACGAGGAAAGTATCGTAATATAATTATAGTAAATAATTTGTTGGCAGTTGTTTGAAACAATTCACAGTATCCACACATTGTGATTATATTGTTTGGACTTCACAATCGGTATTACGGTAAAGGAAACAGCAAATCAAGTGTTGCTTCTGTTAAATCGTCTCACGATGTATCTGTGGTAAACATTTCTCGTTCGGAGAAAATTCTTTGGAAGGTGATGCAAGATCATGGTGGCTGATAGACGTGAGTGAGTTTACAAAGAAGTGTATCGACGAATATACAGTATTCGCTAAAAAATCTCTAACTCTCTGCCTTCAAAAATCTCGAATTTATGGTAACCCCCTACTTGCACTCTCAACCTTGGATAGAATTACATACAGCGTTCGATACTTCGAAAAGATATCACATTAAATGGTAAAGTAACATGCTGTGAAACATTGGGTCGGCCAAACAGTTCAGTTTCTTTAAGATTTCATTAAAACAGAGGAACCAGCTGAAATTCAATTTCTTGCGACCATTTGACCAACCTGACACAATTGTTCTTCAGTAAAAATTAAATTATCGTACATAGTATATTAACAATAGATGTCCATGTAAATCAATCGTTTCAGAATAAACTTGTTCATCGTCTGGAAATAGTTTTACTCCGAAATCTTTTAGTTTCACTAAATTCTATCGTTTTCTTGAAATAAACTCTTAAATGCACTGGAAATATATGTACCTCCAGCGCTACAACCAATTCAAGTCCTACTAAAGTAAACGTTTATACAATAATAACAATACGACTAGAGTCGAAAGAACAGTAGAATCGCACTAAAGAAATTCTTTGGTTACATAGGGGTAGCAATAGAATATTCTAAATCGTAACGATCAAATGGAACAAGGCTTAAACAATCCAAGTAACAAACGCGTGACTTCGCACGGCGTTATTTAACAAATTCCATGTTTTAACAACGACTTAAAATTATTCAGTATCGCGTTTGACCTCGTTTTCACCAAGATAATCTTCCCAGTATGTTCGCGAGAGTGTTATCAAAATATAATCGCGAACGATCGAAAGCAGCCGGATGCGTCGATTCACATCGCTTCGAAGTCACAGGAACTTATCCGACTGGTCGTCTCTTGATTTGCTATCGTCATGGGGCCAGGATCGCTATAAAAAATTTCTCTTTTGATCTGAAATTGTTCCCCGCCTCCGAAATTAGTCGACAAATCCGGACGGAATGATTAGAGATTTTTCGAAGGAATACTGTACTCGGATGGCCGAACTATCAATCGTCTTTGACCGTCAACAGAGTTCACGACTCGCCCCGTCATCGTCATTTTCCCTGCATGATTTCCCATGATCGAGACCTGCTCGAAGGGAAACCATCTCAAATCTAACCGGCGACGACGCGTCGTTCTGAACCTCTGTAAAAAAGAACGTTATTCGACGTGAATACATTATATAATTCGTCTTTCTCTTGATCTGTGAGATCGTTCCATGGTTTGCACAGAAACGAGGATACGTTTTTCTTTTTTGTGTTTTCTTTAATGAACGATCGACCGCGCGATCGAACGATCGACGTCTCTCCCGTGGGATCGATCGCTTCCCACTCGAGAATTTGATTAGGATCCTTTGATCAGGATCCGTCTCGATCGAGCGTTTAAAGTTTGTGGTATTTGGTTCCTTATGACCGAGACGACTAGGATTTGGTGCTGTCAGTTTGTGCTTTCTCCTTCTGGGCCTTGTTGAAGCCGTCGATCAGAGTTTCGATTATGAATTTGATTGTTAGTTTGTAGATGTTCTCCACGTTCTCCGAGTATCGATCCTCCAATGTTCGCTCCACCGCCTCCAGGAACGGCTTCTCGATTTTCTGGAAGGCAAATCTGTGTAAATATGCGACTCACGATATCACGTTCCTAGAAAATCAAAGTTTACTCGCTGTATCCCTATGTCAACATTTTGTGTTCTTTATATCAACGGGACTTTGAGGAATACGGCAAAAATTAAACATTTTGAGGATGACCGGACTACTTCAAGAAATATAATACATTAAAAAGATTGATTCCACAAATATTCACTGTATCGTGAGCTTATTGTCCACAATAAGAGGCAGAAATGTTTTATTTCTGAGAGAAAGAGATGAGACGAGGTTTTCCGATTTGTCCCTTTGAAGTTTAAAGACAGTCCAGTTCCACTAACGGCAGAATGTGTTATTCCTCCGTCTGGAGCCGTCTATATACATCGGGTCACAAAAGGGTTCTATAGATGACATTTAAAAGGCGAATATGCGAGTGACAAAAATGAACGGATCTTTTGTGCCGGCTAGGACAAAAAAGCGTTTACGTGGAAGTCAAGGAAGGAGGGAGAGAATTTTATCCAGAACGTCTCTGAGCCGGGGGAGTGCTTGGAGCTATGGTACTTTAGTTTGGTAACAAAGAGTAAATTGTTTCTTGAGCACCGATTGTGAGGCGACTTTCTAAAGAGAGAAGTAATTCGGAACACGGACAAGCACGGCCAGAAAAATTAAATGGGATTGAATAATGAATTTTTCTCTCAGAGAGAGAAAGAAAGAAAGAGAGCTTACCCAAAAATATTGCGGATTGAAGCCAGGGATTTTTGTGTGCGTTGCACCGACTTGGTGGAGACAAGTTAGGAAAGCGTCCATGTCGTCGAGCCCTTTGATACCTTCGTCGAGGGCCGACATCACTTTCTCCGCGTGCTGCGCCAATTCCATGCTATTGGTTTGTTGCTCCTTCGTCTTCAATTCGCGGAATTGCGTAAACATGTTTAACAGTTCTTCGTTCTCCTCGAACAGCCTGCAAATAACCAAAATCGTCAAACGTCAATCTGCTACGTTCTAAACTAAGAAGAAATCAATTTTGAGTCGGTTCTAGTACCTTGTAATTGATGCAAACAATTTTGATTGTACATTAAGATTCGCAGTCTAGTTACAAGTGTATCAAAATTGCACAATAATAAGGATTAACGGTTCGTGTTGAATAAATTTCTGTCAAAGCGAGAATAAGTTTAATACAGGATATTAATTGCGTTGCGTCAAACGGCGAAGGGGTTGATGAATTAATTAAGCTCCGCGAAGAAAACTGAAGAGAAGATTACACTGCCCGAGGAGCTGATTGAGCTTCTTTCGAGGGTTGAGTGGGATAAGAGGACTCGACTATGTTTTGTGAAGCAATGATAATCGTTCCCTGCTTTAGAAACAGGAGTCTTAGCTTGAAACCTAGTGTGAAGCATCTTATAAAAACCACTCTGAACGTGTCGACATTTTAAAACATCGAATACTCTAGAGCTTCAAACAAAGTTTCCGTAAGTGAAAATACATACAAACAAGTTCCTTACTGTGAATTATTTACAATCTCCACAAACATTGCAAACGAATAACATATTCAGAATATCAATATCACTGTAATAATTATTGAACGTTGTCTGTTGATCGAATTCTCGGTATACATACAGTAATGTTAAATAGAATTTCATATTATTAAAGAGTGGTGCACGACTCTTTTGATTTCTCAATAAAACGAAAGTATATCCGCCGAAATGAGTGAATAGAATTGCTTAGAGCCAGTTGATCGAAGTTTGTATTGATTCTGAGAACTAGCGTTCCCCATGTTTGGCCACTTTCCTCCGGAGTTGGTAGAAAAATGAGAGACACTGGCGTGCAGTATTTGTCTCTATCAGTCTCGCTGGTCGCGTGCAACTACTTGGCAAAGTAGGTACCAAATTAGTTGGCCGGTCAAGGATTCTGAGGGGTAAATTCCATCATACCATCTCTCACCTTTGCGCTCTGTTTCTACTCGCCTCCGCTCGACCTTATTGTTTGCCTTAAAACGAGTAAAAAAAGAAACAGAAGCGTAAGGCTGAGGGCTCCTTTGAAGGAGACACTCTGCGGATCGGGCCTCCTTCCCGCACTCGGCGCTCCCGTGTTCACTTTGCTATCGTGAAAGATGAAAATGGGAAAATGTGTCACGGATACTAAAGGTACCGAGTGTTTTCAAAAAGAGTGTAATCCAATTCCGAACCGACGAGTGACAGAATGAGCGTGAAAACGCGAGATAGTAGGCCGGTGCTAAAATAACGACCGAAATCTTTTAACTCTTGGTAAACATCAGTCTGATTTTTCATTTTCATTATTTGCTTTATCAAGATTATCTGTTAGACGAAGGATGAGCGTTGTTTAACCCCTACTTTGTTTCTATAATTGATTTATTGCCAAGACTCAGTTTTGTTTCCAGTCTCCTCGCCTCCCAGACAAGCTTTCCGTAATTTCAGTGCTAAAGCGACATCGAGTGCGAGGGGTTGAAGAAGTATGATGATCGCAGCTATATTGCAGAAGGGGAAGTAATTTGTGACGTCACTCACAGTTGGGGAAGTGGCTCCAAGCGGCCAACTAATTAGGCGCCTACTTTAATGTGGCGAGGAAGAAGTGTGCCGGCCTTGTAGATATCTGCTCAATTATCTCTCGCTTGATTGCATTTAGTATTCAACGATTATCTGACGAAACAAAACGCTTGCTACACGCTTCGTGCTTACGTGTCGCTATTTTTGCGAACACACAACCGAAGGCATAAATAATCGCATGTAATCAAGAGCACCAATTCAAAAGTTTAAGTCACGCTTGATCGGGCAGCGTGAAAATTGAAACGTTAATTGTAAACAGATTTTTCCGAGAGCAGACGCAATCAAGTCTAACTCTAAATCAGGATTTCAATCTTGACGTAATTCGCCAGCAGTTCGTGCTCTCGTTCCTCGTTTAGGCGTTACTCGCTAACAGAGTTAAAATCATCTAATTGTTTTACGAATTGTTGTTATTCGAGAAGGGGCTTTTCCAGTTTATAAATGACGATTATTTCGTTCCAGTAATTGTTAGAGTGTTCGGAACTTTGAGAGGCTTTTTTTAACGCTTTAAGGCGGGAATCGAAATTTTAGATTTACGAGACCTTCGTCGTAAGCACATCATGAACGTGGTTGGCGACTCGTGCAGCCGACCATGTAACGATTGATTTTGCGCTCCAAATCACGGATTTATCGTCTGCGATATCTAATAACGCCTTGGGAGAAAAAAACTACTGGTCTGACATATTTATTTCAGTTAGAAATCATGAAACACATGTTTATTTTACGTTCGTAGTTTTATTAAGTAATCTGTGATTTTTAGCGCGGTAACAGAATTAACGCTGAAAATTGTGATTGCATTTGCGATTAAACCTTTTCCTTTTAAATTCCCCATTTTTCAATTTCGAAGGATACGTTGCAGTTTATTCGGCCCACCCTGTGTGCATCCGATGCAACGATGCCGCAAGGAGACCCAAAAAGGCTGTGAGAGGTACCTACCCATGGCCTTCTTGGTCTCTTCACCGAATAGTAAGTGGAGAATACGTGCATAGGACAGAACGATGCATCACCAGCTAGTAGCAAGTGTTTGACCCACATTTCTATCAACAATCGTTCGTATATGAAAGGTCAACCGAATCTTCAAAAATAGCAATTCGGATCCAGACAGTGTCGTAAAAACCAATAACAACACAATCAAATGTACAACGTTAACTGTCCATATCCAAGCAACGAATACATTTGTTGTCCATCGAGCTGACACTTAAAATCTATGAAATACAAGAAAATTGAAAAAACTCGTCCACTAACAATATTTGCGTTGTATATTTACCACGAGTCGATCAGAGAAATATTTCATCAAACTAGGTATCGAAATGGAAATTTATTTAAATATCCCCACAGTCTAGCAATAATCATCCAGTTTGCGTTTGATAAATTTCTGTGGAAATAAATATGCGTTCGGTAGAGGATATTGAATGCGTGTATCAATATTAAATAAATTACTTCGATTTCATCAAATATTTGCGGCTGACAGCTCGGTTATCAATGAATTAAAATGCAGCCTCGAAATTCAGCACTCTGTGGTCTGATTCGCAAAGTCACGAGAAAAACGTAGTAGGGGATGGCTATGAGAGGCGAAGAAACGAGATGATAGGCTGATGTTCACGTCGACTCGTCCAGGAACAACCCTGAGCGTACTATTTCTGCGTTCGGCCACGCGAATAGTCTGAAAATGCCAATACGAGGAAGCCCATTGTTCAGCAATGGGCGGGAGCGAAAATGAAAAACAAGGAACGCGTGCGTTTCACGCTGAAGTTTCGTAGCTCGAACGTTCGTGAACGATAATAATTATACGGGGTATTAGGTGTTCAATGTCCATATCGTCACGCTTCAATCGCCCTATCCTAAATGCATAATTGACACGTTGATCGCAGAAATGAAAAATCTTTTGCACATTGGGGTTACAGTACAAAAGGTTATCACTTTGCAATTTTGACGGAACCATAATCCTTAGGTAGGATTAACTTGAGATTAAGCCTCCATGGACACCATCGATGATGCAACGTAGCCAGGCCCGCACACATTCTATTTAATAGTCCAGTGCGAAAGAACAGAAAACGCAACGACCCTAACGAGAATCGCATGCTGGTAGCGGTGTTTGCTATAGCCCTAAGTGAGCACGTGTCCTCCTCATCTGAAATTGCGAAGTGGGTCGGCGCAAGATGTAAAAAGTTCTTCGCTGTCACGGAAACATACGATGCCTGTTCTCTGCACAGGGTGCACAACTATGAGGAAGGAGGATTTGATTTAGAATGCTAAAAAATAAGGTGACTTTTGCAATTTTTTTTAAACCAACTATTTTATTAGTTATAGCATTTAATTTTTGCCAGAAACAAGAAAGAAAACGAATTATATTCTTATCATCAGCGCGGAAGTTAATACGATGATAATATTATGATTTTATAAAATTATTTGACTGATTTTTTAATAATTGTGTTAAGTTCATCCGCAGTAATTAGCGTAAGAACGTGTAAAGATTTTCCAAAATTCGTACCGACTCGTCGGCACAGCTCGAAGATCTTTCTATAGTTAGTTGCCAGCTCGGATAGGGTCGAGTGAGAGCAGTTTTCTGACCACGGTAAATTATTTCAGGGCATCCCTTTGTTAACTTATCCTATACGCTCTAGTTACGTTCAGAGTGCATCAATACAGGAATCCAATGATTCAGTTACAAGTGGATAGATAAAGATAGAAAATAAAGGGAGAGCAACCTCAACGCATATAGAAGAAGGGAAGCATGGTCTGAAACAACTCTGGATAATGGAATCTGGAAAACAGAATGCGAACCATCCTCGAATTTGATGATTTACGTATGCAAATGCGGCCAATCGATAATGTTTTTTTGGAGATCACTCGAGGACATACAATGTTAAGTATATTTAGTAATTTATTGTTCGAAAATAAAGAAGTGTCGATTAATTCAAAGATTTATCGTGTTTAATTTTTTTTTGAGAACATACAGTCTAAGATAAAATGATACCCTCTACTTTTCGAGATGTCGCAAAAAGTCGGATTTCGACTCCTAACTTCGAAGATTACTATCATCACTTCAACATAACGATGGCCAATAAAAATAATATTTTTTTAAGAATCCAATATTTTTCCAAGAACCCCCATACGTTTCGTCAAAATCGACTTGCACGAGTTGTATATGTTCCCCTGTCAGTGAAACTGACGCTCTATCGATTTGAACATAGCATCATTGTCTCGCACCACCGCAAACAAGATTTTGGCACAGCTTTGCCACGACATCGTGATCGAAAAGAATATTTGCAGACTCGCAGCGGAATCCACGAATTCCACATTTTTGTTACTCCGACATTGTAACTGTATCGACAAATTCATCGATGTGTTATACGTCGACCTTCGGATGACCTTTCGACGACCTACGATATCGACTATGCTTCATCGTTACAACTACACAGATGCTAAGCACGCGTATTAGCCTTTTGCGACACTTTTTTTAGTCGTCTAAAGGTTAGCATGTTTTCATGATATTTCGTTGCAGCGCATCGAGGAGAATGGCAGTGTTGTTCTCGATGGATCAGCTGGCACCGTCCTGCTAATATCAAGAGAAAAGGTAAGAGTTTTTAAAAGGTACGGTGTACCTTTTCTTGTACAGTGCAGTCGACGCTGCAGAAATCGATTTATTACAGAATTCTGTTGTGAAGAAAAATCGGTCGTAGAAGCAACTCTCGGTTATTGTTAAAACAGACTGGCTGACCCATTCCAGTAGAACCAGGCTGCATTGTGAGCACTGCAAGACAAGTTCTGTCACTGCGCGTTATTTCATGCAGGCTCGAAAACTTTCTACCGAGCGCCACATTGATTGAACGACAACGTCGAACACCGAGTATACGTGGAGTCTAATATTAGATGAAATGTTGATGGATATTTGGGTCTAACCCTTACTATATTATTATTGATTTTATAGACGAATGCATGAGTGCACAGTGGTCAGGTGTACAAAGTTATGTTGCCGCAAATATACGGGGTGGGATGTATGAATGGAATTTTCGAAATCAAACAAAAATTTCAGTATCATCCTCTTGAGTTATAATAATCTCAGCTGGGACATCGTTCGCGGAAACTTTTACAGAAAAGAAAGTCGAAAAGTCGAAAAGAAAGAACAATTCAAGATTGCACCATTATTGAATCTTCACAAATTCTGTAGGCAACAGTTCGTCGATATTTTCTTTCGATTCGATTTGTTTATCAGTAACTTCGGGGGCTATTTTCACCCCATGAACATGAAAACAGGCGGCTATAAAAAAATACATGTCGAATATTTTTCGATGCTCCACTTAGTTAGGTGCGAAGTTTTATATCAAGTGATGCATACGAGTGACGTCTATTGTCAGCACCGTCGTACGCTGTTGGAAATTTTGTTGCATCGTTAACTGAACGTCTAATGTTTTAGAAAATAATCAGGAAGGACAGGCAGTGCTAAAAAGAACTATACTGCTGAAGTAGATGATTTAAGGGCTGATATAGCAAGCTGAATTATGACAAAAATAACCGTGAAGTTATGCGTGCTTCATTGAAAAATGAATAATAGCGCTTTATTAAGTAATAACAATGATTAAAGTTTGATTTTCTCTTATCATAGGAAATCACTCTATCTTTGTCCCACCTGTTGCTGAACAGTCCGTACTGATTTTTTTTATCTATTTTGGCTCTAAACAGTTACGATATATTTTTTACTGCTGTGAAGTAGTTTTACCGTCAAATTAACGTATTTAGCTTACAAAATATTTGCAATCTTCATCTGTAAATAATTTTGACCTATTGTTGTCCATTTGAATTATAGTTTTACAACCATTAAGCGGAGTATATACTTTCGATTATCAGACGTTGTCGAGGTATGCCAACAATCGTCTTCCCTAAGTATAATACCTAAATCTGTTCTCTAGCGAACTTACATAAGTACGTCAATTACGCTCGGTTATTATACGCCAATATCTAGAAACCTATTGTTCCACTATGAACAAAGAAGAGCCGACAGATAAAGCGGAACGGCGTGTATCTGACAGACAAAAATTGGGGATAGATTCTAGTATCTCCCAACAGATAAAAATAGAAGTAGGCACTGAAAGTGACAGTCCAGGTTAATTATCGTCGCACGGCTCTGTGCTGTAAAGTTTATCGATAATATTATCGCGCATCCAACCGTTACATTTAGAATAAAATGTCATAAAATAAGAGAGACAACCTTAAAAATCATCCACAATGTTTTTCCACTAGAATTATTCCACTGACAACAACAGACTTCACATACGTTGCACTACAAATCGTCACAGATACAAAAATATATCAAGCTTCCAAACATTTTTCTAATAAAATTAAAGAAATAGACACACAATTCATAAATATATTGCTACAAATTTCAAGTTCATCTTTAAAAAATTAGGAAGCAGACAGCTAAATGAGGAGGAGGAGATGGCTGCAACGACCTAAATTACACAAACGCAACGCATGCAAGCGAAGACAAAAATCGAAGGATGCAAGACTGCTTTTGCGCCGGACGTTGATGATGTCCTTGAAGATTCTAAACGACCGCCTAATCGTGTGATATCATTCGCCGAGGGTGAACCATATACAAGACATCGTAGTAACCAAGACAGAACCAAACGAAGAAAATTCTTTCTGTCGAGACAAAATTTTAAAAACAATTTTTGCGTCCCAATCTCCAAATAAAGATAAGTTGAGTCAACAATAACGCGTAACCAATAATTGATAAAAGTGAGAAAGTAAAATGATAACGCAATGAATCAGGTCCTATCGGTGCCATTATCAGTGTGACAGCTCACAATCGAAATCCGTATTTGCTATGATTGGTGAAGGCCAGATTCAAACAGTGATCATTTTACAGATAGAAATGGCAGAACTTTCGCTGTTCCGTTCTCCTGTAGACCTATCATTAGAGTATGTAGCCTAACAATTAAGCTATCTCCTACGAAAATATGATATTTGAAGTTTTTACTATGTGTCAGCGATCTGGGACCGGCGTGCGACAGTTAAATGCGACAACAGTAAGTTTTTGGGAACAAATCCACAAAAATATGATACCCCGAGCAGCTTGTTGTCGGCTGACGATAATTAAAATTCGAGGACACAAGTTTGCAGGGAACTTTGTTAGCAAGACTTTGCGCGAAACGCAGAAAGTTTTGAAAACTGTGTCTCCGCAGAGGAGCTTATCGTCGTTACGAACCTTATGAGCATGTAGACACCAGTCTGCTCCAGTGCCCTGGATACGGCTTTCCAGCTGGCCATAACCGTAAATTTCTGTTTCGCCGTGAGCGGAAGCCGTGGATCCGTGGGAGTTTGGTTCTGCGACTTCGCGGTCGCCAATTTGCTAAGCTCGCAGCCCATGTTGCAGCGGCTCGAACCTTCTGTTCGCGAAAATAAAGAACCACCGACACACTCACCACAGCTCCCCGTGGAGCCGAGCAATTACCACGCTTTCCGGACCTAATCCAAACCCGGTCTCCCCAATTGAGCCTCATTAATCTCCGACGCGCATCAAAGATAAATCGTCACCTGACGGGAACTAATTCGATCGAAAAACGTCCGGGCGAGTTTAATCAAGCAATGGCGGCGCACGATCACTGCTTCCGAACGAAACCACCGGGTCACTGCTGTTCAATCGTCTCGCAAAAACTGTTCCCTCGATATTTTTCCTTTAAAACGAAGTTGAAACTTTCGTATAGACTGTCTCTCTCTTTCTCCCTCTTTGTTTCTCTCTCGAATACGGAAACAGCGTCGTTGATTGCTAATCAGCAACATTCACCGGCGTCATCGAGCTGTTCAACAGCGCTTCGTCGATTAGTGCAGTAATCGTCAAAGCTTTCACACGATAACTTCCGGCTCGCCCATTCTATGGTATCTTCTTGCGCTTTGTTCATTTACATCATTTCTCGGGATTTGAGGAACGAAGAATTTATGTACGTCATGTCCACCGGGCTTTCAGATGATGACGAATGGTGTTACAGGTCCATTGGGAACTTTGTTGACTTCCTGGCGTTGTTTTCCCCAGGAACGATGCTGCTGAAATTTTCTACTGAAAGAATGAGGAAGATTGCTAGTTAGAACGTTCAGTTTTTCGTGGAGGGTGAAACGGTAGACAAGGTAATGGCGGATTGTGGTTGCTTGTGACTCGTAGTGTATAATTTTAGCAAATGGAGCTGCTGCAATTTTAAATTCTTAAAATTGCAAACAAATAATTCAATCTTTCACATAATAAAAGATTATTTAAAAAATCCTTATCCGCATAAGGTTGAACCGACATCAAAACAGAATTCTTGGTTTTCAAGAGCTTTGTCATGATATTTGTAGCTTTTAGTGGAATCGAAAAGTGCTTATAGTGTAATGGTTTAAAATGTTCGCATAATTATGCAAGAAATTCTCAAGAGTGGTAACTTTCTTCGATCGAACGGTGTACAATATAGAAGCTGTGATCAAGGTTTTACAAACATTTGTATCCACACAATGGCGCTATCTATAGCACGGAATGCGTACGTCCACACACATAGTGTATCCTATTTTAGTGCACGTGTCTGAGTACTTTTGTATGCTTTGAAAATATAAAAGGATTCCTATAATGCCACCTGCGTGATTTTCAAGAAGAAATGGAAGACCAGTGATTAATCCAAATAGATAACAATCGTGCTCAAACAAATATGATGCATCGGGGTTGCTTGAGCTTTCAACACCGATAGCAATTCTATAGTGGCACAGTCTTATTTGTAACTATTTTCCAATTCAATAGCGAAAATCAGAGTATAGACAATGTTTTTAACACCATGACGAACCCTAGTGTACCATTATGGAATTACTTGTTGACACACGTGAAATTACGTTAAAAATGAATAACATAAATTTGATCGAATCCTTAGGGTACATTGTGTTCCATAATGACTGACCTTTAATGACCTCGAACGACCTTTAATCACGGGTCATTGTACGCTTCTCGAAGCTCGCCATTAGAGGGTGATTAAAAAAAGAAAGATTTTTTGTACGCGTTTCATATGTTCACGTACGAAAAACTCTAGACAGCAGATCATGTCCCACTTAGCATAAAGCAAGTTTGGTCTGATGCACTTTTTCTATCACCGACAGCAGCCCAGTTATTCAAGTGGCCTGTTTTAAGTGCCTCACCCTGTATAACCGTAGCTTCGAGCGACGTATTCTGGAGCTAACGATATATTTTAAGACATTAATCGATGCAGCTCGTCATTCCCTATAAAAAAGCATTAAGCTATCTATGCCAAGAAGTAATTAATCTAGAAGATATTTTAATTCCGATATCGATTGACTCGCTGCATTCAGCCCGAAGGACGTACTTTTGAATATCAACTTTAAAAAGGTGAACGTTGCACTGCTGCAACTGCATTGCAATATTTATATTAAAATGCCACCCAAACTTCTAACTTTCCCGCATACGTTGGTTTTACTTTGTGCGGGTAATTGCATCGAAATTTATCGGGAAGAAAAACCAAGATGGTCGTCAAATTTAGGTAAAAATTTCCATCAAGAAAATACTTATTCTTTGTCATGTGTATAATTTTGATGTAATAAGTTTCGTTTTTTCTACCAATTAGCGATGTTGTTAGAGTAAAAAATATGTCCACGGGTCTGAATTACCGACACTGCGCGAAAGGTCCTATTGCAATAGCGTACTCTACCAAATGCAACGGTCAATCGGCGAACTACACAGAACTGCATCGAAAAAAGTGCATGTCCAAGCTTTTGTCGTCAGTTCTTAAATTTAAAAGTTGCCATTTTTAATTAATGCCAATACAGAAAGAAAATTGAAATCTCTTTTTCATTCTATTGAATAATATATCCGGAATTTATGGATTAAGTTTTGATAACACAAGAGTGGAAACAACTTTCTTTGAAAATATCCATACAAGTTTGCGTTGACCTTTAGTATTTGTCTCGCGAGATGCAGAAAATATTTTACGACGTCTCTCGATTTCCTTCATGTAAAAGCGTGAATCCACAAACTCTATCAAAGTATACACTCAAGTGGCAGGAAACTGTGAGCTAATGGAAAGAATTGCATAAACAATGAAATATTACAATGATGGGATGGGATGAAATGTAGAAATCGACAAATCTCTCTGGGAAGCAATAATGAACGCAGTTGCATAATTTTATTGAAAGAAAACGGAGAACCAACTCCGAGTATATGTACACAAACAAACCAGTAAAACTGTACAGAGCAATTAAAACGGAACATTAAAAGAATGCAAAGCAATAAATCAGAATAATACATTTGAAATAGAATTATTATATTCAATTTGAATTGTAATACCATAACGCTGCTAAAAGCATGCGAAATAAATAATCAAAGTAATACAGATTTAATTAAAAGCAGCGTATTAAACTAATGATAAAAACATGGACGTGACAAGCGAGAAATAAAATAAAATATACAGAGTAGCTTTTAAGTTGTCCAGTCACCGGAACGCGTGTGTAATACAGTGTACAAAAAAAATGGAAAAATGTGAACAATGTAAATGTGCGAGCGAGAACGACGTACAGAAAAATAATTTGACAATTTTTACGCAAATTGCGAAATCGTAGACGCGACGATGGCAGCTATAAAAATAATTCTTAAACCAAATCAAAGATTATTGCTACTCGTATTCGATCAATGTGACGGCCAACGTGTTAATAAAATGGAGCGTCGAGTGACAGGACCGCAAGTCAATTTATATAGAGATGACTATGATATATTAAATCAACTTGGGTAGCTGAAGAAGATAGCCTGGATCCATCAGCAGCCATCGTGGCTGTCCACCCCACTTTGAGCACCCAAACATGATCAGTCTGGTGGGGTTGACAGCTATTACGACTGTTGATGGTGTACCATCTTTCAAAAAGCAAGTCATACCTTACAGCAATACGAAAAGATCACCCTGTAGTTTAAACACGATCTAAACGAGACATTTGTAAGAGCGTACTGCTGAACATCTCTGGAAAAATTAATATCGATAGTACATCTAAAACGATTAACTTCTAGACTCTCCGACGAGTACTTACTTAATAATTGATCCAATCTTCCACATTATTAATTACATTTGGTGATGTATCAAAAAGCACTCGTCTAATTTTTCGTACTCCTTTTCGTTTTTATATATTTTTATCAGTCAAATGACATTATTGTCGTGCAT
The DNA here is from genome assembly GCA_028455805.1 of Lasioglossum figueresi. Classification (NCBI taxonomy): domain Eukaryota; kingdom Metazoa; phylum Arthropoda; class Insecta; order Hymenoptera; family Halictidae; genus Lasioglossum; species Lasioglossum figueresi. The sequence goes on along the minus strand of CM052202.1, from coordinate 1,650,293 downwards.
TCAATGCAGATGTAGCTACAAGTATTTGATTCCATTTTGATTAAAATCGGTGTAAGATCGTATTGGTATTATAAATGTATTTTCAATCCATGCTACAATTTTTACAAGTATGTTTACTTTAGCAGACATAAAGGTGCACTTTGTAGAAGAGACGGTTTGTCTTCTAAACCTCCGTTTGCGACCAAAATGAGACGTCTCAAGGATTCTCCGATTTTGCGACATCAACTGTTTGGAAGACGTGCTTAGCATGCTCGAGGGATATTATCTGACATCTTGAACGTCCGGAACACATATCCTACTCCACAGAATTAAAGGATCGCTAAATTTTGACTGACAAATGGTTGATCTTTGAACTGCTGTAACTTTATAAGTGATAATCGTACGAGAGTCTACCTGGTTCATTTTAAAGGACAAAGCTTCTACTTTTATATCCCCGTATTGAATTTTGGAGAAGAACCATTTATATCACAGAATACCACCACGATACTGATCATGATTGTTGGTACAAAACAAAGTTAAAACTTACGAATTCAAACAGTTCTACAAGGTTTAAAAAAAAAATTTCGAGATTCGTTTTAAAATTATCTTGTAGAGGCATGTCTTCTCTTTATAACGATTTTAAGTGGACTATCGTATCATGGTTTTTTTAGAATGTTACAGCGTTTCAAAGAATGACAATTTTTCGGTCACATCAATTTAGTGACCCTTTAATTTCGTGGAGTAGTGTAGAGAAACACGTCCTTGTTGTATGACTTGAACACGTGCAGCCAGTGACCTACATCACTTCAACACTAACAGCAACACTGTCATCTGCAATAACGCGTATCGTCTAATTTGATCTTCTCACAATACCTACTCACGAGTATGAAATATTTAAAAAAAATGAATCAGATCGCTGCACAAGATACTTCCAAAGTATGCTCAATTCTTACAACAGTGCAATTAACCTTGTGCATTTTAGGGCACAAAAGTAAACTAATTGTAAGGAAGGAGATTACGATTTATAAAAATTGCCGGAAATTCAAACTTCAAAGATAAATGCCGATTTTCCGTTCGAAACTTTCAGCTCTCACGGTTTTAATAACTATAGAACGTACATCCACAAAGCAAACACATTCAGAGTATTGAAAATCCGTTTAAGCCCATTAACGGCAAGGAAACTCGACGCACCATTAGACCCAGCTCTCCGCACGCTATTCCATCGTCCATCGAATGCGTTCGGAAACAAGAATAAGAACTAGAGAGCCTCAATAACCAATAAACGCATGGAAATAACCGAATCAATAGCTGAAACATACTGTTTTTAGACTAGCCGCAACGGAAAAGAGAAAAGAAAAAACGAAAAAAGAAACAGGTTGAAGGATGTAACGCATTACGAAGGTGACAGAAGATGTATATTTTAAGAGGATATAATGTATAACATAACACTGCTACATAATATATTCGACATCGATATCGGTGTGCCCGGTATAAATAGTATTACTACACAATCATCGATCGGTGTACGATGAAAAATTTACGAAAGGAACAGGGGAGGCCTACCGTAGAAAATTGTGAGAAACAGAATATGCTTGGGAGCATGTGGGGAATAATGAGTATGGTTTTGGGACGACGCTGTCCACCGTTCCATCTGTTTTCGGTTGATAGAAAGAGAGAGAGAGAGAGAGAGAGAGAGCGAGGGGAGAGAGAGAAATAGAGAGAGAGAGAAGGATGTAGAGTGAAAAGATAGAGAGATGAAGGGCTAAAGCTGGGAGAATCACCTGGTGCATCAAGCCGCGATTTCTGTTGACTTGATGGTTCGCGAATCGCCTAACAAATCGATCCGCACACGATTAACAAACTTCGGCCACGTTTCTCTGTTCCCGGATCCCGGCTGTCGAGGAGCTGGTAGCACCGTAGTCCTCGCTCATCATCTCGGACCAAGGAAAACGGCCGAGGACACCTTTGTTGGCGCGCACATATCCTCGGGCATACACATCCGCTTGTTCCACGACGACGATCCTCCGCGTGTTTTCGCGAAACTGTTTTGCGATTCGCCGCGATCCGTCGCGAATAAACCGTTCTCATCCGCGACCACGATCCGTTCCCGTGGACCAGCCAGGATTTTCGGACGCGATCGACCACGCTCTCTCCCTTTGGTCCTCTCTCTCTCTGTGTTTTCTATCTTTAGAACGTCTCCCGGGGATCTGGATTGTTCGCGAGGGTGGTACGCACGGCCGTGTTGCCCTCAGCCCAGACAAGCCGAGACTGAGGCACCCGTAACAAGTGCTCAGGACGAGCACGCACATGCGCAACCATGCTCACCCCCTTGTCTTTTCGGGCTTTCCTTCGAACTACCCTACAACCCTCCTCGATACAACCTGCGACCGATTAATCGAGCATTTTGCATTTTCTTTTCGGCTCACCAGCACGCCGACCTCGGCGAAATCGTTGGAGGACCCCACGACAATCCCCTCTGATTTTATCGAGAAGGTCATGTTATTCCGGAGGGTGTATTTGCTGAGAATTGGAGAGTCGTCGAATTTTCTTTCGGTGGTGTTTTTTCCTCTGAATGTCATCTGTGTTCTTTTGTAAACGGAATCCTGTATATTTTACTAATCCAGGTCATCACCGACGTTGAGTCCGGATAAGTTGTGACTAAACGTAACTCTGTTTATGCCGCCAGATCATGCTCGTATCCCGAAGCGCTTTGCTTTCAGACAATTGGCTCACATGAAACTATGTGCACCGCCTTCAATTGCCCGCTTCGCAGAATTATCGTAACTTCGAGAATCTCGAATAACGTAACAACTTCGTTTGTTTAAATTACTCAAAATAAAACATTTCTGGCTGAAATTGTACATTCTCATTTGAAGTCCTACCAGTTCGTCAATTCTGTATTTCCCTCAAGCTTTTCAGTTTCATTTCCTAAGTAAGTTTATAAGATTTAAGAATATCATTTTTCATTTTTTATTTCTTGCAAAAAATTGAGATTATAGAATGCTTGCCAATTCGCATCTCGCGCGATGTTTGTGTAATATTCTACGCGTGAAAGTGAGTCGAAAAGAAAGAATAAATTTGAAAGAAGAGATTGAAAATCCATCGAATATGCGTCAGATAGGAATCGGCTGATGTGTCTGATCAGGATCTGCCGATTCTACTTCTCGCATTTACTAAAGCACGCGAACTGGACGGATCTTTAAATTCGAGTTACCCCTACTGATCTAGGGTGTGGGTGACGAGGATATCAGTCAATTGACAATTTCCGACTTCAATGAGAATCAGCATAGCTTGTTAAGTAAATTTTTTTAGCTGATATCCAAATTTAGGATTTCTTAGCTGATATTTAAATCTCAATAAACACATTTCTATAATTTGTATATTACAATCAACTTCAGTCAATTTTTAATTGTTCCTGTTCAATCGCTCGCGTTTAATTTTATCTAGATGTTGGGTCATTAGTCCACGACCGACTTTGGAGAAACAACTATTTTTATCACTTTCTGTACATTTTAGATATCGAGACGCCGATCGCGGTATCTGAAATTCCAAGTGATCAGTTTGACCCCGTTCGATTACAGAGTACCTACCCGGACAGTTTTAAGGGATACTATAGTTGAAACGTTAGTCGTGGCTTTCTAGAAAATATCCCAGCAGAACATTAATATTTGGCGTGCGTAATTGTCTAATAACAAACTATGTCTGTTTTCGGTACATATTGATGATGGTGTGTGCTGTGCGTGCACTATCGATGTCACTGCTCAGTATAAATAAATAGTCTCGGAAGTAGAAATTATGAGACACTTCAGTCAAAGCATCTTAAATTATACCAGGAACCATTGTATATGTAAACCGGGCTCAGACATATTTTGTGTCGATTAAAATAAAAAATAGTTAATTACTTCAACTAATTCTTTATTTTAGTTTTAGGGCATAATATGAACTGGAAGCATAGTTATTCCGAAACAACATCTAGCTAAATAAAAGAATACATGTGTTTTTCGTATCTTTATTTCTCAAATATATTAGTGTATGGGGGTTAAAATTTTTTCTTTCCGCAGCTGTCAAGCATAATTTTGTTGTACCAATCGGACATGTTACAGAAGAAGTTATTGCTTTACGAATTCTTTAAAGTGGTTTAGTTTAGTACATTCAGTATTTTCCATTTCTAGTTTCAAGAGTTGTTCTCACCCCTTTGAAGTGGCAATCTAAAAACGCATCGAAATTGTGTGTCAATGGCCTGACTTTGTTTATAAATAACGATCCTTGAGAGAGTCGAGCTTTTATCTGTTGTGTGCAGAAAATTGTGGATTTCCACCCTCTTTTATATAGAGGGGTGCCCACCACCGCTCGGTTGCGCAGAAAATTGCGCGATGCATAGTGATCGATGGGTTCAGCGTGTCAGTAATTATATTCTCCGATTATTATTCGATGCTGTGCAACAATTACAATAATTTCTTTTTCGAGGGACGTTGTTAAACATTGGCTCAATTATCTTCCATATAGTTTATCATGTAGTATTGACGGTATGATTACTCGTGATCCCGCTAGAGTGCAGGATGGTAGATTGAGATATCGAGATAAGAATGTGGGTGGAACACGACCTTCGATTATTATTATTAATTATACAGTCCGATCGAAATAACTGATTCATTATTTGATTATTTCATGCTCGCAATTAGCAGGATATAATTTGAATAATGGGGTGCAAATGAAATCTGCAGAGATGAAAGGGGTTAGAGTCGGTAAAATAGGCTAGGTAGAACGTTTGGCGGGGAAAGAAAAAGATTTAAACGTTTGGATTGTGGAGCAAGAATAATTTCGACGAAAAATTTCATCAGACAATTTTAAAATATAGAATTGAAAGGACGGAAACGTTTGACCAATTTGCAATGCTTCTTATAAATTAAATCCTTTCTGTAAATGAAACCCGACGGTGACGTTTTGTTTCACTTTATAGGGAAAAGTTATTGAAAGGTGTAGAAAAGGTGACAACGAAGTCACGTTTATTATCATTTTTACCCTTTATACGGGCAACACATTTTACCTTTCTGCACAATTTAACAGCGTACTTTGTATGACTAATAGTGTCTACGTTCATAATAGGCTCTGTGGTAGACTAATAGAGATCTAGGGTGCAAATTGTCCTTATAGCGGGTGGATTAGCTTCGCAAGAACATTAGTCACAGAGGGTTGGCCTAAATTCTTGTTGACAGTGCTGCCGGAGCTGCTGTTTTGTAAAAATCTCGCACAACATTGTTTCGTTTCAACAAATAATAAAACAAGCGATTAATATATAAACTTCGCTAAATAATTAGAGTTCTACTTTCTAAATGCAGATCGTTTCACATTTTGTACTAATCCTTTGTGTCTCAAATGACATGCATTCGCATAACACAGCTTTTTTCGAGACCCGACTATCGTGCTATATGTATACGTAGAATGATACCTGTACGGGGATACAGAAGAGCCTGAAACTGCTTCCAGTCGGGAGGAGAAGGTTAGACCAGCCTAATTACTGTTTTAGCTAGTCTGGCAGGTAGCTACGAGCACGCCGTAGTCCTTCCCCATGAACGAGTCTCCTTCCTTCGAGTAGCCCAGACCTAATAAAGTCGTGAAGCAGCTCGAAAGCGCATCTAGAAAGGTTGCTTGCAACTATCAGTCAATCAATTTCCTTAATCTAATTAGTTTCCCTTTTCCCCTCCTCGTATCTTCTTCTTTTTAGTCGACCTTCCCCCTCATCAGGATGTTCTCCAACTCCATGCGCAAGTTCTTAATAAAATTCACAAAAATAGTTAACGAACTTTACTTTCCTATTGAAAGCAATAGAAAATATTTTATTTTTCACGGGTGCACACAATCGCCGAAATCGAAATTAAATTGTTCGAGGGGTTAATTGTCTCCCTTAGCGCAAAATACTACGTATCCCTTTTTCAGTGTTCGCCACCGCCGAGAATCGTGATTTCCTTCCGACGTTTTTCGTTTCATTCCTCAATGCAAGGTGGTTTTTAGCTGCTCCACGATCGCTTTGTGTGTGCCGTGTATATAATTCGATGGTGCAGAACACGGCTCCTCCTTCTTCCTTTCTTCTGCTTAATTTCGAACGCGAAAACGATGGCGCGTTCCTCTGCCGCTGTTTCCGGCGCCTTCTGCTGCGAATATTCTAATACAATGTCCGAATCACGAAGCGATCCGACGGATACATCCTTGGCAAAAGAAATTAGAAAAACATTTATCTTTTTACAAACAACGACGCGAGGAAATTAAATACTGATTAGAGGAAGGATTCAACCATCCTCGAGCATTAACGATATCTTTTTGGCAATCTCTACCGTAGTTTTCATCGTTCAAAGTATTAACACGTTTATTGGCACGGTTGTCGCATAAAAGCCACACGAACTCGGAGCAACTTGTGATTCACAAGTTCACGTACTTTCCCAATAAATATTGAGTATAACACGGTGTCTGTATAATTATTTCTATTGTCTTTCGTATTAACATTATTTTTTTGTAATGTATCTATATGTATTTTAATATAAACGAGTGTGGAATTTTGTACACAATTTGCATAAGTGTTAAAGTTTGAAAGCTAATTTGAAATGGCAATTTCTACGTCGGACGAGTTCCAATCACCAAATTTGAATTCACGTCTGCCAAAACACGTGAGTTGACGTGAGTCCGATGGAGCTCGATCGAAATTATCGAAGCGAGAGCCTTACGACCACCATAATTTTTTGCTACTCCTTAATTGGTCCAGACTGAAGCTGTGGAACGATATTCCGTCGAGACCCGTTCCTTCGATTCAGTGATTATCGAATACGCGATGACTTTGCTCACCACTTGTGTTCTACACTGCTCCTCTTTTATACCATCTGCAAATCCACGGCGAATTTCGAACAAAATTCAGACTAATTTTATCGTTCTCTGCTGTCCCTGTACGAGATCTGTGTTATCGAAATTGTAGATTAATATTTCAGATATACTTCAAGTTCTCGATCGAATTCACGTAACTTTTGTTGCACGTTTCCTTGCAACGCGACCAAAACGTCTCCGTTCCGTGAACTGACGTCGATATGCGACATCGATGTTCCCAGAATTTATATTGTTTCTATCTTCTTTGAATGTCCGTCAGTTGACATTGGAATGTTGAATATTTCAGACGTTTCTCGAACGGATAAACTTCGTGGTATGTTCTTTAATAGACTCCGGCTTTGATGGATCGTAACGAATACAACGTTTTCGATTTACTAGAATGACCAAAAGAACACACTCATTTCTGTCTAATTTCTGTGTCTCGCGAGTTCAGAAAATTATTATTTTGCATAAGTCTAGTTACGTCGGTCACTCTACGTTTAATAAACACATCGTGAATGGTTGAAACATATCCGTGGCACGAACTTACAGGTCGACCTAATAATTTGTTCTTCTTTGGAAACAGTGTACGCACGAGACTCGCCTGGAAACACGGCAGGAAATGGCAGTCCAAAGACCTAATTATCGGCCAAGACGCAAAGATTAGTCTCTTTTCCCTGGACCCCATCGGAACGCTCGTATTTAGCAGTAAGACTGTGGGTTACAGGAGTAACCTAGACATATAATTAGAGCGGAGCATCTCGTGAGAAAATGCTCGACCAGATAATAGCCTCGGGCCACGGAACCTAAAAGACTCTCTGTCGATTTCGGATCTGCAGTTGTATTTACAGGCGAAACTATCCGATCACCGAACGATCAACAAACCTGCGAACGTTCCGAAAACATCAACGCGTAGAAAGTGGCACTGGTTCAAGCTGAAACAAAATAACTTCGAAATTATCTTAGTCGATTGCTCTATTTTCTATGTATTTTCTACGTATTTTCTACGTATTTTCTACGTATTTTCTACGTATTTTCTCGTTTCCGTTAAACTGTTCGAATTTCTACAAACGCTGCAAACTGATCGTCTATAATCTCGATCGAACATTTTCACGGCGGTCTTCTTTCGGGTTTCAGTTAGATGTGCCATCTGCGTGTTACAGAAACGCAGGCTTGACTGCTCGACTGGAAGTAAGCATGCTTTTACCTTGCAAACCAACCTTCCCCTCGAACGAAGACGAAAAGAAAATTTCGTTGCAGCCCTCCCTTTGAGAGTTTCGCCGTTTATGCGAAGGGAAAAAACGAACGTAACTAGGTTGGCCATGTCCGAAGCATGTCTTTACCTACTTAGAAATTTTCGGAATAGTTTAGCGAAGACGCTTCGCTCTCGAGACAAACTTTTACATCTGCGACGTGTACCAGCACGCGAAAGCGTGAATGTACAACATAAACATCGTCTGTATTACAAATTAAATGTTTTCACATTTTATTTGTAATTGGTTGTAGCCAGTGAAAATATAAATAAAATGGGAAGTTAAAATTGTAATCATATAAATGATTGAAATGGAGCATATTAAATTGAGGGCATATGTACAATAAGGGTGTGAGGTTTTCTCAAGCCTGCCTTGTGTGCATCAATTCATTAAAAGCGAAGATTATAGGTTTTTATTCAAAATAATTTAAACAGACTGGTTCACTAACATTTACATAATACCACCTTCAATAAGCAGAACGTTGTTTTCCCGTAATTAGCATTTTTGCACTCGCGCCCTTCTTGTACACAACACACTCGATTCTGTTAAAGGTCGATAGCTTCTCTATGGCCTCCAGAATGAATTTCCTACACGATTTTCCCCTGTTTCCAATGATAACAAGTTTGCCTGTCTGAGAATCCTGTTTCAGACACGCTTATATAGTTTTTATCTCTCGTTTCATATTGTTTCCATAAAACTACATACACTGCGTGATCAGGTTTTATGAACCTACTTAAGTCTAAAGCGGTTTCGTATTAATAAAGTGAAATATAAAAGCTTCTCTGCTTGTTCTGGGAACGTAGAGGTCGTCAACGTCGATGACTTTTTCTGTGTCGGTGATACAGATCCCTAACAACACGAATATAGATCAGAAAATTGTTTTCAACGATACAGGTTTTATGTACTTAAAGTAACAATGTGGGTGAAGAAATTGATGCAGATCCGAAAAACGTAGAAAATATGACAAATTGAGGATACACATATTTAAGCTACCACGAATGGATCATGGCTACCATGAAATCGTAAGAAGTGTCTGTCTTTGGACGAACGATTCTACCGATCGAAGAACTTGACCATAGAAATGTTTCGATGGGATACAATTGCAGTTTTTTATCATTTTCTTACAATAAAAATCGTGTAAAATCAGTCCTGGTGCCCAGTAAGTTTACCGTCAAGCAACTAAAGCAATAAATGCCGCAATAGCAACGATCTCAGCAGACAGTTCTCCTAGAAAACAACGATCAACAACCCTACAAATCAACTATCTTTTATCGGACCACATTACGGTCGACTGTTGAATGAACGAAGGCCGATTACTTTCGATTCGAAGGGGACGTTATCCGTGGCAGAGATCGTTGCTGGATCGCGATCGATCGATAAAACAGATTTCTGAGGTGAACACCGTGCATATGAAGATCGTCGAACCCTGCAGAGGCGCCTCGACCTTCGCAACCGGCTGGAGAGGATCAAGAATCCTCTTGTTCTCCATAAACCTTGCTCGTGGCTGAAGTGGGGCGAGCCAGGCAAGGCGAAGAGAGAGGCGACCGTCATTCCCGGTATCCACCTGGCGTCTCACCTGAGGCTTCACGCCAAGTGCTACGTTGCTGCTCGATCGGGCTAGCTCCTACGGGATCGCACGCGTCCGAAACACCCGTCGAAACCACCAATTTCGAGATCTGTGCTCGCCAAACCGCCGGAGAAACCAAAACCGAGCTGTTCGAGATCGACAGGAGAAGTTTGAAGCAACAGGTGAACAACAAAAGCGTCAGCACTGGCTGTGAGGCTGGCACGCGTCGCGAGAGGATCGGTTTCCCAGAAATCATCGATCACGAGGGCCCTATTCGCGAGATCTCGATCGCTCGAACATGAATTAGCTTGTGGCTTTCCAAAACTTCTGACGGCAGCTTCGATCTTGCGTGGACCACGTGAACGTTAACCGATTTTTAACGATACCAATCGTGTTGATCTTTAGAAACACGTTTGAAAGTTGCGGATCTCTTCTCGGAGTGTTTTTAAGCCATCGTAGTGTCTGACAGTGGTTCGCGTGGACACTGCGAAATCGTGGGAGTTTAAAGGTCCTCGAACGGGAGTTTGCGAGGAGTAGCAGCGTGAAAGCGAAGTCGGCGATTAATTACTGTCCAGGATAATTAAAAGCAAGCAGGATAAGCGAGTAATGGCTCGGTAAGATAAGTGGTTTTTGTTTGAGGTACACGAAACTGGGAAGGACGAGTGTCAATACACGCTGGCGAGACGTGTCTGTCAACCGAGAGACGGTGGAAAGGTTTTTACGACTCAATTAAGGGGTCCTAAAAACGAAGTTAAGCCGCCGCTGACAGGAGAGAGTCGCGTCGAAATTGAGCAGCGTCGGCGACCGGCTAGGCGATCCAACGGTGGAAACGTGTGAGAAAAGTGCGAAGACCTATTCAATTTTGGTGTGGAAAGAGCGTAAACGACTGTCCGAGAGGAATGTACGCTCGCGAGTGGCGGGAAGTGTGGCAATAAAAGGTGCTGCCTCTCGTTAGGGCGCGGGAAACGGCGTTCCCCGTGTGTGCGCGCGTGTGTGCTCAAGAATTTTCGTCTTTCGAGCAGAGAGTTTCGCGTGCTGCTGCTGCCTCGAGGGGAGCTCGAAACTCCACCTGCTGCTGAAAAGATCTTCTGCTACGCGATTCCCGCGCGGCCACCGTGGAATACTCAAGAGGTAAGACGTGTACTTTCAGGAACGATACGCTTCCCATTCAGGAACTATGGTAGACAATATTTCAACTCGTAACGCGCCGAGGAAACGGCGAAACTGGTACATCCGCCGATGAATTCTCACCTGGGAGATATCAAACAGTTTTGTTACTGCACATGTTAGGCATGGCATTAGACGGTTCCCTTTAACCAGTTAACTGCGTTCGACGTGTACACGCGTCAATCCAGAACTCTATTGCGGTGCAATAACAATAACCTTTTCAAGAATGAATGTTAATTCTTTATCAAATAAAAATGTAATCCTTCCTCGTTTTTCGTAAAATTTATAATAGGACCATTTGCTCTTCGTTCGACGTGTATACTCGTAATTGCTTGATTTTAATTCCGCACTCGGTCGGGAATTTTTAAAACTAAATTCCGCAGTTAAGTGGTTAAATCCCAACAGGTTAACGAATTTTTGGAATATTTGTTTTCTAATGAAATCTAATAACACCAAAGACCCAACGAAACAGTTGCACGTGGACAACGGATGTCCAATAATTTCTTTATTTCCTCATACGCTTGTATTATGCTGTTAGGAATATCATTGAACAATTCCCCTCAACTCCAAAACACATTAACAATTTCATAGAATTTTGTTTGAATTTATAGAATTACATTCGACTACTGTTCATTTGCGACGATAATACGAGCACTTTGTTTGTAACTACATATTTCGGTGATAGAATTTCCCCGAAGCTCGTCGGAACCGGCCCAGCTATTTTTGGCCATCGAAGGGTACGTCGTTACTCGCATTAGCGGCCGTAATTAATTAGGAAACCGTTCGGAAGCGCGGGTGCTTGAATAATACTGTTAACGTCGTTAAACATCGTGTAATTACACGCGACATTTTCGTTAGGGCACCGACGCCAGAATCGCAGACGGGCGATTCCGAAAGTAGAATTTGCACTCCCTCGAGTGTTAAATTACTTTTGTTCCGATATTCCGTGTAAATTGCGTAACATTATTCCGTCGTCCTACCTGACAGCTCTGTCACGTGATGTTTCGTTCAGTCTAACGTGGCCAACAATTAATTGCGAAATTGTTACGTTGTTACGGTCCTGGTCGAACGATAAAGTTCCGCGTTAAGGTTACTTGAATATGTTCAAGAATTATACTGTTGTGTAAAGCGTATGGTATTAGCGGTCGCTGTATTTAACAAGATAAAAATAGAAGAAAATGGGGACTAAAATAATATGCAATTGTATTTGATAAATTAATGAAAGAAATTTTTCAACGATCGCGCTATGATATAAAGAATCTCAACAATTCCAAACGAAAATTTCATTTGACTATATTCCATAGAATTTTCTTGTTAACGATTGTAACTGTTATAGCTCTCGAGGAATGGATTAATAAACCAAAGAATTAGTAACTCATTGATTGTTGAGCTGCTATCTCGTTACATATCGAAGGCTTTGCAGCCACCTTGGATAAAATCGCTTTCGTACACTGGGGGTTTCCCAGAAACTGCGCCAGCGTTCTCTGCAGCTGCAAAGAAGAAAAAAAATGTGTAAAGGTTGGCTATAAATGTTCTGTTGCCAAGTTATAAGTAGACTGCAGAACTTATGCACGAGCTGCTCTTTAAAAATTCTTTTTCAATTATTCACTAATTACTCATTAATCCCTTTCTCCGAACAAAATTGCTCGCGACTCAAGAGTCATGAATTATTTATCTGATCCTGAAAGAATCCTATAACTTTACAATCGTACGCTACAATTAAAAAGTCGTTCTCGTGTAAAATGAATATTCCATAGAAGACGAGACACAGAGATATGTTGTTTCTAGAATTTTATGGGCGATTTCGCACGGCCTTCGCGATCCTTCCGATTCACCGATTAACATCCACTGTATCTGGTGAAAATGTTACAACCGGTGAATGCAAATCGGCGGAATTGTTTCGCACGGAATTAGAAGACGTCGGGGCACAAACGTAGAAACCTGGAACGCTATTTCCCCTCATCGACCGATTTCACACGGTGCAACACGTAATACGATTTCCATAAATTTTCCCTTGCTTAATTAAGAAACTAACGGATCGTCAAACTAATCCCCGTTGGTGGCATTATATTGACCTCGTAACTAACAATTCAACAAGGTACTGTTCTAACGGAATAAAAAGATATTGGTGCGTCTGTGGGGAGCGGTTTTTCTACTTTTAACCGTTCCACTTTCTTTCATTCTCTTTTACAAGAAGCTGTTATCGTTCAACCAGTACACCGAAGTATTGGGCAATGTTATTATACGTTATTAATTCGCAAAAGTTCACTGATTCTACCGGAACCGGTTATTAAACTCCAATAACTAGACTTTCTCAATAACTTCTTTTTCAATAACTAGATTTTGATATTCTTCAGGGTTTAATGCACCTCGAATAGATCAAAACAAAGTAATTGAAATGTATTAAAAAATATTTTCGAAACTCACTTACGCAAGTAACTCACTTACTCACTCGTAAGTGATTTTTCTGTAAGAATAATTTAAGATCGTCACGGAGAGCTAATCATCCTACAAATTTTTTCCCACCTGTCGTCATTCCCCCGGTGTTCTCCAAGCAGCAGAAGCCTGTCAGTGATTGGTTCCCGATTGCAGTCTCAGCGGGAGCAGGCGATTTCGTTATTAGTTGATTCGAAATTGAACCAACCCCCCAGTGGCGAGAGGTAGCTAACATATCCTTGACAGGTCACCTAAATAGGTGCGAACGGATCTGTCATACAAGGAGGAAGGCTGCAGTGTGCGTAGACCCATTGTGCAGATTGCATTTATCGTCGGGATGTTCGACAGTAATGATTTCTTCGAAGTCCCTGCCGCGGAACGGGACTTTTAATTAAATGTGTCGGAGCCGCATCTCGCTAAAAAGGTATAATTTCCAAGCAACTAGAAATAATTAAGCAATTTTCAACTTTCTGAAATAAATCCAAGAGTGTCATCTTCTATTCTAATATGCTTGGCCTTTAAGCAATTCACTTTCGAAAGTAAAAATCTGATCAGGCATCGGCCATTGGCTTATTTTTGTCGGTGACGATTGGTTCATAGCTACGCGAAGCAGCCCCTGGCTCATTCCTTCAATGGAATAGTCGGCACAGCCAAAGAAATATAAAAAAAAAGAGTAGCTGTTTCCTTATTGCAACGAGCATTGTAATCGACAATCGATGTATCTTGAAACGTAGTTCAATAATGGCGCAAATAGTCGGCAAGAGGAGCGTGTTCGCGATTAGGGGCATTTACCTCGATTCTGTCAAGCCGCGGGATCCTTCGGCGTGCGTTTAAAATAGACTAATGCACGGAAGAGGCGGAATTGATGTCTTTTTTATGGGAATCTAGCGGGACAGCGAGTACGCTGTTTCACCGTGCACTTGGGTTTGCTCTATCTGGTAACTCGATAGATATCTAGTGGAAGGTGCTGTACAGTTAGCCCGAACGCACGATATATGGGAAGACGGCGGCAAAACAGCAGATGTTCGTACCGTTGATAATGCGCATACGTTTCAAGTCCTCGATTCTCCTCAGGAAATCGCTCTCTCGAGAGAGTCGAGGCTCGAGACGCGAGGCAAGGCGATGCTAGGCGAGGCAAGGCGAGGCACGGCGAGGCAACGGATTCCCCGAGGCGATCTTTCGGAGAACCGCGAGAATCAGATCGATCGAGGAACTACCGAACGAGATGCGAGCACGGGATAAGGGGAACCCGACCGTTTATTGTGCCGCAGAAATAGTGATTTTCGCGATCCCAGTCCCGGAAAATGGATCTTCACTGTACGGGAGGCTGGCGGAACGAGAAAAATCCCCCGGTCGAGAGAAATAGGAACTCGTAAAACTGGTACAGCGACGCGTTGCTGCTCGTTTTTGCCAGGACGATAATGTTAGGCTAGTCGTGAACCCCTGTTTCTTCGTTCGCTGGACATTAGCCTGTATATCCGACCGCTTTCGTTTAATTTCACCCGCTGCAATCGCTCGGTGTAATTCTATCGAACGACGCAAAATAAGTCGCATTCTAGGCTGGTTTTAATGTTAATGCTGTCGTAAGAGTCAGCTAATTTGTTTACTTCGAGATAGCGGTTCAGGGAAACGCGTTTCGAGTTGACGCTCGATTAATTTCTCGGTCTTCGAACGATAAGAGTTCTGTTTGGAATACTATCATACTTTCGCTATATCACAGTAGACTTCAGTATTTTCTCGTTGTTTATTGCGAAACAATGATTCAAATTCTCGAATCACAAAACGAACATAATATTTGCAGTAATTGTATCTCTTTGGTATAAAAACAAGCTGCACTCCGGTATTTGCTAAGTAACGTTATTTTAAAGATTACGAACTTGTTTTCCGTGGAAGGACATAAATATTGTATTTGCTACAGTATGACGTTTCCGATGAAACCAAACTGCTATTCAGTCTTTCAGCAACACCCTTATACGGTTAACAAAGTTGTCCAATTTGTAACGGTCTACAAATAAGTACTCGAAATTGCAACCTTTCAGCTACCACTGGCAAGGAATTAATTCATTGCATCTCCTCCCATAAAATGCTGGTGTCTCTCTCTCTCTCTCGCTCTCTCTCTCTCTCTCTCTCTCTCTCTTGCTTAAGAGTAACAAGTTGTTATCTACTTTGAGACAGTAGCCAGGAAAAATGTAGCTGCCGGGAGGACTAATTCATTGGATCCCGAGGCGTAAAATGAAAATTGAATCGGCGCCGTGGTAATCCAGAAACGGCGAATGAGGGATGGGGGAGGAGGAATATTCAAATTCAGCTCGCGTGGAGCCGCAAGGGGCGGCAGGAATTACGCGAAATCGAGACGATAAAATCCTCGGGGATAAAAATTGGCGCTCGGCAATTTCTCCGGCAAGGGGACGTAATTTTATGCCTTGGACGATTTCCATTCTCACGGTGGCTGGAGGGACGAGTGGTATACGAAGGAACGCTGGTCGTCGTCGTCTCGATAGAGCAGAATGAAAACCCTCGGTAAAACTAGTTGCCACGCAAAAACTAGACGCTATTCAAAGGCCGTTTGTACGAAGGTGGATGGTGGTGCGTTCGGAGCCTGCGGACCCGGTGGCTTTGTGTTGGTGAAATAGGAGCAAAATAAAAAACAAGTGCGAGGAAGCGCTTCCTGCTAAAGGGAACACCGGAGGAAGAAACGAAATAATCAACCCAGACGAAGGGAACGAAATGATTTCGTTAGCGGAATATGTCGCAACTTAACCGGGGCAGTCTCATGTAGACGGATCAAAAAAATCTTGTCTCATCCTATCATATTTGCAAGCTGACCAAGTCCATGAAATGAATAGTTGAGAAAACTGTAGAAACATTGGTATTCGCAAGAAACTCGTCCCCACATTATGAAGTGAAAGTTTTCGAATCTGTATCACGAATAAATATTATCATATAATTATGCAATTAACTTGACAATGTTTATTTTGCACGAAGATCCGCAGTCGATTTATCACCTGTCGTTTCCTGACACGCAGTCGTTTTCTGTTTTTGAGAGGTTGAATGTCTAGCAGAAATTTCGCTAATAAATTCGCGAGATCAAGCGGAGTTGATCAGTTCTAAGTGGTTCGGTCATGGAAGAAACATAATTCGTCGAATTAAAGTAATTTGAATATAAATAAGGCTCAAGTTGGCGTGTGCGATCATCGATCGCCTTTTCTACTTTTCTTTTTGCCCGATCCAACGCGAATTTGACTCCGGCAATTTCCTACGTAGGAAATACTTCTGTATTTTTAGCAAGGCCGAACAAGATTCGCCGTCAGTTGCACCTGCAATCGTTGCACGCGAGAGAGGTATACTTACGATCCTGCGTGAACATTAAAGATTCGTATTCAGTTGCTTAGGTAATTAACAGCTACAAGCGATGCTACATTCCACATATTCTTGACAAAGAGCAAGAAATTTCTCTTCCTTATGACAGCACCGGTGGAAAGCTGCGAACCCTGTAAATCATGGTTTGTTTCTCGAAAGTTTATGGCCGACGTTTGTTTCCTGCGTTCATTACACTAACACATTCCAGCCAACGAACTGGTCTTTCAATTTCGAAATAACTACTAAACACTTTAAAACACACATTTCATTGTTAACAGCAAAAATGTTCGGTGTCAATGATTAAAAACATTCCTTCTCTGAACAGTTTTGATGTGTTAAACTTGAATCAACATACACAAGTTTGCTTACGGTTTAAATCGATACGGCCTTGAGATTTCGCCTGCAACGCAACACAGGGAAAGCTAATTTGTGCGGTAAAATGTGTCATTATCGTATTACGGTGAACAGCATTTGCACTAACAATCTGTTTATGTGTTTTATGGTGTACGAGACACTGAATCGTTTACACGCACACACGCGCGGCGTGTGTTCCGAGAGGCAGCGAATGAAGATTGACGGTTCGAATGACGCCGGTGATTTTTCGAGTTTTGTTTGTCCCTTTCGATCCTACTCGTCACGCATATGTGGAAGGTTCGTTAGGTGGTTACTCCCAGCTCACCTGTGACGCCGGCGAATATAGGGAAGCACGCATGGTTGATCCGCGTAAGTGTTCTCCTCGTCCTCAAGTCTAGTCTTTGGTTGTTTTCGACCCACCTACCGAGCTCCTAGAACTCATTTCACCGTGTCTCTTCCTCAACGTATTTTCTCACGGACGTAGTAAACACGTACGTCAACCTCGGTAAACGTCACCCCCTTTTGTCAGAGAACAACGGCCTGGTTTCCTTCGCCGCGAAAGAGGAAGGACACAAGTTGTCCTGATGGAGGCCTTCCAATTCTGACGAACGGTACAAACTTTTCAAACTACAAAAGTTTTCGTTTCACAATTCAAATGTATAATACGATAAACGGTAATTCGTAAAATTTTTTTTCTCGAGCACGCTCTCGAAGAATCTTATTGCACGATGGACGTCGCAGACGCGGAGGAACGCGACATTGAAGTCGAGGATCTCGATAACGTCGCGCGTATGCTCGATGTTAGGATAGATTCACACCGCAAACACTCGCACACGTTCATACGTACACAGACATTGTCGTGAAAGGTCAAGTGTTTTCGAGAAACATATTTTTACGTGACAATCGTCGCGACTGATCGACGATTCTCGCTGCGTACCCACATGTAGTCGCTCGTTACAATGACAAGAGGAAGCAAAGCTACGTGAATTGACCTTTATTTGCTGCTACGAGATCGACGAATGTTATTTGGCCGCGTTCTGCTCGTTTTTTTTTCGGATTGCGGTGATGGTACACGTTGCAATTGAAAATCGGACACGAACAGAAAAGGAAAGGTCACTCGGTTATGATTCGTAAATGTAATCAAAACTTAGGCGGATTTTAGGACAGTGGGAAACGAAAAGTGGACACAATGTCAGAGTGGGGGCTGCAGCCGTCTACCTGGCGGTCTCCCAAATGATAATACCTAAGGACAGGTCAGTCGTTCCGCGAACGTTAACCGGCACGTGTCGGATCTCGTTGGACCACAATGGTGTGGGTGAAACGGTTCTCGCGAAGTCCTGCTTTTTCTTGAACAGCAACGTGCGACTGTGTTCTATATCTTGTCATTTTCCTTGTCATATCTTTTTATAACACCTTCTTGAGAATCTTCGGAAACATCTTTTTGTAGGATTCTCTTAACACACATCCAGCCGGTATTTCTTCTCTCTTCATTTTTCTGTTCTTCCTACTATAATATTGTATTTCCTGATCCAAGTTTGTATTAGTCATTCGTGATTGGATGTGTGTTAATTGTTTTTGGAATTGTTTGAATGAAATATGACTTCAGACATGCTTTACGCTTTACGCGAGACATAAAACGGGGAATAGGGTACTTACTATTTCCTATTTGACTTGAAATAGGTTTTTTATGATTATGTTATATCTATAAGAATTTTTTAAACATAATGACCTGCAGCCTAGCGAGTACTTAGATGTCTTCTGACGTCACTATAACTACTATAATATACATATATAGTACTATAATAGTACTGCAACTACGTTATTACGATATTACGTCCAATTAATCAAAATGTTAAACGACGAAATAAATCACTGGTGCGTATCCATTACTTACGATCTCTATACTTGGTTAATTTTCCACACACACGCAACAGGGATCAAATTGACAGGGAATATTCCGGGCCGGAAATTTTCAAGCAGATCTCACGGAGTTGTAGAGCCAAGTTTCCCGGTGTAGGGTTAATGAAACCGTGTAGAGGCTAGAGAGGACGGCCGCAACAATCGCCAGCAACTATCGAAGATCTCTCGATCGTCCTGGCAGTGGCAGAGAGCCTACTCGCAGCTTGATATGCGTCCGACGCGCGCCACGGAGCCCGCCTGCGTATGGACGCGGAATAAATTATCCCGAAGTCTGTCCCTCTCCTTTTTCCCCACTATATATCGATCCTTTTCACCAACCGTCTCTCTCTTTCTCTGTCTCTCTTCTCTCTTCCTCTTCCGAGAGTCAGCGAGCGAGCGGCTTTCCTCGTCTCTTTCACCGACGGATCTTTCTCCCACCGGTGTTTATAGTGATTTCTCCTTGGTAATGGTGGGACGATACCGGAAGTGAAGTCAGTACGGCGGAACCAGACGTTCACTCAATGGAAAGTTTGAGTTCTTTCAGTGGCGTCGAAGAAGGCCCGAGAGCGTGGAAGTTCTCCTCTCGCGTGGAAAATCCGCTTCTTTCGTGCAACCGGCCACGCACCAGGCGCATTCTTGCTCGCGCGTGCACGGAAGAAACACGAACAACCGGAGAAACTCTTGTTTCGATCGAGATCTCGCGATCAACAACTTCTTCGCGAGTTAGAGTCGTCCCTTCGAACCGGAAACCCGCATTTCGACGACCGGGGTGTCCAGAACATCGCGCGTGCACGGAACAAACAACGAGCAACCGGAGAATCTTTTGTTTCGATCGAGATCTCGCGTTCGCGTTGTCTTCTTCGAGGGTCCATTTCATCCCTTCGAAACTGAAGGGAGCTCTCCAAAGACGAAAGCGACCAGAAGAAACAACATACAACTGGGGAAAATCATTTTACCTGACTTCTTCGAAAGTTCGTGTTGGCTTTTCGAACCTGAAGGGCACATTTCGACGACACAAGTATCCGGAATACCGCGCGGACGCCTCCACACGTGTCTCCTCCAGTTCCTCCCTTTGATGCTTCCTCGACTTCGCTTCTTATTACGGATTCGGTGGACGTCGCGCGGAGGAAAAAACCTCCCCAGAATTTGTTAGAAACTATCCTTCTCACTTGTCTCCTTCCTCCTTGAAGTCGGTGCAAGAAGAATACGCTGGAATCCTAGTAAAGGCTCTCGCAGGATGTCGGAAAAATTCCAACAAATGTGGACGACAGTCTTCCTGGGGACTGCGGTATGCTTGTTGCTTCTCGAAAGTGATCAGTGATCGGTTTCCAACGGTACGGAGATATGTTAGGTACGCTGTAGAGTTAGTGAAATTGCAGGAAAGCTTGCCGGAGACGTTGCAATATATGTGGACACTATTTACCGAAGGCTTCAGTGATGCTTATTGTTCCTCAAAAGTGGTTAGTGACGTTTTTATGACAGACAGAGAAAAAAAATTGTAAGATTGTGAGCTAGACTGCGGATTATAGTGAAAGCGTAGAAAACAGCAGTAGAGATGTCGAAGCGGAAAATTGCGATCGACGCAATTGCTTGCGCTGTAGATTGTCCTCTCGAGAATTGTAATGTCGCTTATTGCAGTTTGAAGCTAGCCTGTGACGCCATTAATATCACGGAAGCGTTTTTGTAAGCTAGATTGTAAAT
This sequence comes from Lasioglossum figueresi, assembly GCA_028455805.1. Lineage (NCBI taxonomy): Eukaryota > Metazoa > Arthropoda > Insecta > Hymenoptera > Halictidae > Lasioglossum > Lasioglossum figueresi. The sequence goes on along the minus strand of CM052202.1, from coordinate 1,629,725 downwards.
TGTAATGAGATCGTAAGAAAGAGTTGCACGGATTTCTAAACAGAATTGTAGATTTTTTAGGCCGTTGCAAGAATTAAATTGAACGTAATAATTGTCTGGTGATTAAATGTGAATTCCGTTATCATTTTATTGTAGTTGACGATTCGTAAGATTTTCCAATGTTTTTTCAGAATAATGTTAAACGAGCTTGAACGAACGAATCACGGAACTGGTCAATTAAGAAACTAGGATTAACGAGCGACGATTTGCAACATGTTGTTAGCACGCAAGATGAAGTGTTACGAGCAAAAAGTGTCCGTTTTCATAACGCAGTGATCACTATGTTGAGACAGACCGATAACGTGCAGGATACGACCGTAAAATTATCAGTATATTCGACGAGAGATAAAGGACATTTACGCTTGTTAATTGAGACAGCTGATGCCTTGGGGAAAACGTTCGCTGCCGAGCGTGTGACAACGTGACATAGTGCTGTCGAAAATATATTGAGTGGAACAAGTGTTCGCGGGTGTGAAAGAGAGGGTTTCGGTGCATTCTTCAGAGATGGTCAGCCAACACGCGATGGCCACCACCGTTCGCAAAGTCAAGCAGGAGAACCGTCTCAGACGGCAAAATCAGAATCAAGGTACAGAAATGTCGAAAATGCTTCATCAAAAATTTATTTACATACGACACCACCAATAAGAATATTTTAAAAATTAAAAATTTTTCACCTCCCCTTGCAACCCTAGAAACCCCAAGAGACATTTTAAAGTTGATACAGAATTCATTCGAAATTGTATTATATTTTCAAACGGATAGTAAAGCACAAAGAGAGTAAAAATGAACCGCGTAACCTGCGAACCTTACTGGCTGCAATCCAAAATATTGCTTTCAATATAACTGAGCCAAAGTAAAGGAAATGACAAATAGAGCAATATTGGTATGTATGGCAAAAGCAATTTTCACCTGAAAGCATTTTGCAACATTCGCCCGATGTAAATAGTCAAATTGACTTCGCTTGATACCTTCCAATTACGCAACGATTCCATTAAAATCGAGCGTTGATGAAACCGATGGAAAGTGTGCATCACACGGAATGTTATTGCACATTTTATGTTTCTACCGAAGAATGCACGATGCACCGCGCAATTCCTAATAATTATGTCAGTCCAATTCAGTTCATGGTTCCCATTCTAGTTGAAAATACATTTTTTTTTATTCAGACACCAGATAAGAAGCTGATTCTAAAAGAAAAATAAATAAGGGGGTTAACGAATCAGAAATCGTATAATTAGTAAACAAAATGGACTCGTAATGCAGTGATTACGTGATTGAAACGCGTTCCCTTATAAATTTTTCTGCCCGATGGGTTTTGGTGTAACAAACTACACCGGAAATGTACGAGAAATTTGAATTTACAAATGTATTCGTTATCTTCGTTACGGTATCGTTAATTATTTTACTTAAGGGGAAAAGACACCTAGCCTAGACTAATTTTTCATAGCGGATACGTCGAAGTTCGCTGGAACTAAATGTAGCTTTACGCGCAGCTGAGCATCAGCTCAATTACGATTAACTGTATACGATTAGCTCGCTTCCCAATTACTTTTTCATTAGGAATTAAGTCTGACCGTGCATCTTCTCCGGAGATTTTAACGAAACTGTTAAAACGAATCGCCAAGCGATAGAGATAAGCTGCCATAAACTCTTAAAATCTCTAAAAATACTAAAATTATACTGTCCGCCGAATTCGAAAGGTTTATGGATCCTAAATACGCTTAGTAGATCCATCGTGAAAAATGATTACTCATATTTTTATTTACGTTGCCTCTAATGTATTTATTAATTTTATTTTTAGTCTGCTTATTCATCCTATTTAATGAACCAAACGAAAGGTTGCATTGTCATAATGGTTTTATCTATAGCTTTTTCTTTCTGCAAGAATGTGAACAAAATTATGCTCTCATCGCAATCTACAAATGTCAGTGATACAGTAGTATTATAAGATGATTCTGAGAGAACATCCCCTTTCGCAGGTTAATTCATCTCGATAAGTATCATCCTGTATGTATAGTATCATTATTAGTTTTCAGATTTTCTTTCTACTTTTTGCTTCCATTAAAAATGTTCTGTTAGCTTCTATTAAATCCTCTTAGAACATTCTGCAACTCGTAAGGCAGTGAAACGTATGCTTCAAGGCGTTTCGTTAAAAGATTTAGAATTAGAAATGTATTTTCTTTACATATATGACAAGTTTTATAACTGCATTTTTTTTTATATGTCGAACACACGAATATCTGCATACAACGATCAATATTTATATCGACTCGTTCGATCGAATACTTTTTGCTGCGAGTGTACAACTTGAATAAAACCAGTCCCATGTTTTTATAAAAATAATAGCGTCCGAAGGGAGGGGAGAAAAAGTCGAATAAATTAAATCGGTGTATACGGAGCGCTCCGGTGGCGCAGTGTGTTGGACAGCGGGGGCGTAGAATTAACACGGCGACTAATTGTCTGCGAAATATGAATTTCAGATGAGGAGGGACTTTACAAGCCAGTACCACCACCGAAACCGGTGCCGAACAATCAGAAGAGCCAGAACGACCAGCAAGAGAACAGGGTGCAAACGGTAGCCGAGCAGGAATCGTCGCTTAGGGCCGCTATAGAAAGAAACGCTGCTCTCGACGACGGCCAGCTTCGCAGTTCCGGGCAGAACATTGCACCGGAATACAGGATGCCACCACTCTACGGGGAGGAGCAGAGTTCAAGTCAGACTCAACAACCGGCTAATTTACAGACTCACAGTAGCAAATTTCCGGTACGTATTCGTATCAATCTTCGGATCCCGGAGCCACAGAAATCTGCATAAAAATCGAGACAGCCATGATTCCCCACAGATTCTTCCGTTCTTCATTTTTCTACGTTTAATAATACAAGAATAGAAACGATAAAGTTTATCGTAACAGTGATTTTTGCAGAAATCCTACACCTCGTAGATCACGTCATACATCCCAATAAAATTTGGTTCGATAGATTGTTGGAAAAATTGATTTTCAGCGTGTTAATAACACACTCAGCAATTGAAATAACGATTCTATAAATTCGTACGTAGTTTCCAGACCCAGGAGTTCTCAGAAGATGAAGCGGTTCTTAATTATTCAAGAAAACAAGCTGCTGAATCATTAAGACACTCTGAAAAGTAGAATTTCATGCCGTTAAGACCGCGGAGCTTATTCATCGTATCCAGCACGCAACTTTTGGCCCGTACTGTTGCAATTCTAGTTACACGTGCGCGCTCGCTGCATTGGAAAGTGGCATAAATGTTTCATAAGGAAAGAACGGAGCAGGAACAATTACAGGAGCCTAAGAAAGAATAATGTAGACGTGGATGCTCGCGTTGCAATCGCGTTACGGGTAGCGGCGTGGCGGCGTGGCGGCGTGTTAATTAACGATGCAGGCGTTCTGCATTAATTCGATCCGCGCGGAAAGCGTGCACAGATGTGCAACCGGGGTGTAGAAGCGCGGCTAAATCAGCAGGCTTGGAAACTTTTGTTGTCGACGTGCTTTGTATAGGCGTGCCGTTCGGATTTTATTATCGTCGATAACGCCGGCTGGTTCCGAGGTGTAACAGACTGAATATGGCGATTCAAGTCCGCAGGACTTTGATGCGGCTCGAACTTGCATCCTCGGCTCTCCGGTGAAAAAAACAGCTTGGTTGAACCGCCATGGTTAGAAGTCAAGGCGCAGCACTTTATTCGGTATGGTCTGCCGAGACTTTCTAGGCTTCCACCGAGTTCGCAGCCACGCGTGATTCCTTTTAATTGCACGTTTCTCCAGGTGAAATGCTTTATAAACGATCTGAATCGGTACAGGTCGATCCACGAATGCAGCTGCCAACAAAACCTCCCAACGTCGAATTTTCTTTGGTGCATCGTTTTACACACGTCCCCACAAAAATGTCCATACACAAAAGTTCACTGATGTTTATCAATTCTTCGATAGCGATCTTGATCGTCGAACTTCGTTAAAAAGACACGATGAGAAACTAAATTGCATAAAGAACCGCAATTTCTTCATGGTTTTCGCAAACCGTGAACTTTGTAAGAACGTCGCAGCAACTAAGCGAAGAGGTACTTACCTTACGCGATGGTAAATGGAAATATGAATTTTCCAAGTACAAAGTTGAATGTTTCGCGGGAGGATTGAATTGATGGTCTGGTACGTCGGAAAGTTAAGAAGCTCTTGTTTCTCCGTTCGCAAGCGAAGCTTTCACTGAAGATATCAAGATGCTATATAAGTAACGAGAGTACTAATTTTGCTGGATGTTGGTTTTTCCGTGGTCGGCGGTACCGGGAATTACTAACTTGTTCTGCGGCCGTTTCCGTTAACGGAGGAAGAACTATGCGATGCGAAGAGTGCAGAGCAAATTCCACAGAACAATTGGTCAGAAGAATCAGAGAACTCCAGGGATACAATGCTGTCTAACGATCCCGGGAAATATTTACCATCTACTAAAAACGATGCAACTTTCTGTTTGCTTCCAAACAAAAATTTACTTTTTTTTGTAAACATAGAACGAGCAAAATGAACGCTGCTATCGGCACGTAAAACACAGTTCTTTGCGCACAAATGTGTCAAAAATATAAAAATCTTCTAAACTGTAGAATTGTATATTTTAAATATTCTATTATTGTTACGTGGAGGAATTTACTAGAATATTTTCGGTTTCCTATTGTTTTTTCATGTTCTCTTGAGCATGGATGTTCTCTGGGGTCACATACACAAAATACATTATCATTAAGCAACCCTGAAGCAACGCCTCCTAAACAACGCACACGCATTCTATTCATCTGGTGCTTCTCACAAATGTATCTCCGGCATCGCACACGTATTTCATTTTTGCAAGTAAGCAATGCTATCTGCGTGGAAGCAGAAAAATTCCCGTCACAAATTAAACGAAGCTGGGAATACAATAGATGACTCTGCTCAAATACAGATATTGTTTTTCAGGATTGGCGAATTAATTAATTTTAATTCGGTTTAGCTTAATCTTATCGAGCGACCGTGGAGGATTAGAATTTATGATTATTATTCTGATCATTCTCTTGATTATTCGCGCCTTTTCTTTATTAACTACCGTATTGTATGACGAGGGAATTTATTTATTTTATACGAAGAGGATGTTCAAGTATTTTTTACCGTTTTGCAGTGAACCAGGATTTTGATGAAGGACGCGTTGGTGTGTTCGCGGAAGAACAAAAATTGTACGATAGATTGTCGAATGCACTCCGTTTTGTTATGTAGGTCAGTGCATCGAGAATATCTGGGTCACAAAGTAGAGTAGAATTTTTAAATCATGTACTGCGTATGTTGTTTCGATAGCGTTTATTGAGAATCGATAACAGCGCACGTGAAACGCCGTAAGAAACGGTACGTCATTTTAACTGAATACATTTTATAGGTTCAAACGAAATAACAAATCATTACGCTGACTGATTACCGTGCGATTGTGAGAGAATAACTAATTTTAATCTTCTTTTCTAAACAATGCTGAGCACATTCGCTTACTTAATACAGTCTTACACTTGGATGCTGAGTTTTATGTAATTTCGTTGTACAAACCAAGTGTTCTCATGAGCGTGAAACTCTTACCTACAGTTCATTAACATTATGCCATTGTTTTTCACGCTTTTACGCCTCTTTGTTGATTATTCTCACAAACACCACAGATCGTAAGATCGTGTGCTATTGCAAAAAAGGAAAAAAATAGGAAAAATCAGAAAAATTATCACTTAAGAAATTGCAGGATGGAAGGCGTCGCATAAATAATAACACTGACAAGTTCACCGGTTCGATAGATGTTAACTTGCACGTGTCAAACTTCGTTGAGTCACGATAGCGTGGGTGAAACGATTCTGAACTGCTATTTCATCTCGAGCAGTAGCAAACTGTCCAATTTCACTATTTCGCCAATTTTATTAACACTTAATCAATTTTATTAGCTCTACTTAAATTTATGTTGACAATTATTTAATGTGTATTGATTTAACTACATAAATATTTCAATATTTAAGTAGACTTTCGTTATCCCAGTAAATTGTCATTTATTACATTCGTTTACGGGTCATTTTTATCACGAGCATTTTTAATCCCAAAGAAATTAGACTAGTTACAATTATTTCCGAAGAAAGAGATTAGTTAACCCAGCAATGTAAAATTTTTCTAGAGAAATCTGTCTCTAGAAAAATGTATTATAAATTCACAATAAACAATATTCATCTTAAAATTTGTTTAAAATTGCTGTAACTTTTCCAATTCATTAAATTGATTTCGAACCGATTTGTCCACCCCTCCAAAGAAGAATACTCCGTCAGATGTTTAAAAGCAGTGACAGTGTTACGGTGTTAACGCTGACCGGATACGTCTGGGCTAGTATATCGGTTAGTTCTTCGTCGTTGTCTTCGGTAACAGTTCGTTGTACGTGCGTTACGTTCTTGGGAAAATTCTCAGAGATTCCCGGGAGACACAAAGGAGGCATCATACCCGCGTACCGTTTACCGGAAGTCGAGAAGAGGGTTGCGATAGCCGTTTAGATTCATTAGATATTTTTCAGTGTGGATCGGTCTCTTCGGAGGCGAGAACAAATCGGAACACTTGTCTGTGCCGAGATTCTAACTCCTAGCACACAATCTCATCGTCTACCATCGACTAGACGATGTCTTCTATGTTCTATTCCCTCGCCGACAATGATGTTGCGTACGCTTAACTGCTTGCCAATTATTCCACGGATCTTTTGTGAAATCTTGGAAACAGTCGTCGATGAGTTTCTCTTGTCATTGTCTTCCCGAACCACTAGTCTCGGAAGATAACGATGTTCGACAAATTAAAATATTTGCTTACAATCCGCAGCAGCTATTGTGCAATCCGCTATCGTTGTTGGATAGTCACAATTGTTGATAATGATAACATTATCTGGCAATGTACGGGGGACTATTTTATCTTCCTACATATGCGTCCCTATTCCATTCTTAACATGTTTAAATACATAGAAATAAATAATTCATATATTTTTAAAGATAAACATCTTTGTTTCTTTATACTTAAAGTATGAAAAAAATTGGACACTAATTCTAGTCATAAATTAAAATACATATATAATTGGTTACTTCACTGATAAGATTTTCGAGCAACAACGTTTCAAGCAATTACGATGTACTATATCTTTAATGTTTGATTTTATTACGATAAGATAATTTTGTACTATGTACTGCGGGCTCCTGCAGTTTGCTACACAAAACTAATTTTGCATGTAACGGGTGAGCTCATTTAACGGACAACGAACTTCGTGATTTGCCATCGCGTTATTTTTCTGTATCTTTTTTTTACGGTAAATTATAATATACGAAATCGCACGGAAGCGTGTATAGAATTATTCATAAACGTTCCGCGGGCGAAGGCGATGATTAGGCGTGCTCATTTTCCAGCGTTCTGCAGCTCGTTCTATCACGCTTGCTTTCTTCTGACCGCGATACAATCTCAAGGCGAGGTTAGTTCAGTGACACCTCTTTTTAGATGCATTATTATATGCATGCAAAGAGCCGACGAGCCACTTGTTCGCCCGAGATCTGCTAGCTGAACTTCCAGATCCTGTTCTCGATGTTGCTCGGAAAAAATTCGCTATGGGTATCGCAAGACTTCGACCGACGACGCCAGACGTTTACGATGAGAAATGCTTGTTGACGTCCTCTTCGAGGCTAGCATTAAAGCTCGCATTTATATTACTCTTTACTCAATAAATTTCCTCCTCCATGCTCCGATCATTTGCATTCAAACAATTATTTTATATAGTCCCGGCTATTAAAGGACTTAACCATTTTGTTGTATTCCTAACACATAGAAACGTCATAAAATCGAAATACTTTATTTAACACAACAAAAACAGAGAATAAAATATCCTAGTGAAATTTAATTGATTCGCATTCGATATATTAGTACAATTATTAGTTTCTAAATATAGACATACTTACGCAATTATGCATATGCATTATGAGGTAGTCAATGCGTTAATAGACGAAAACAAAATTTGTTGTAATTATAAAGACACAATCTTGTGGAAGATCGTTGAACATATTTATATATATATTTGCAGTATTATTCTTTTTAGAACCTGACACGAACCATTTAGCTTTAGATCATTTTTATTGGGTAATTGCTGTCCTCGATCGATTATAAATTGCAGGATATGTGCGACAGGATAGAAAATTGAATATTAATCTTTTCTTTGCAGATAGAACGCGAGGTGGTGCTGTCATCGGCAGACAAGAATTCGAAAATCCCTATCCTCCATGAGTACAAACAGAAAACTGCAGGCAGAGTTGCAATCGCACCGGATGCACCGATTAAACAGCAGGCTTGGGTTCAAGAAGTGAGTGTCAACTTCTTCTCTGTCATTACTAAAAGCCATTATACTCCTAAAAATATGAACAGCCTGAAAGAAGAAGATTACCAATTATTTTACGGAAAAGTTAGCTAACGGTTATCAACTTATGAGAATGTACCGATCTGTTATTTCGCAACGAATAAGAGTGTAATAGAGAAAAATTCATACCAGTTCTCTCGCGTCTGACTCGACGGGTTTTCCTGTGAAAATCCAGGCAATGGGTTAATGAGAATCCACTCATTGTTGTATCGCTTTGCGAAACGCTTCATTCACTCGCGGTTTATTCACGCGAGTGCGACGCTCTTTGGACGTATGCGTAAGCAGCTCGAAATGCGAGTGGGTGTCGCTAATGTACGCGTTGCAGGATACTGTTTCGCGATATTTGCTTGCAAACGGACAGACGTGTACCAAAGGTTCTACACGAAATGTCAGAAATCCTAGTGGGATTTCCAATACGAAGCAGATTTCTTAATTTTCCCAAATAATATTCAAATATTTTCTATCAACCCTTATTTAAGATTGTAATGCAACAAGATCTATAAAGTTTGTTGCTTGGACAGCATGATAAATTTTGGTCAGTTCGAATATTTTATTTTCATATTCCGAAGGGAGTTTCCTATTTACTGTTTCCTATAACGCTGCGTGGGCTTGCACTGGTTTAAGACGATCTATCAGTCAATATTAGCGAGAACAAAGTCACATGGCTAATTTATTTCGCCACAGCGGCTTGCTATTGTTATATGAACAATGTATCCGTTGCGTAATCTATTAGCTGTTTCCTTTCACTTATTTAGTGTGTTCATAAATCGTCTCCTTAGGTGTCCCAGTATAAAGGAAAACATGAAAATGAGGTCAGAACAGAGTCTGCAAAATTGAGAACACAAATATTTTCGTAAAATGTGTAACACGCTTTCCAGTCGTCGTTAAACCGTGGATTCAAAGAAAAGAAAAAGCTCTGAAATAAGATCACTATTAATTTTAGCTAATAATAATGTCTAAAAATCCACGGTCGGAGGTTGACATATTTTCAAATATTGTAACATACTAATGAATAGGAGAATTAGTGAAATTGATAGATCATTGTTTGTTTCAACAATAGAAGTTAATTCTAACAATGAATAGGGTAGACATTCGTGCAAATGTTTCTCGAACGACCGAAATCAATTAGTGCTCACGTTAGCGCTTGAATCAACATCCATTTGTCGAGGCTGTACACTCAATTCTGATATTAATTACTGTCGACTAGCTTATCATCGACTGCCAATTGTCAGATGCGTGTGTACTCTGATGATAATTGACGTGTTTGCTGCTCCGATATCAAAGCTTTTGACGATACCTCAATTATGAGTGGGTTTTGTGAGCCCTTGCTTTATTCGATCATTAATTTCATTTTTCAAGGAAGTCTGACATCTCTCGAGTAGTGCATTTCAAAAGAACACTTCAAGCCGTAGAAAAGCCGTAGAAAAATAATTATATGCTTCTATACCATTTTACACATTCTCTTCCACGTGAGCCAAGCGATGAATAATAACTCTAATCCAAACCTCTTTTTCAACGAATTTTATTGAACGATGTAAATATTCTAAAATATTATAAATAATATAACGAATAGGACACAGCTACGTTAATAGGATAACACACAGTTCAAAAATAGCTTTAAATAAGAAAATCTAAACTGTGCCTCTCCGAAGAAGCCATTTTTAATATTTCAAGCATTTCCTTTTACGCCGAAAAACTCACAGTCATATGGGAAATTGGGGTGCGCCAATCGTTCACGAAAATTGTGTATCTCAACATATACACACCCGTTGCATAAAATCTGTCGAATCGTTGGCGATCAATAAAAAAAGATACGAGTGGTCCATCGAACCTTTCCATCCCAATATTACATAAAATTGTTGGATGTGATTGGTATGTACGTTACATACAAAAATTGTTCTACATCTGTTGGTGGATATTTAGTCGATGTCAAAAATCCATGATTGAAATTGCAATTTTACTTTTTCATTGAAGCACATACTACAATAAGAATTCTAGAAAATCTGATTAAACGCAATTTTGTCGTTAATACGAAAAAATAGATCATCGGTCGCGTGCAGTGCTTCTTCTAGTGTTAAGAAAAAAGAAAGAACATTGTATTTGGTTCCTGTTCTTCTCAAACAATAAAAAACATTTTCACTTTACATAAAGGCCCTCGGTCTAGCTATGAACGAAAAGTATGACTCACATTGGAGGATTGAATTCTCGTGCGTCTGTATTATGGTTCCCAGCGACGACGAGGTGTTCGGGCTGTGAGATTCTTACGTTAGGTTTGGCGCACAGTAATCTCCAGAGGGTACCTGTTGGAAGGGCTATAAGTCAGAATATCTTTTTTCGTATGCGGAAAGCGTGTCGCCGAGCCCTATGAGCACAACTTCACTTGCGCTTGTGTCTCTCTCTCTTCCCGTCGCTCTCTTTCTCCTTTTCGTTTGATAATATCGGTTGTTATTCCAGCCACATCCTTTTCAACGAATCAGAGGATTCAGTCCGACAACTTTGAAATTCTCTCTGCGGTTTAAACGAACATGCTGCCATTAACCGTCCGATGTCCTCGCTTCGATAGAGAATTGTTTACGGAGGATCCGGGCAACCTGTCCAGCGAAGTTTTTCCCTTTGTTATTACGTCCCGTAAAAATACAATGATCCCACCCACGCAGCGAACAATTTCTTGACAGAAATTATCGTTGAACTTTCAAAATAATTTTAGAAAACTTCTGGTTCTTCTCAATTACAGAGACTCTTGCGGTTCGACTGCGAATCTTTACATAAAATACAAATTTTCCCCACCGATCGCGAGGGATGGGATTTAAATAAAAATTTTTCAGATTTTTTTTTAGTAAGTTGGGTCTCAGTGAAAAGAATGAAAATCGACGGTCGAATAAGCGCTACATGTACCGTGATCACCGCTAATTTACTTCTGTTTATCTATTTGGATAAACGTGTTACTATATGGCATACCACTACGGAATTCTTTTTGCCATTTTGGTTATGTGTCGTTCCAAGCCATTGGTTGCAAGGGAAATAACACCTGAATCCGCATTTCTATCAACAAATTAATGCTCCCGATAGCAAGTGGCACAGTTTGTTTGCTCGTTATCGTTTAACGCAATTCTGAGAGCGTATTACGTAATTAGTCGTAACTTGTTTGCAGCGAGATACCCCGGTCTAATGAGATATCTCGGGTTCCTAATGAATGTGAAGTTCGTTCTGAAATTACGACATAGCCGGCAAAGAACATTGAAAGGAACACTTAGATCGAGCCACGGTATCATTAGCCCGAAGAAACTATGCCTGTTTTAACGTCGAAATTATATGCGATACATGGGCTTGATCTTCGAACAATTTAAATTCCATTTTAAAGAATCCCGTAAAAAATTCCACAATGAAATTCCGTCGTTACCTATATAGAAGCATCGCAGTCCCGAATAAAACAATGAGGCTTCGTGCGTTTGATGGATTTTTTAGTGCTAATTTAACCAAAGTGGAATTCTACTGTTAACACTGCTGTTGAATGGAATAGCCAGGTATAAATATTTTTAATCAAAATGGATTTAATGAAAATTTGTATATTTTCAATCGAAGCGGATGCAACGAAAATTTGTATATTTTTAATCAAAATGGAATTCCATAATCGATTTCCTCGATATGAAAAATTGCAAGCGTTTCTAAAATACTTTCCAGGGGACTCAGATGCAAGAAGTGAGACAGGAGAACCAAGCAAGGAGTTACCACCCCCCGGAGTCCTACCCGTAAATATTTCCCATAATTTACCAAGCAATTCCTTTTCCTGGTATAATCGTAATCTCTTCGAAGGTCGACGTCGGCGTCAGCGGCGGCCACAGCGTCGAGAAACACGAAGATCGATGAGGAGAAAACCAAGTCCCTCTCGAGGACGTATCACACGATCAAAGACATGATATCCAGCCGTTTCGGTCAGAGCCGGAAGGACACTGAAACGGAACCAGAGGCTAGTTTGAATAACGTTACCGAGGAGCTGAGAAAATCCAGCAGGAGCATCGATGAGGAAGAGGTCAAGAAGAAGGAGGGGATCTATGGGAAACCGAGAGCCCAGGAACCCTCTGTCAACATGCAGCAGTACCCAAAAAATACTTGTGGTAAATGGAAAAACTATAATTTACTCCAACATAGTAATTTTGTTGCCTTGGTGTCGATAGAAGCTACATCAAATCAGAACTGCATTTTTCTCCACAATATTTTGCACGGTCTAATTTTGATTCCGATTAAAATTTGTATTTTTCATAAAAATAAATAATTGGTACAGCCGTGAAAGAGATCATAGGACAATGTTGAATGAAGTTTAAGCTTGTCAGACACGTGGTGTTAAGTGAAACGAGTAGAACAGGATCGACTGACACCACTTTAGCATTAACCGGCTCGTTAATGAAGTGCACGGGACAGTTTAACAACGTTTATACGGAACGTTACCTGTTCAGGTCAGTACGGGCACTCGTACAGTTACCTGAGCAATCAGCAGAACGTGCCGCTTCCTGGCCAACTGCAGCCAACCCCGCAGATCCAGCCTAATCTGCCAGGTCAAAGTGCACAGCTCCACGTGACGCATCATGCACCGTCCGGAGGAGTTCAAACGGTCCATCAGACACAAGTTCCTAGCTTCGGCCAATCAGCGACAGGTGGTAGCCAGCAGGTGCAGAATGTCGCGAGGGAATACGTTGTCCAGGGACCGTCTGGACTGCCGAGTCAGCAATTGCATCAGGGAATCCATCAGAACTCTCAGAACCAGGTAATTTCCGATTTACTCCTGTATACTCCGTGAACTACTTTTCCACTGATGTTACTTTAATTGCGTCTGTAAACCGTTTGATACGCAAAACGCTCGCGACCTAATAACGATGCGCTAGATCTCGGAACTCGGTCAGGCGATCGAGGGAAATCTGCAAATCCGAAAATTCACCTACTTTCTTCAATTGCACACATAAAAGCCAAAAATTCGCGAACTTTCTTCGGTACTAGACACCGATGGAACGCATACGATGCTTTCCACTATGAAATACTTTTTTGTATTCCATCAAAATATATACGATAATCCTTCTGTTTCAGGGTCAAAGCACGCCAACGCAGAAAACGCACGGTCTGCCACTGCAACAGCATCAAGCGAATCCAGGAATGCAGCAATCGAACCAAGCATTTCAAAGTCCTCAACAACTACTGCACCAAAACCAAAACCACCATCAAAGTCCACGGTTCGCCCAGCAACACGCGCAGAACATGCACCAACGGCAATTGATCCAGCAAATACATCAACAGCAGCTGGTTACTCAACAGCAAAATAATCAACAGGGTGCAAGGAATGTACAACAACCGTACTTCTCGAACAACGTGTCTTACCAGCAGTATCAACAGGCTAGACAAGCGATGTCGAGGTCTCAGATCGATCTGCCGAGTACGTCGAGGCAGACGCAGGAGCTTAGGCTCTCTGGACAAGAGGTTTACTATCATTATGCCCAAGGAAGACCTAGGTATGGAGTGCCCCAGGTGTATATGAAGACGGAATGCAATCAGGAGATCGAGTTCCAGCAGAGGAACTCGACGAAGGGGATTGAAAAGGCTGTCTCGCAGCCTCAGCTATGCTATGAGGATGAGCGGGTGAACGAGCAGAGTAGGAATACTGTGGAACCGATGAAGCCTTTGACTGTTGACCGGCTGGATAAGGAGAGGTATGGGGGAATTTCTTGATGGGATTAGAATGATGTTCTTTGAGGACTCTTTCCAAGGTTGTTTTTTAAAAGATTCTAGAAATTCTTTGCGAATCGTGTCTTTAGTTCTTGATCCTTATTTGTCCATCAGTTTTCCGACCGAATCTTTGTGTAGCCAATCGGAATGATCAAAAACGTTGTTCCTTGTGAACTCTTTTCAAGGTTGTTGTTTTTTTTAAAGATTCTAGAAATAGTTTGGGATTAATGCCTTTATTTCTTGATTCTTATTCGTCCATCAGTTTTAAAAAGAAGCAATTGTTAACAGGTACGAGATTACGGTGGAGAATCACGGGGAATTCAGTAGAAATGACTCTCAGAGAAACGACGAATACAGGCCGGAAACCAGATTCGGCATCCGCAGAGACGAAGCGATTAGGTGTTCGAAACGGGAGCCGGAAGGAGTCTCTGGCCAGGAGAGCCAGGAGTCAGAGAGCACCTCGGTTCAAAAAAGAATTGAGGAACTACAGAAGAGAGTCGAAGAGAATCATTATAGCTCGAAAGTATCCAAAGACAATGCAGAAGACGCGGCTAGAAACTTGTCCACCTCAAAAATCGTTAGCGAAGGATCCAAAAGAGATCAATATTCAAAGGATACCACTGCGAAGTCAGACTGCAAGAAAGATGATCTGGAACATGGTATAGGACGGCTGAAGATCCAAAATCAAGGGTCTGGATCGGATTACGATAAAGCTGGACAAAGTTCGTCTAACGTCGACTCGGGGAGAGGATCAGCTGTCTACTCGAGTGGTCGAAGACCTCCTCCGGAGCATCAGACTCATCCTCCAGGTCTGTTATACGAACTGTATGCAGTACGCAGGGTTCTTACCAGGGAAATAATCAATTTCAATATTTCATTCAAAATTTTCTAAAACATGAAATAATATTGAAATGGAGGAACAAGCACGTTAGCTACGATTACCATAGAATTTTCTAAAACGTAAAATTATATTAAAAATGTCGAGGACTGCAGTAGGCAACAATTTCGTGGATTTTCGAGGGGAATTGAACGAGTTTGTTCTTTTTCGTGACAGTGCAAGACTCCGTGTGGGTGGACATAGTGGAATCGGAGTTGAGGAGCATCCTGGAGCCGAAAGACGTGCCCGCGATGGCGCATTCCACACTATCTGAAAGTGTATCATCGGTGACGCCACCATTGCCGCCGCTCTCGCCCCATGAAAGTCCCAGAACGCCGAGAAATCGATACTCAGCGAGGTAACATTACTTCCAACAGAGATCTCTTCGCCTCGTAACCGATGTCACTTCCGGTCAGTGCCCCGGGTTGCTTCCGATTCATTCTCCTCTTCGAGCAGATCGAAATATCGATAACCGTCTGTCCGGGCAACCAGGCGATCACACTACGTCGAAACCTGACTAGCTGAAGCTTTTTCAGTCTACTTATTTTACGAGCTTACTGGTTTTGAAAAAACCTCGAACGGTACCAACTCTTCTGAAACTAACTCACGAACTCGCCTGAATTATTTTGGGTACGACTGGGCTCCTACAAAAATATAATTAAACAGTGCGGGACACGATTTCTTATTCTGTTTCTCCTATTTCAAGTAACCGAGACGATTGAGTTGTAAACGTTCAATTATTCTGCTTGTAAAGCTTTTGTTCAGCATTTAGTAACATCCGCTAATATTTTACAACTGTGTAAAGTATCTTACGCGTTATTACTTTATAGTTTTAGTTTATCTTGTTCTAAGAGTCAAGTATACTATCCTAAATTTTTAGTATTGTAATTTTCAACTTATTTTGCAACTAACTATCTATACATATATTGGTATATTGAGAACGGCTATTAATTTGTATTATGTTACTCGGTAAAATAATGTCTGTAGACTAACTTCATAGGTGTAGTAACTGTCCGGATACTTTCAGCCGGCAGCGTACTTCTGCGATGATTAACCAGTTTCGCAGCTTTCCTAACAAGCCTAACAATTGCATGTTTCTGGGCCCTCTAGCTTACCATACGGGTCGAAACCTAATTACAGCGATTACAGTAAGGCCTTGGAGAAAAGAGGATTATCAGGCAGTTCGAAGCATCGTGGCGCCTCTCTTTCCAGGAAAGAAGCTGCGAAGAAATTTTCCCATCGTAAGTGTTTCTCTCATAACCTGGACTTTCGTTTTTGAATAGATCAATTAACTACATAAAATGATTATTCTCCTCAGTTTTCGGTGTCGAAGCGGCTGATTTGACTTCGACGACGACTGGACTCGATTTGGACTCCATGCTGGACAGAAGCGACTCCGATTTGAGCACAAACGACGCGAGGACTATCAGAAAGCAGTTGGAAGGCTTGGAGAATATGTACAGTGAAGTAAGACGCAAAGAAAAAAATCTATAATCTACATAAAACTATAAATAATCGATGATCAATTTTCTTGGACATTTTATGCGTACCGAATTCACGTCTATTATCGACACAAGAACATAAAGAAACCCCGGACAGCGTAACATCGTTGACGATCAATTTTCTTGGACATCCTATGAGTAGCAATTTATTTTTATTATTTACAAAAAAAATATAAATAACCCTAAAACAGTCTATCATTGTTGGTGATCGATTTTCTTGGACATTTTGTAGGTGACAATTCACTTCTACTAATCTCACAAGACAATAAATAAATTTCGAAAAGTCTGACGACGTTGGTGATCCATCGAAGTGGTTTTATTTCTTTTCTAAATTTTTGTTGATGACCTCAGGTGTTGAAACTGCTTGGCGGCAGCGTGAAGAAAAGACGAAAGACCAGAGGCCTTATTAGTTACGGTTCCGTCTCGTCGTTGCCCACGTCATCTGTTTCATCTAGACCAGTTACAAGGCATCATGACAAACGCAGATCCCACGCGATCGACGACAGAATGAAGAAAGCCAAAGACATTAAGGTCAGTCGCTCGTCGCGAGTCTTTATTTGACCATTTCATGTTTACAATCCCGTACATCATCCTTAAGGACAGTTACACTGCGAAAATTTATACAGATTGACATCACCGTAAGCAGAAGAAGAAGTTTCAACTAAAAACACTGTATCCTACATCGTAGTGCAAAAAGAATACACCGTGATAAAGTGCTAGTTAAAAACTAGAAAGTAAATTATGTCATATATTAATCATATTGTTGTTTACAATTTTTACACACCTTACGAGATCACACGATCAACGGAACTCTCGTTATTTTTTAGTTCTTTTTTTATTTTCATTTTTTAAGCATATAGTGTCACGTTCAATGTTCTTATGGGTAAAAATAATTGTTTACAGAGCATCAACAAGCGCTTTCAGAGACTAGAGTCTCACGTGGTCACTCTGGCAAGGTCAGTGGCTCACCTGAGCTCGGAGATGAGGACGCAGCATCTGATGATACAGGTGAGAAAATCTCGTTGATATCGCAAAGTGTACATTTTGAGAAATTGATGGGATGGGGAAGAATGGATATTTTAAAGAGTAAACTAGGCGGTGGGAGAAACTGGAATTTCCAAAATTCAGTACTACCAGGTGTTCGCAGGAAATGGAGAACATAAGGGGCGAGATTGCGGCATTGAGGACACAGACGAGCATGGCGATGGTGAGATCACAGTCGCAGCCATTGATCAAGGACTCAGAGTTACCTGCCCTCTCGAATCCTTCGAGGGTGAAGAAGCTGACCAAGTTCTTCGGTACGGAACCACCGCTCATTCGACTGTTCCTGAGGGAACTTGGGTATGAGGTATGTTTCTAAACACTAAAGTTTCCGACCCTCTTATTGACACGTTGATTCCCTCACAAGTGCCCATCAAAATCACAAAAGATCAGCACAAGACAAGTTTTACTATGGCAATTACATTCGTAGCCTCTTACATTTTGCACATCCTAGCAAAGTTTGATTTCGAGTTTCGAGTTTGATCAAAAAAATTGTGTCGAGCATTTATATTTAATGATTAATGTTAAAATGTAAATGGTATGTTTATTAGAAATACGCGACCGCATTCGAGAAGGAGAAGGTAGGAATGGTGGAGCTTCCGTATTTAAGTGAGGAGAGGTTACAGAAAATGGGAGTACCTCTAGGGCCGAGGCTGAGGATCCTTCAGGAAGCCAGGATATCAGTGTGCAAGGACCCAATTTACGTCGTATGAGTTCCTCCACCTGTTCAAAATAAAGGAACAATCCGAGACGAATGCCAATAGAGCATTACTACATCTAGAAGTTGAATTCTCCTCGTATTCAACAATTAGAAACGATTAACAGTGGTTTTATTTGATTGTCCAACCATTGATAGGCCTAACAGACGATGAAGAATAAGGGAGTTAATGAATCTACGTTTTTAGATTTAGGTACTAAATAGCAAATTGTTAAAATGCTAGGAACGAATGTGCGTGTATGGTATAGGAATTCAATCTGCTCGCAAAGAACTACAGTTGCAGCGCTTGAAACTTTCTCAAGTTTAACGTTTCTGTGCGTCTGTAACTACATCTTTACCATAGGTTAATTTATTTACACTTAATGAAAATCGTGCTAAAGAAACTAGTAACCAAGCAGAAAGAGAGAAAGAGAGGGATTAATTGTTCTCCGAAAGTATCAACAATCCATATTGTTACTCGCGATACAAACTGTACGTTTTGTTATTCGAGCGTCCGTAATTTATTATAAATTATTAGCAAATCGTACATCGTTGCTGTTCACTCGTACGAATCTCATCGCTTCCGAGACAGAGAATAAAACCGAAAAATACTGACAAGAATGTAAATATCATTCACCGTGGGATCAAATTAATCAATTATCTATTTATACAAAGAAAACACTCTTTTGTATCATAACTGAATCGAGAAATTCATTATAGGGAATCGTAGAGTTAAGTTTTATATTTTGTACATTTATAATTAATTGTTAAGCATTACGAGACAAGGATAGGCGATGTTACGCAGACTGCATTGTATAGTTACGATATCAATGAATTCGAGTAGATAAAGTAATTCTGTGGTCTGGCGGAGTCATCGGAACAGTCCGCTCATAAAAATGAAAAAGGGTCGAAAATCCGCCGACTATCAAAAACAAAAGCTGTCGATGCATTTATCATCGAAGGTTTATTTCGCGAAAGCACGTTCGATTCGCCGCTATTTTTACCGAATGCTACCAAACTATGATCAATAGCGGCCTAAATTATTGATCAAGGTGGGAAGAGTAGGTTTGTGCAAGGCGAATCGTGAGAGATCATTCGGGTCATTGTTTCGTTGACTCCACAGAGCCACGCGAAAGCTCAAGCTGATGACGCGAACGTAATGTTGAGAACGAGAAGCAAAAATGAAATTGCCAAAGAGACGCGTAGACGTTGACAACGAAGTGGTGTACATCCATGATTCCCATTCGAAGGAGCAGAAATAAAATTATTTTGTCAGGTATTGCTCGTTTTTGTTAGAACACAATCGTCGAATACGTTAACAATATCCAATTTGCATCCTGAGTCATATGTTTCGCGGATTCAACTTAAATTCTTTAACACAAGGGTTTTCAGGTGATCTTCAAAATATAGTCATGGTTGTTCCCTTGAACAGTATAATTTTTGTTGAAAAAGTTACCTTTGATTTTCGGTTCCAATATATTTATGTGCTTTTTCTGGCGACCCACCCTGTACATGAGAACACAATCTACTGTGCTCGAGCAGCGAACCATTAACTATCTTGAGGACAAAGGTAATCAATTAGGGTCGTCTTCTTGCTTTGACAATCGAAAAATGAAACTGGTTTAGGGTGATACTAAAAGAAAAATGACTAATGTGGCAATTCAAAAATTTGTAGTTCTTTTTACTAAAACATGATAACCAATTTAGAAACCGATTTGATAGTTTGCACTTATGTTCGCAAATCTTTGAAGAAAATAAAGAAATTTTTTATATCCAAAAGTAATAGTCAACTACCCCTCGAACAAAGTTAGTTAGGCACAACCGAGATAAAATAGCGAGTTTAGAAGAATTATTTTAAAGGGAAAATAACAGACGCGTCGATGTCTGCGAATTTCGTAGCTATACGTTTGTCGCTCCGTAGAGAGGATAAACAAATTTGTTATGTTCTGATGTTACTATACCGTGTCCAGAGTTATGGTAGTTCGACCGAAAGGTTTTGAAAACTATGCTCATTCGCCGCAATTGAATTTGAAATAGGAAAACCGAAAATCTTCTCGTTTGCAGTATGGAATTAGAAGAGTGGAGAGTCAAGTCGAAGAGCGATCCACTTTTTGCGACATGAATGCCGGCGTCCTACTTCAAGTATCGATTTGCTGAATATAAAGCAGCGTTTGCCGAAAAAGTGCATTTTTCTTTAAACGTGACTCCGCTGGATTTACACGTGGCGTAATATTCCGAGAATTGACATTATCCTAGAATTGTGCACACAATATAGTTTCTCGAAATTCAAATTTGAACTCTCAAAATAAAAGTAAACAGAGAAAAATTATTAAATACATTTTAAATTTCGCACAATCATTCCAGATCGACTGAAGACCTGAAAAAATACAATTTTAAATAAATCTAAAGTATACAAATAGATCAATTAGTGGATTTATAAAGAAACAGCTCTTACAATTTTTATAAAATAATTTCAAGTTGGTTGTAGCAATTTGTTTAGTGTTTAATTTAGATTTTGGTTGGCTTGGGATGCAAAATAATTGAACTTTTGGTCGCACGTTCACGCGCGTGCACTTGATACCAAAGAATCGATATCTGCTCCTGTGCAATGGCGATCATACCGACACAATTGCTGCCAATGATCGCGATCGTACACACGAAAAAGAATGCCACTTCAGTTCTCGATTGATATCAATCCCCTGCTATCGAATTCAACTGTAAATTATACGTTAGTACACCGAGGGATCGTTCGTTTCGAATTATTTATTGCTAAGTGATAGTTAAACACAGCAACTATTCCCATTTCGTAGTTTTAATTTCATTCTTCATTAAACGTTGGAATCTCCCAGACATCGTTCGAGCTCTGTACAGTTAACGAGTTAACTGTTAATTGTTTTTAAGAATAGGAACGTTTCACTTTTCTCACGAGTAATAATATTATTAATGCTTGTACCATTTTAATTATATTATCATGTTGTTAAATATTGTATTTAATAAAAGATTGGAGAGAAAAAATCCATTGTCGTTGCATTAAGAAGACGAACAGAATTATGATTGATTGTCGATTAATTGTTTGCTGCGGTGTCAATTACAGGCGACTCGAGGTTAGCACGTAACAGCAAATCACTCGACGGCTTGTGTGTCGTGTGATTCAACGGTTAGTTTGCAATTGTTCAATTGGAAGGGGTGGTTGATCCACAAGGAACTAGTCAGCGGATAGTTTAGGAACAATTTTCGTGGACGTCGCGAGCTGCAAATTGCAAAACTAAATTGAGAAAATTCAGGAATACAAGTCCATTTTGTTCAACACTTTTCTCTGCCGACACAGCTACCTCAAAGTAGAATTAAAATAATTTATTCAATGAAATATGCATTTAAAAAGTAGGACACACGATATTAACTCAATTTTCATCTATTTTGCGGATCCTAATCAAATTTAAAACACTCTATACAATATTAGCACAGAAATTAAATTTAAAAACTGCACACATCATTTTGTTGCCGAAACGTGGATGGTGACACGGACACGGTGATTAATGTGTTAGAAATCGTTGTTTCATGTTTTGGAAAGAAAAATACAGTATTGGTTGTAATCAGGGCCTCGGTTAACCTTAGAAGAATTGATAAATTGAGCACTTTAGTTATCGTTGGACTAGCGTTAGCGGAAGTCACCATTTTTGAAGACGAGACATTGAAATAGAATTTAATTTCCTCTTGCGGTTGCTTCTACGAATGAAAAGTGAGAAAAAATTGTAAATTATCATGTCTCAACTTGAAGCAAGTGGTTAGAGTGAAATACTATGACATTATACAATCAATGAATTCTTGCGAAGCAGCACGTGTTCGCAAAAGAATATCGTAGAAGCCTGGAAAACTTTGAACTGGCACTATATAATATACAGCGGGATAAGTTCATCAGCATTATTTTTCCATGATTATCTTTCTACTGCGATTTACTTTCAGAGATTCATGAATTTACAGCGGATTATATGCGTTTATTATAAGTAATTTAAAACCCTAAAACTATCAGAAGAATTTAAAAAAACTGTTCTAATATTTTCAACCTATTAAACATATTAAGAAAGAAAATCAATTTCTATTTGACTCCAGTTTGTTGCAATTCATGAAGATAATTTTTATTTTGCATTATAATCCGCTATTTACGCATGAAACGTTTCATATGAGAAACCCTGCAACATTTTACGAAAAACGTTGCAAATGGTAAAACATCTCCATTAAAAAATAGTATTCTATGGTAGGACGACTCAATTGATTAAATTACATTCGATTGCGCACTTGATTGTGTCTCGATTGCAAGCTGCAAGTGCATTAAGATCTGGAGGGATATATGTATCTGTCATCTTTAAATTTAGAGTCTCTGTGTCACTAAATCAGATATGCTCATCTCCATTAAAAAATAGTATTCTATGGTAGGACAACTCAACTTTAAATTACATTCGATTGCGCACTTGATTGTGTCTCGATTGCAAGCTGCAAGTGCATTAAGATCTGGAGGTTTATATGTATCTGTCATCTTTAAATTTAGAGTCTCTGTGTCACTAAATCAGATATGCTCGGGACCAGTGCGAGCGGGCCTTCAAAATTTCGGCAGAATTGTTGGCGAGACTATGTGATCCGGCATGGCCGGTCTACTTTTATCAGGAAATGCACAATTTAACAATTGTGTCCAATTATTTTTCCAGAGGCCTTGTCTTTGATTGGTCATCTGAGACCGCGCGACGATGTCCCTTTGCCGGCCTCTGGCTTAATTTACCGAATGACCGCACTCGAACGATCGTCGAACTCTTATTTCTGGCACTGTCAATTCAACAGAGTCTTTTATCGTTTTATATGCGGCTGGTAACTGTACGAATGCCCGTGTAGACGTAACCTTCGCAACTAATGTTTGATGCTCCCTGCCTCAGCACTCGAAGCGATACAAAATCAACTCGATAATTGAATGGGTGAAAAGAACCAGCTCCTCTACAAAGATTCAATGCATAGTTTCCTGTCTTTGTCAGAAAAAAATACAATCTAGAGATATCACCTAAAATTGTGGAGATTTATGGAACGTTGAAACCTTCGTTTGTTTCAGACTGCTGCTTCGAACCATCGTCTTTAAAGCAGCAACTGCATACGTCTTAACCGAGAACGCATTTCATGAGACAAGAATGATTGTCGTATCGGACACTCCGGTCTCTGTATATATACAATAACAAGAGTATTAGTCACAACAGTGACGTATATGTATCTAAAACGTTTAATATCGCGGGACCAGCGTGTCTGTAATCAAACTAATTTTTCTTGGCAGCCGCGAGAACAGAAAACGAAAAAGATGTAGTAGAGGACTAAAGAGAAATAAAACGAATGATGCAGAAATACGATTTTAGTATAATAGTAATTTAACTCTCTGCGTCTTCTTAGTCAGATTGATCGTTAAAGGCGATCAAAATATTACTAACAACATTTTAATGAAGTCTTTTAGGACACAGTTCGAAAGTGTGATTCTAATTTCTAAGAAAATAGTTTACCTTCGTCTGGTTACTTTGAACTAGCGGCGAAGAAACTGCAGCTGGGATATCAATTAACGATTACAAACCTACTGCAACCATCGTAATGCGCCAATAGCGATACGCATGATTCAGGTCAGTAGGAGCGCGGTCAACGACATACCATGCAAAGACGATTACGTCAAAGTTGTGCCCGAGTCGTCACAAATCATTTATTTAAAAAACACGCGCATTAATCATCGCACTCCGTTAAGCCTGTTTATTCGCTGAAAACAAACATCGTCTCTTCCACCAAAAAAGATCGATGTCTTTTATAATGCACAAAGGGTGCATCTCTGAGAAGCCTGAAACCGTCCCCGATGCAAATTGAACCAAACCAACCGTTCGATAGCTGACATTTTAAGAAAACACATTTCGTGCCAAGAAATTCGTCCGACTCTGTGACTCAACTGCTAGAAAAATGTGACCATGAGGTTCAAGGTGAAACTCAATTCTCTCTTAAAAAATTACCGTTTCAAGAAGCCTAATTCTATCGTTATCCGCGGTGAACCACTGAAGATGGTCAGTCTAGATAATGTTGCTGTTAGAAGATCGATCGAACATGTTTTTATCTGGTATTGCATGACTCGTCAAGAGCTTTAAGATGATTACAGAAAGTTTTGGGACAATTCGTTTCTCCCCCCCCCCCCAGAGAATTCAAGGCCACCTTCAGAATTTATTTCATCACCACTTACATAAAATTATTTACATGTATTTCATGCGGCAGTAAATGTAAAAAAGATTGTTTAACATAACTGCTCATTCGCTACCATTTCTTGATTGAATTGCACGGGAGTTTGCTGCATTTGAACTTCAAACAAAATAGAGCTTTCTACGATGCGTTGAGAATGTTGAGAATAAATATAATAAATTAGTTGAAAGAATTCATTATTTCGAATATTGATTGTTTCTTTTAGTCGAAATGATTTGCGACCCAGCTTAGGGATTTTTCGGAGTGAACCGGCAATGTTTGAGGGTCACTGGTTTAATTGAGTAGTCCATTGAATGGTTACAAAGTCACAGTAATCAGAGTAGATAAGTAGCTAATCTAAGAATAGGATGTAACAACGATACAAAGTACAACTCGATTCCATAAAGACGATGTACGAGGTGCATACAATTTCCTCAGGACCAAGATGTTATCTCAATTGATCTATGGCCCCACTCTGGCTTGCTCCCCTCGACGACGAATCGTTCGCCTTCTGTTCGGCCACGGAGAGTTATCATTTCTTCACTTCGTAACGAACATCTGGCGAGGATGAACCGAAATAGTGAACTCGTCCTCGTCCTCCTGGCCCTAGGCCTGTCGGTGATCTACGCAGAACAATTGACGCCGCGGTTATGTTCTTATCCTGATCGTGAGTATCGGAATCAGTGATCGAAATTGGTCACACAAAATGTTGTTACATATGAAATGTACGATTTTAAAATGTAAATGTAACGAACCGTTTTGATCAACAAATACTAGCCTGAAGATTTATTAATTTACGAAGTTGGTCATCAAGATCGTATCGTCAGTTCTTCGGTAAAATCTCTCTCGTTAAAAGGAACTCAATTTCTATCGTAATACAGTAGTGAAACTTGCAATTCGTCTACAGACTATGCTGATAATTATCATTACGATGGTGCTTGCGTCGATCAATAGATTGTGTTTACGGTAAAGTTGTATTTGTTACGAATCGGACTTTTCATATGCAACAATCTAATAAAAGCATCGACGCATCGACAGTGAAGTTCAGTTTTGTGTCACCTTGTATACAGTGTGCCGATGAAAAAGAACCATGTTCACCATGTTCACCATGTTCGAGATTCGTTCGTATATTCGGCAGATCGTTAGCAGAAGTTTAAATTTAATCTTTCCTGATCATGGTAGCAGAATTACATTTTCTAGTTCTCTTGTTCTCGCTGTATAGAATCAGCCGAGTGATAAACGTCGACTGGGATGCGCTTTCAGTATACAAGAACGGTGCTCGAAAAAATATGGGGCGCGTATTTTTTCATGTCCGCGATCGCTTTGAAGTGGCGAAAATAGCTCTTGAAATCGGGGATGAAAACGGTCGATTAAATATCTACAGGCCTATTGATCGCAACAGAAAATGTTGCCTGCATTAACAGTGTACTTTTCACTGCAGTATTCGTATTGCGAGAGTATTATCCCTTTGTAATCCAGAAGATGTAACTTTGAAAGAGCTACTATGTCTTGACAGCGAAACACGGCCTGTAACTTCGAAATTACAATGGGCCACAATATTTACACGTACAGTTGATATTCAGACAGTCTTTAAAAGAGAATAACTTTATTAAAACTGCATTAATACGAATTCAATATTTTCTAGAAGTTGCAAGAAGTAGTTTACTAGACAACATGGAAAAGAAGCTTCCAGGAATCTGGAAGAAAAATAAAGATTGCGTCTTACATTTTTATTTGGAACTGTATAGATCGTTTCAAAATTATGTTTTCTAGGTTTGTGATAATTGTATATATATTTTGAAAATAAGAATAGAATATGGTACAATATAAAATAGAATATAAAAGAATAGAATAAGAATTTTATGTTCAATTTTCCTTCTTACAAATAATAATGATTGAAGTTATGGTTTTATAGGAAATTATCTAAGTCTTCGTGCAAGCACACATTAAAATAATAAATATAAAATATATGAAACAGCAGATACCACAGTTGCCTTCTAAAACGTGTATTATAAAATACATAGTACAGTTTTATAGATATTCCAACTTCGAGAACGATAATTTCTATGAACTATTTGTTTCAGCTAACACTCCAATAAATTGCACTGTGGAAGAAGTGTACATAGAACCCTGTAAGGAAGCTGCAGAATCGAAGCCATGTAAAATAAGAAGAGGGACTAATACGAATATGACTATTCACTACAAACCCAGTAAGTAGAGCTTTGAGATTTTACTGTAGTTCACTGTGAGAAAACATTAACTAATTAAAATGCATAATTCTTTTTGCAGATTTCTCGTCAGACGTAATGACGGGTCGAGTATTTTGGGCAAGTCCGTTGGCAGATATTCCATTCCTGGGAATGGATCCTAATGCTTGTTTGTCGAGTCCATGTCCTACCACAGCAAATGAACGAAATACTTTCTACACGGAAATACCGATTTTAAAAAAATACCCTGTTGTAAGTGAATTTCTTATTAACCTGATCGTTAATATTATCATTTCAATAAAAGCCTTTGTAATTTCTACGATCGTACATGACACGTTATCTACCAGCGATTGTTTCATACTTTTTGAAAGTCTATGATTTGTAGCTAAATGTTTCTTGAGAAATATTTCAGTAGCAATAATCGTGAACAAAGGATCACCCAATTGTTGTTCTTAGAATTATTTACAAAATATTGTTACAGTAAAGGTCTGCTGGTGTTTCTACAGCTCTGCGTTTAGTTTAGCCATTTTTTCCATAAATGTATAAAATCTGCAGTCCCTGTATCAACAGCAGTTATCTAATAGTTTGTAAACATCTGCAAAACGCAGTTAATGATTTCTTAATAAGTTTTCAAATAGAAATAGCAATTTCAATCGGAAACTAGCCAGTCTCCTTCAATAAAGTGATCTAATAATTTTTTCGGAATTCACGCTTCCGGTATGTAAAGTATTTGTTAGGATCATTAATTTGCATTTTATGACAATTATTTCTTTGCTATTTGATATAAAGAAGTTGTATTAAATAATTATGGACTCTCCGACGACAGTATTAGTACAAACTTTACGGTATTCGCAAACATTTGCTTTTGTTTCAGAGAATGTACGACCTCAAGTGGAGAATATGGAACGAACAAAATCAAGAGTGCTGTTTCATGTTTCAAATTAAGATAACCAAGTGATGTTGAACACATGCGATTTACCCATTGTACGGTGCTCAATTAATAATAATTCTCGATTCGATAAATTAGTCGAACAAGCCTTTCATTAAACCTGAATCGCATTTTCCTGTTTCTTCCACATTTATATTGTTTCCTAACCACGTGGCGTCGCGTTTGTGTATTTTATATATTGAATGGAAAATGTTATTTGTCATTCTACATATATTTAAGTCCGCTTACAGTTTGTATGGATTACGTAACATGTAAGACAGCCGCAATCGCTATCGTTAAATTTTTTGGTATTGCTCTGGCGATAAGATGAATGCTCTATTTTAATCACAATCTCGTTTAAAAAGAAACTTAATACTTTAGCTCGTGTAAAAACTGTTAACTCTATGGGCACAAAGATTTCAAAAATATATATATATGTATAAGATCTAATTTACTAAAGAATAAAAGGAAAATATATATATTATTTAAACCGTTAAACGACGTGTCTATAACTTTAGAAACTTCCTCTTCAAGGGATTAATTATTTGTCGTAAGGTAGTATAGACGAGAGATTGAAATTTGTCTATTCCAATAACACATGATGTTCTGTTGAAATACCTAAAATAAAAAAAAATTTAAAAAGAAACGCTGCGGATAGGATTCGAACCTATGCGGGAAAAACCCATTGGATTTCGAGTCCAACTCCTTAACCACTCGGACACCGCAGCTTACGCTCATTGCCTTACAAATATTAGATGCTATGCGGCATTAGTTTGAATAAAGTGAAATTCAATGTTTATAATAGATAAAAATATTTGTTAGTCAATCGAGATACACCTAACGAAGGAAATAAAACATCGTGTCGTTCATTGAACCTTCGAAATAAATATTGTATATTTACATACATATTGAACACAGTATTGATAAATATTATGCAGTAACTTATATAATATATATATAATAAGTAATAATTATCTACTTCTATATTGCAAAATATGGCATATCATTTTATAAATTGTCTAGATATATTCCTTTCTCGCTTGTAATTTAATTCAAGTTGTAATTTAAATGACTGATCTAATCAATATTGAGATAGCTACAATAATATTAAAAATCAATACGAATTAATTTTTTGTTCATCCGAGACGAAAAATTCCACAACTCCGTTTGAAGCGAAAAAATATTTGAATGACACTG
This sequence comes from Lasioglossum figueresi, assembly GCA_028455805.1. Classification (NCBI taxonomy): domain Eukaryota; kingdom Metazoa; phylum Arthropoda; class Insecta; order Hymenoptera; family Halictidae; genus Lasioglossum; species Lasioglossum figueresi. The sequence goes on along the minus strand of CM052202.1, from coordinate 1,600,860 downwards.
TATTGTTTAGTTGCACTTATACCAAACAAAAACATCTATTAATTGTTACAAAAGTAAATAATACTGATTATAAACTGCTTAAACGTAAAAATAGCGGAATTCTATGGTACTGGTAACTGGTAAACAAACGTTATCTACAGACGATTATTCTAAGAAAACAGCGATGGCGACGCCTATATCTCGTCGGTAGCAGCATACTATCATATCTGGTCGGTGTGGTGGAACCCTTACCTGCAATCCCGAAAACTTACCTGCATCCCGTCAATTAAATCACTAAATCACCGACGAGATACTCGATGGGTGGCAAATTTACGACGCTACTGGGGTTCTGCATGAGTCACCGACGAGATACTGTTAAAGACTGCCAGCCCCCGTGCTAACCCGCGGGACGGTAAGTGGGCGAAATGGGCGCGGGGATAACGGTGGAAATTACAGTGATCTGAAAGACCACATCGCTAAAAAGTTCCAGCATCGACGAGATACAGTTAGTAGTTCCGCGCTCTCTACCTAAATAGATCATTTGTTCGTGAACCACGTAAAACTGCGTCAGTAGCGTAGGTAAATAGATTTAGTACCGCAGGTGATAAATAAATGTAGAAAGCTGACATTACCCATTCTGTAATTCTTAGAAAAAAGATTACTTTATATTGTATAATTTCATTATAGATGTAGGAAAAATGAAAGTAGTTACCACGTAATATTCTAAAAAAGTATTGGAATTTAAAATTAATTTAGAAATTATTGCGATATTTATAAAACAATGATTCGTAAACGAAAAATATTCTGTAATAATCGTTATTTATTATTCTGTATAATTCAAACAATTTATAAATAAATACATTTTAATAATTTGTTTCTATATCCATTATTGAAATCATTATGTCAATACGAATGCATTGTTAAAATAATAGTTTAAATAAACAAATTTTTATAATGTATAGAGGGCCTAGCCGAATAAAATGGTCAAACCTGCCCTTAGAGGTTTTTCAACGGCTATCGAACCATTCGAAAACTGGCCAAGAAAAACCCCTCCGAGCAAAATTTCAGCCCTCTAGCTTGCCCGTGAGGGTAGTTACAGGATAAATTCGATTTTGCGCTTTCCTATGCATTTTCCGGTTTTCAATGCGTTATAAAATTCTGAAAAAATGTGACGTATTTTGGATCCCAAGGCGGATTTTTGAGGATTTTTTCAGATTTTTTTGTTGCAAACTGCGGTCGTAAATAATGCCCAGACGAGATTTTAGTCTGTGATACTAGTCGGTGGTTCCGCGTTCTTTACCTACATAGAACCAGAGAATATATGACTGTGTTCACGCCCGGAGTGAACCAGCTTGAATAATACATATATTTTGTCCTGAAGGAAGAGAATAGAAATAAGAATAAAGATGAAGAATAGATATAGGAATAAAATTTATTGAAAATCGACATATTTATTAAAAATGCAGCTATTAGCTCGATATTATCATATATTCGTAAGATACTACAAGATCTTACAAATAGAGGATAATACCGATTGCCCAGATCTCACCACGAGGAGGTTGCTGCACAAGAAACCCGGAAAAGATGCCAGAACGAATGCTACATTCCTTCTGGCTCCTTTTTCTGCAACGACGAAATTATACTAAATTACGCAGGTATGTCGAGTAATTATTGCGGAGCAAAAGATGTGAACGAAGAAGAAGTCTCCGATTCACGGCAGAGTAAAGGCGAATCAGACAGAAGGTTCTGATTCTTTCAAAGAGAAAAACTATAGTGAACCAGAGCCAAAGGCTCTGGTTCGAGGGTGACGCGAGCATCGGCCAAGAGGTGCCCACACTACAAAACCTTTTCTCCCAACCGCCTGCCGCCAGGGACGGACGTGGGTGGCAAATTTACGAAGATACTGGAGTAATGCATGAGTGAACAACGTCCCTCAACCCCCCCATTAATATTATCTGTCGTGAATTCCCGTACCAACCGTTCTGGTACATACTACATACGAGCAAGGTCCGACACGGTAGAAGGCTGTGTCGGAGTGAAAAGAAAACGAGCAAAGTGAAGTTACGGCAATTATTACTCGGTACATTAACAACGATGATATAGATTGTTAATAACTAACGCACGCAAGCCGAAACTTAAAAATACATCGTCTTCGTGATCTGTCCTCTTCGTACGATGAATTCTAGCTGAAACAGTTTAATAATTGTTAGACACAATAAATATTCCTGCACACGAGTGCGAATAACACAAAATGTCGAAACTAAAAGGAAATTCTGCATACGAGTCCGAATACGAAACACGATGAAAAGAGCAAACCAACCACCTGTTCGAGCGAGAGAAAAATTAACATCGCACACGAGTGCGAATCTAACCAGCTCAAACGATAACTCAACTAACCCCGGACACGAGTGCGGCCTATAGGCGATTCGGGTTGCCCCAGGGACGCGAATCCCCGTACTCGCTCACGGCCCCATCCGAGAGCGAGCCCCTGAGGGACCTTCGATCGGAGGAATACCAATTCCAAACGAGATATTACAATTTTTAGAAGAGGAACTTGTGAAAGTTCCGAAGTGAACAATTTCAATTTCAGAAATAAAAGAATTTCAGGTCCTGGGTGAACCAGCTTGAATAATACATACATTTTGTTCTGAAGAAAGGTGAAATTGCAAAATGTTATGGAAGAGAATAGGAATAGGAATAAAATTTATTGAATACCAACATATTTATTAAAAGTGCAGCTATTAGCTCGATATTATGTTTTATTCATAAGATACTGGAAGTTCTTACGAATAGTGGATAATACCGATTGCCCAGGTCTCACCACGAGGAGGTTGCTGCACAAGAGACCCGAAAGGAAGTCAGAACGGATTCAATATTCCTCCTGGCTCCCTTTCTTACAATGACGGACTTATGCTAAATTTCGCAGACATGTCGAGTAATTATCACGGAGTAAAAGGTGAGAATCGGAGAAGAAGTCTCCGATTCACGGAGGGACAAAGGCAAATCAGACAGAAGGCACTGATTCTTTCAGAGAGAAAAACTAAAGAGAACCAGAGCAGAAGGCTTTGGTTCGTGGGTGACGCGAGCAGTGGCCAAGATAAATCCACACTGCAATACCTTTTCTCCCAACCGCCTGCCGCCAGAGACGGACGTGGGTGGCAAATTTACGAAGATACTGGGATACCGCGAGCATGAACGTCTCTCAACCCCCCCATTAATATTATCTATCGCGAATTCCCGTACCAACCAATCTGATACAAACTACATACGAGCAAGGTCCGACACAGATGAAGGCTGTGCCAGAGTAAAAAAAACGAACAAACAGAAGTTACGGCAATAATTACTCGACATATTTTAACGAAGTTATAAAATCTTAAAAGTTAACGCACGCACGCACGCAAGCTGAGCAATTATTGTGACCAATATACTAAATCGCAAAAGAGGGAAGAATCAGAGCATTTGGTTTTAATTCGCAGAGAAGAAACTTGAATCAGAGCATAAGACTCTGACTCTGGGGTGACGCTAAGATAATAATTGCTCGGTAAATAAAACTATTTTAAAAATACGCCGCAGACTTCTTAGTGTGTCCTCTTCTTGGTGTCTCCTCTTCGTTCGTCGTTAAAGATGGCCGGCTGTTGGATGCTAGCTGAAACAGACTAATAAAAGTTAGACGTAACAATATATAACCCCGTACACGAGTACGAATACAACGAAATTATCAGAAAAGTACAAAATTCCGCACACGAGTGCAAACCAAATACCCGCTCACGAGAGCAAACCTAAGTCTAGCTCACGAGAGCCCAACTAACCCCGCACACGAGTGCGGCCTTTAGGCGATTCGGGTTGCCCCAGGGACGCGAATCCCCGTACTCGATCACGGCCCCATCCGTGAGTGAGCCCCTGAGGGACCTCCGATCGGAGGAATAGCAATTTCAAACGAGATACGAATATTTTTAGAAGAGAGACTTGTGAAAGTTCCGAAGCGAACAATTTGAATTTCAGAAATAAAAATTGTAAGGTGGTTCCGCGCTCTTTACCTAAATAGAACCACAGAATATATGACAGTGTTCAGGCCTAGGGTAAGACAACTTGAATAATACATATATTTCATTCTGAAGAAAGGTGAAATTGCAAAATGTTACGGAAGAGAATAGGAATAGGAATAAAATTTATTGAAAATCAACACATTTATTCAAAGTGCAGCTATTAGCTCGATGTTATTCTTTATTCGTAACATAGTAGAAGTTCTAACGAATAGTGGATAATACCGATTGCCCAGGTCTCACCACGAGGAGGTTGCTGCACAAGAGCCCCGAAAGGAAGTCAGAACGGATTCAATATTCCTCCTGGCTCCCTTT